>CM041781.1:284820694-285367157 GCA_023374045.1 Limonium bicolor
AGATGAGGCAGCAAGTGACTGAAATGTAGACGGTTGGTCTCCAAGGTGCTTGGACCGCCTCTTCACCATTTGCTCCCGAGTAGATCTTGTGACCTTCTTCCTTTGAGTGCCCCGCTAGTAGAATCTATTGCTTTTTGTTTGTCCTTTCGGTTCATCTTTAAACAAAACAAAGAGCATAAAGCAGTCAATTACACCAATAAGTTACAAAAAAACCATTAAATGTCTGGAACAGACAAGTAGTTATACCGTCTGTAACGGACAGTCACTGCTGGAAAAAAAAGAATAAACAATGTTTATATTTGTCTTATGGAACGTTTTATAAATATTTTTTATACCAGCGACGCAAATGGTCGAATCTCTTAAAGTACGCATTGTAAGCGCTTTTTTATACATAACTTTAAAAGAACGCTTATTTCTAAAGCGTTTTTTAAGGTGTGTAAGGCGCATGGGAATCTACGAGGCATAAAGAACGTTTTCATCTTGAAGTGTTCTTTATGTGTGAACATAAAAAACGCTTGTTTAATATAAGTGTTCTTTATGATATTTGACGCTAGAGTATAAGAAACGCTTCTACATATAAGCATTTCTTATATGGTCCTTTTTTATATTTTTATTTTTATACAATTTATTACCCTGCGCATAACACAAAATGCGCGCTACAGATCACAAATTATCATTCACAACCTGTTTGCATTATATATACCAGATCAACCAAAATGGTGAATTTTAACAGATATGCAACAGTAGTACTTTGTTTACATTATATAGCACACCGGCTTAAGTGTAGTACCAATCAACTACAACATTTGTAACCAGTTAACCAAACTACTAAAAATGGTTTAAGTTCATAACAATACAACCATTTGAAAAAAGAAAAGATAGCTACAACTCATGACTTCTTCTGATCAATTTAGTGCTTTCAACACATGTGTGCTCCTTGACAAACTTGAGATCGGCTTGTGAATAAGTATGTCATTGTATTGAGAAGAAATCAATAAGCTGCACGCGAGAATTATAAAATCAATTAAGTACACAAATAGTTAAATTACCAATTCAAACACAAAAGTACGTATAGTAATACGTACCTGATGAGAAGAAATTTCCATTCGCTAAGACAGTTGCTACCTCTATTGAAGATGGATGTACCAACGATCACTAGTAGAAAAAATCTTATATAACACGCATTTTATAACATGGTTATATTTGAATAGTGTTATAAAATATTTTACAGCTCGGTTGTAAAATATAACCGTGTTATATTGTGTGAGAGAAATATGGAAACATCATAAAATACGTTTTTTAACACGGTTGGGTAATACCCGTGTTATATAACATATTTTATAACGCGGTTTCTCATACAAACCGAGTTACAAATTGTGGACCATTTATACAACACGGTTGTTACTCGTAACCGTGTTATATTGTCTTGAATTATTTCACCACACCTTTCCCCGCAAACCCGCATTTTCTTTCCTCGCTCTGTACACTCCCGACTCCCGCCCTGTTCTCTCTCGTTCCTCAATAACCTCACCAACGACTCTCCATCGTCGCCATCCCTGCCACCTTCACCTCCGGCGTCGCTTCCACCGCCGAGATCACCACCTTCTCCTGCGGCATCATACCTCAACTGAGGTTGCAACACCGAAAAAACACATCGGCAACCGGTTCAGCCTTCAGGTACACCACGGCTGGTTTTGGGCGACAAATCACCACCAATAAACGCCAACGACCTCCGCCGATTGCTTCTTGGTGTTACCGTAAGTGGCTGAAAATCCAGTGACCCAGCATCGATGAATTTCCATCGTCTGGCTCCCGTCAGAAATCCAGTCCGCTAGCATCAAGAAGAACTTCAACCTACATCAAGTAATTTGTGATAGTCCTACCTCACAATAAATTGCTTCTGTTCCTCATTCCAATAATCATCTAAGACCCATAATTTTTGGTTTTTAGGTTCCGATTTTGATACGCAAAGAAGCTGTTGCGCATCCAACTCAATTTGTTGGCCTAACGTCAAAATATTTTGGTAAAGATTTTCATTTTCAATGTTGCCTGATATATTACTGCATTACTAATGTCAAGTTTGAGGTATGAATGATATAAATAACTAACAGTAGGGGTTACATTGAAACTAACAGTAGGGTAGATGTATCTGCTTATGAATGAATATTGTGATGATATGAGGGATGTAATGGGGTTACATTGTACCCAAGCGCACCTGTTTTTTTGGGACAAATTGATTTACTTTTTCTCCTGGAATTAAGGATGTGAATTAATTGTCTCAACTATAAGAATTTCATAGAATAAGATATGGTATGCTAGCTAGGGAAGATACATAAGAAAGTAACGATTACCATATTGATCATCACCTAATGCTCCTGATTGTTCTGATTTCTCAAAGCATCTTAATGGGTAACCTTCGAGTATTTCAACAGAGGAGCTATCATCCTCTTCGCTGCTAAAGTTACATTTATCATCATCTACAAATTGGGTTACATTTATATCAACATTTGCCATTTGAGGCAGAATGTTGTTGGGATAGTCAATCTCTGTAGCTCCCTCATTGAATATGAACACATGAAAACAACAACTCCAATCATACTAAAACACAATAAAATGCCAAATTCTTATAGAGTAATGTGCAGTAAATTCAGGCCAGCCTTTTCCAAGTAAGATTTCACCTCCCTGCTTAATCAATTCCACTGGCCACATTTTACCCCATGGTGCTTGAAGACACATATGATCAGGCATAATATTTCCATGCTTGTTAATCCCTCAATTAAGCTCATTTTTTCATCTGTTTTACGGGTGTTAGATGTTCCATTCCCGCATGAGTAATATGTTTCTGTTCTAACTCTGAAAAGTCAATCTAAAATGAGCTCTCGATCACGGAAATCTACACAAAAAAATCAGAAAACTACAGAATACTATATGTTACAGCTTAGATAATAAATTATAGCCAACTTTGGCTGCTGTTCGCAGCGCCAATTCTCTGTGCCTTTGATTCTTCAGTTCTAACTTTTGCTATTTGGAAATATTTTGGCTTTCGAACTTTACGCGTGTCTGATCTGCTTCAGCTCCTGTTTCTTGTCTCTTGTGATGCATTAACTTAGTTATTTTTGGGACTATAATACAACATCATATGTGTTATCTGAAGTACCTTAATTCTTGACAAAACGAGCTGCATCACGCTGTCCGTTATGAACATAAAAGATCTGCACTAGTACATCGATTGTGAACATGCATTGAACAATCTGTTTTGGCTTAGTTTAAATATGTATTGCAGTTCTCTGTTCACGAAATATATGAAAGCTTTACCCTGTGTGCCCCTATTATGAACAACTATTAACCCCTTCAATTAATCTTGTTTTTTAATCTATTTCAAGGGTGTTAGATGTTCCATCATGGTATACGTAATATGTTCTGTTCTAACTCCGAAAAGTCAAGCTAAAATGAGCTCTCAATCACGGAAACCTACACAAAAAAAATCAGAAAACTACAGTAAACTCTGTTACAGCCTAGATAACATATTAAGCATGCCATGTTATGTTTTTTGGTTCAATTACCTAACATTTTTTGTGCCTATCATGACAAATATTACTGGAAGACAGGATGTATTATCCTAGATCAATCTGTTGATTAGCTTGTGATACAGAAAACTACAGAAAACTATCTGAGTAACGTTCTGCTTGTTACATATTGTCGATTGTTTGCTGACGTTATCTTCAATCCTCTGTGTAGGCTACAAAAAGCTTCAACATCAAGTCTTATGTTACTCAATTTCAAGGAGAATGCAGTGAATTTAGGCATCCTCAAGACTGCTTTGTGAAGGGAAATTATGAAGTTGATGAAATCGTCCTGCAAAGGTTCTTTGCCTCCCTAGTCTTTCATCTCTACTTTTGACGTAACTAAAGTCTTCTTGATATTAACTAGGATTAGCTGGTAGTACTGTTACTGAATGCACAATAGATTCCCACAGAAACCTTTCCATGGCATTATTAGATCCATAGATGAAGCAAACTTCAACATTAGCTCTTCGATGTTTCCTTTTGAGTGTCATGGTAAACAAGTTGGTCAGTTGTCCTAAGTGGAGTAGCTGTGTTCCACAAAGCCGAGGCTGAATTGATCAAAGTTTTAAAATAACATATTTTTATTTCTAATTCTTTCAACCTATACTTTCTTGAAATCTGCTATTGATAAACTTAAATCACTTGTTTTGTTGCTATTAAACCTGCTGTTGAAGTCTTTTAGCATTGGAATAGCTGATATAACTTCAGTGTTATGTTTCTATTTATGATACAATGGAGCTAAAATTTGCATTGTTCTTGCACTCACTCCTCAAACTATCTTATGAGTATTATGCTCCTATTTATGCACTATCTTTAAGGAATTACACATTACTAAAAATATGGAATCACCCACTGTTTGATGGCTGCATAAGACTGATTTCTTACCTGCATATGAACTTGATGATGATCAGGTGACCTTGTGGATTATACTGCAGGTGTTCTGTTAGTAAATTAGATTTGAGGTTTTGGTTTTTGTTGAAGCTACATGATATACTTTATTTAACATTTAATAGAGTTCTAAAATTGATTATGTTATCTGATTGTTGTGAATAAGCTTGTTCTGTATAAGCTTGAAATAACATAAAAGATAAGGCTTCTTACAAAAACTCAACTATCAATTCTGTGTGGCTCTGATTGTCCCTACAAATTTAAAACATTATCAATTCATTGTCTTAATATTTCATGTGGGTCTAACTGTCATTGTCCCTTTTTCATGTGCTTCAGTTTTTGCCTCTGTTATTGAGTCTTAATAGTACTTGAGTGAATCTGATTTTGCCTCGTGGATAATACCCCTCTCTTTATCTTTCTTTACTGCTGTTATCATCTGCCACTTTGCTTTAGTTTTACTCTCTTTTAATGGTGTCAGTTACACTTGGTTTAAACCCACAAATGTTTCCGTTTTAGTACCTGATTTTGCCTCATGGATAATACCACCTCTTTATCTGTTTTAATTGTTGTTACAATCTGTCACTTTGCTTCAGTTTTAGTCTCTTAATGGTGTCGGTTATGACTTTTGGCTATTATATAGAGGCGGTAAAACTATTTCTCTAATATTGTTGCACTATTATACATTGTTTAGTGCCATTATTATTACAATCTGAAACGTGCAATTTATGCTCAGTTATGCTTCAGAAACGCTACTCAATTTCGCTTTTGAATTGCTGCTGCTACTAAAATTCAAAATCTGTTACATCAGGTATTTCTTGCTTCATATAGTGCTACTTTACAGTTTTAGATGATATACATATTACAACTGTTGTGAGCTCTGTTATTCATTTGTTTTTACTTCCTCTTATTATTATTGTTAATGCTCAATGAGCTAGAAACTATACAACAAGCAAGTACAAAACTATGAATAGGAAAATGGTAGATTGCCACTCATCATTTCCCCTCAATAGGAAACACACATCATTTCTCCCAACTATCTATTTTTTCTAAACCTTTAAAAAGATGAGCTTTCACTGTTCAGCTGTTATACAAAACAGATTTTGAGTGTTTAAATTCTAGACACCTGACCTGCTATAAGCTCGTGGTTATGGTCTGAAAATCTGCATTGTTTATGCTGTTACATCGCCCATTAGTTGCGCCGTCAAATACAGATTTTTTAACCGTAGTCAATTAAAAACAATGTTAAAGTAAAGCTGATATGGTAAATGTTTGAAGGATATGATGAACCGGTCGTGGATGTACAAAGGTGTACTTGATGACTCCTATCAGGCTGGGATAAAAGAGTTCTGCAGAATTGCAGTTGAGAAACTTCCGACAGAAGATGACGGTTATATTTTATGCCCGTGCAAAAAGTGTAGAAATGTATTGAAATATCCAAAAGTGGGTCAAATTTATGATCATTTAAGACGATATGGATTTGTGGAGGACTACACAATATGGGTCTGGCACGGTGAAAGTGTAGATGATACGACTCAGTTTAGTGAACGTAGTACTGGTGGTGAACATACAGAATGTCATGAGGACAACAATGATATGCCTCCCAATTGTGATTTGAATTTGAGTGATGAAAATGATGATCACATTAATTCAATGCTGGAGGATGTTGAACAACATTTTGCTGAGAAGCCCGGTGCGTATGAAGATTTGCTAGACTCGTACAAAAAACCATTATTCCCTGGAAGTGATCCTTTAAAGTGGAATAAACTAAATTTTGTTTTGAAGCTATTCAACTTAAAATCAAAGCACGGGTGGAGTGATGTGAGCTTCACTGCTTTACTGGAATTACTAAAAGATGCATTCCCTGCTCAAAATGAATTGCCTGTCTCAACTTACCAGGCCAAGAAGTTGTTATGTCCAATGGGGATAGGATACAAAAAGATTCATGCTTGTCCATCCGGGTGTATCTTGTACTGGAAAGAGAATGAACATGTTGTGAATTGTCCTCAGTGCGAGGAGTCTCGTTACGTCAGAAAACAGAATAATGGTGGAAATGAAAATAAATTCGGTCCACCAGCCAAGGTCTTGTGGTACTTGCCAATTATCCCGCGTTTGATGCGTCTATTTGCGGTTGAGAATGACGCAAAGAACCTTATATAGCATGCTAACGAGCTAAAAAAAGATGGAAAAATGAGGCATCCGGCCGATTCTCCCCAGTGGAGAAATATAGATGAGAAGTATATGGAATTCAGCAAAGAATCAAGAAACTTACGTCTCGGCCTCTGTACAGATGGGATGAACCCTTATAGTACCTTAAGCAGTATACATAGTACTTGGTCAGTGTTGCTAACAATCTACAATCTACCTCCTTGGTTATGCATGAAACCACGAATCATTATACTATGTCTTTTAATATCAGGTCCTAAGCAACCAGGACATAACATAGATGTCTTCTTACAACCACTGATCGAGGACTTGAAATTTCTGTGGCATGAAGGAACAGAGGTGTATGATGCATTTTCTAAAGAAAAATTCACTTTGCGGGCAATGTTATACTGCACTATCAACGATTTTCCTGCGTACAGTAATCTATCTGGGTATGCTTGCAAAGGATCGAAGACATGTCCTATATGTGAGGATGATACAGTAGATATCCGTTTGAAACATTATGGGAAAAATGTGTACATGGGTCATCGAAGGATGCTTCCACAAGGGCACAAATACCGTAAGCGAAAACGGGAGTTCGATGGTAACACCGAACATCGTATTGTGCGAAGACCACTCACTGGTGTTCAGGTCTATGGTCGGGTGAAGGATATTATAAACCACTTTGGTCCTCCATTGAAGCGGGCTAAGACTAATATGTGGAAGAAAAAATTAATATTTTGGGAGTTGGAGTATTGGAAAGATCTACAAGTCAGACATTGTATCGATGGAATGCACGTAGAGAAAAATGTGGGTGAAAGTCTTTCTGCGACATTGCTTAACATGAAGGGAAAGTCCAAAGACCACGTCAAGGCCAGAAAAGATATGAAAGAATTGGGGATACGAGAAGAACTTCATCCGCAAGAGCGTGGAAAACGTACTTATTTGCCTCCTGCTTGTCACACTTTGTCTAAGCAAGAGAAACAAATTGTTTGTAACTGTCTTCGCAACATTAAGGTTCCTACAGGTTACTCTTCCAACATAAGAAGTCTTGTATCCATGTCCGATCTCAAACTGATTGGAATGAAGTCTCATGATTATCGAGTGTTGTTGCATGAGTTCTTGCCGATTGCAATCCGTGGTATATTGCCACCAAATGTATGAAGAATAGTACAAAACCTTTGTTTCTTTTTTAAAGCCATTTCTGCTAAGGTTTTAGACGTGGAAACACTGGATAAAATTCAAGCAGATGTTGTTGTGACACTATGTGAGCTGGAGATGTACTTTCCCCCTTCGTTCTTTGATATTATGGTGCACCTAGTTGTTCATTTAGTGGGAGAAATTAAACAGTGTGGTCCTCTGTATCTTCGATATATGTATCCATTTGAAAGATATATGGGTGTCCTTAAAAAGAAAATGAAGAACCGGCGTCGCCCCGAGGGAAGCATCATTGAAGGGGTCACATCAGAGAAAGTGGTGGACTTTTGCACGAATTACCTAGATGGTGTTAAGTCTGTTGGTCTTCCAACATCTAGGCACGAGGGGAGACTCGAGGGAGTAGGCATTTTAGGGAAAAAAGATTAGAGTCAACACCGAAATGTTGAACAAAGCACATTTACTCGTGATGCAACATATTGTTGTGCTTGAACCATACTTTGAGCAGCATATTGCCATTTTAAAAGAAAGATATCCCACAAGGAGTGAAAGATGGTTAGATAAGGAGCATAACCGAACATTTATTCAATGGTTATGTGTTCCAAAATACGGGCAAACGATCATCAGGTGTTACGAGGAGAGATTTTCAGATGCTTGAAGAGTCTTTGATGAAAGAGCGAGAAGAACGTAGACAACTTGAAGAACGTTTTCGTCAGTTTGAGGAATTACTACAAAGTGGAGGTTTAGTACAATCTACTCCCAAACCAACAACTTCCACACCAATTACCACTTCATCTCCTACGATCCTTATCCATTTGCTCATCTTGAGGTTAGTTGTAGTATAAAATCAAATGTGATGTGTTGCTACATGTTTATCAAGTTGTTTAAATACTTTTGTTTTATGCTCGACTTTATCATAACTCATTTTAAATATTTGGGTAGGAGCATAAGGCTTGTCACTTAGGATTGTGGATCAATGGAGTGGTAGTATTTGTTGCACATGGCACGGTGATGAAGTCCTCGTCTGAAACTCCTATTCACTGTAAACCTCTTCCTGAATATTATGCAAAGGTTATTGTTAATCGCGTAATCACGGGCTATGAGAATCAGCATCTTCCGCTTCCAACAACAGAGATGCGGTTACTAATTGATGCAGTAACTTCTGTTGTTCCATGGCCCATTATTTTGTTGTTCATAAAGGAGGTAGTCATTTCTTAAAATTTTATGATATACCGTTTCATGTACATGCGGTTTAATTAACATTCTATTATAACTTTTATTTTTATATGAGTAGGTTACACAAGAGAAGCCTTTGGCGGAAAAACAGAAGGTCATAACGAAGGTGGTAATTTCTTAAAACTACTTGATATATTGTTTCATGTTAAATTGGTCTAACTAATAATCTATTATAACTTTTATTTTTATATGAGTAGGTTACACAAGAGGAGCCTTTGACGAAAAAACAGAATGTCATAGCGAAGGTGGAAATTGCTTAAAACTGCTTGATATATTGTTTCATGTTAAATTGGTCTAACTAATAATCTATTATAACTTTTATTTTTATATATATGAGTAGGTTACACAAGAGGAGCCTTTGACGAAAAAACCGAAGGTCATAGCGAAGGTGGCAATTGCTTAAAATTGCTTGATATATTGTTTCATGTTAAATTGGTCTAACTAATAATCTATTATAACTTTTATTTTTATATGAGTAGGTTACACAAGAGGACCCTTTGACGAAAAAACAGAAGGTTATAGCGAAGGTGACAAAGGTAACTCTTACTAGATTTACGACACATGTTTTGAAGTTTAGTTTTTAAAGTTTTACTCCATTACATTACTCATCTTAAATTATGTGCAAATGTGGTAGAAGCGTTTGATCGAAACACAAAACGAAGTAGACCCTAAGAGGAATTCGTTGGTTCAACACGCTTTTTATACGAAGTTAAGTAAGCACATGAAGATGCTTCATGACAAGATCATGCAAATGCCAAATGACATAACGAACATAAGTTTGAAGCTTCCAAAAAGAATATTCCATTATGAGGAGGATATGGGTGTCTCAATCAGTTTTGAAGACATTACAGAAGTGATGCGATGGCAACAAGTCAATGTATCTATCATCCAAGCTTATGAAGTGTAAGTATTTATTTTATGTTTTATTTTCTACATTTATAAAATATGTTAGAGTAGATAAATTTATATGAATTAATCATTTTTAATTTTGATGAAGTATTTGCTCATCCTCGATTTGCAAAAGAGCTGGTTTGGCGAAAGTGATCACTTTCTTATGCCCCCAGTTGACATCGTTCGATCAGGCAAAACTAGAACCAAATGCGTTTGCGTCATATCTTCACCGTGGCTTGTTGGCAACGAAAGCAAAGCGCAGCAGTTTTGTTTTCATCCCGCACCATGTAGTGTAAGTATCAAAATAATCTTACTAAAATCAAATTTGTTGATTGTATATGTAAGTTATGGACTAATATGTTTGACGTCTTATACATGCTAGCAATCATTGGGTCATGCTTATTATCTCTATGAATACATCCACCTTGTTCATGCTTGATCCGATGGGGAGAGATGCTACTGAGATTGAAATTATGAACCAGATAATAGAGTGAGTGATTTGCTAAATTGTCAATTTAAGTTCTTGATTTTACGTTTACAAAAATGACATATAATTGTCTAATCATTATTCTATAGCTCTTATAAGAAGGTTAGACTTGGTGATAATGGTAATCCCAGTAGTATTGACTTGAAGATCCGTCACTTCGAAGTATGAATGTTTGTTTTGCATTATATGCTGTCACTTTAGTATGCTTTTTGAATATATTAAATTTCTAATCCACCGCTATATTGTGTTATTAGTATCCTCGCCAAATGGATTATGTGAGATGTAGCTATTTTGTGATGAGGTACATGAATGACTTCTGCGCCAACATACACCTCAATTTTACTAAAAGTGATGACGAGGTACGTAAAGTGTGGTATTATGTTATTTGTTTATAGTGTAGTTCTTGTTTGTTACGATTTGCTCAATACTTCACACTTTTACACCTCAATTTCATGTGAATGTTCCACCCACGTGCTTGCTTTTCAATTAGATCACTACCTGATTTGTTTATTTTATCACTTGAAAAACTGCACTGCAAGTACATGAATAAGTACAATAATTATGAGAGATTCCAGCATCTAGCATCTCAAAATGCTCACATCCACCACCATCTTTCACTTGCCACTGTTGAATAATTGGGTGGACATTTTTTTTCTCTAAATACCGTGGACTCTCATTGCTAAGTGGTTTTGCTGCACATTGGACATACCCATATCAGTCACATTTGATCAAAACCAAGTGCTCCCCCCGTTTAAGGGTATTTTTATTTCTCTTGCCTTTGGCTTTTGTCAGCTTACTTAAAACTGTTCATGGGACATAGAGCTCTTTTCCTTGTTATGGGGCAGATTAATTGTATCTCAGATGTGCACATTTGAAATTGCTATAAAAGAAAAAAAACTGCCAGCAAGTCCTCGGTTTTGACTGCCTAACTTTCCTGCCTAAAAGAAAAATGCTCACAGCCACCACCACCTTTCACTTGCCACTGTTGCTGCTGCATCGTCTCCACTTCACTCAATTTCAGTTTCTCTTCTTTCTGCTGTAAAAGAGTTTCATTTTTGAGCAAGTATAGCTTTATTTGTGAAACTAAACAAAAAACAAGGGAACTTGAAGGTGTTAAGCTAAAGATGATGAACTCCAAGTAGAAGTGGCAATGGCACATTACAAGACTTGGAATAATGGGGTGGGATGGTGAGAAAGATTAGTATTTTTTTTCCTTGTGACTATGGCTAGTTTTGAAATACCCCAAACCTTAGTATGTTGTTTAAACATTTAAATATGGTATAATAAGACTAAAAAGTGTCCTAGAAACATTAGTAAACAATTTAAACCATAGAAAACACAAATAAATACCTTAAAGTCAATTAGGGCTAAAATGCGCTCTAAGCTTGGGATAAGCTTGGTTAAGACCTAATGAGCCTACAAAGACCTTATTTATATATTAATGAACATATTAAACCGATTACCAAAGAAAACCAAGCTTGAAAACAAGTTAAAACACAAAATGTGCTTTAAGGAGTCTTAAAGCACATTTTTGAAAAATTGTCTTGAAAATGAGTTTTGAATGGCTAAATGTGCATCATTACTCTTTAATTAACATGTGTACTACTTAGTATCACATTAGGAAGTCTAAATCAATGGGAAATCAAAATTTTCACAAATATGTGCCTTGTTTTATGAATAGTAACTAAAATAAGCTAGTTTATAACATAAGTCTATATAAGTAAGTTAAATGGTCAACAAAGACTAAAACACCCCTAGATAACTATTGGGGGGCGGTTTTTATGAGGTGAGTCACCACCTTGCAAGTTAACAAAAAATAACAAATGATAAAGCAAGTTACTATTTGCTTTACTACTTAATACCTTCCAAAAACAAACTTATCTTCATTCTCTTATTTCCCTTGCTTTCCCACGTCTTCTACCTTCCTTCATTCTCTCTTTCACGGTGGTGCTACAACAACAACATCAACCTCCATCTTCCATTGCCATTATCTCCTAGCTCTCTTTGCCAAATCAAAAACTAAGACCACCACTCTCTTAGTCTCATCAAGCTCTTCAACCTTGTCTTCTCAAAATTCCAAGAGCTCCATTTCGGTGCCAAGAGGAATCTCCATGGGAGGAGCTTGAGCTCATCTTTTAACATATTATTGCTCTCCTTTGCTTCTAGGTAAGGAAATTCAAAGAAAAATAACATTTCCTTCATGTTTGTATGTTGTCCGAAAAACACCATTAATGGTGCCCTTACCTTGCTTGTTCTAGCTTCATTTGAATCTTCCAAGGGCTTAGTGGAGTCCTCTCTTGCTACATATCCAAACTCTCTTTCATATCCAAGGTAAAACAATCATCTAAATGTTCTAAGACAATATATGTATCTAGGGTTTACAATGAGATGAAGCATAAAGCTTGTATACTCATTTCATTATTTGTATATTGTTTAGAAGTTGACAAGCAATCAAACATCCTTACCGATTTTAAACAAGGAAACAAGAAAGAAGTTTGTGAGGAAAAGAGGTAAATATGCTAACCTAATGTAGTTTAATGTCTTAGGAGAAATGAGCTTACATTGCTTATTAAAATTATCTAAGGAGCCAATGGTGAATGACTTAGTAAAATGTTCTCAAGGAGACTAGTAAAAGGGCATATGTGTTGTTGTATGTATTTGCAGGTCAAAGGCAAATATAATGTGGGAAATTCAGTGTTTATGGTTTATGCTATTTAAGGGCCTAAGTGCCAAGCAATTTACATTATGCACTATATTGTGATGTAGTGTTAAATGAGTGAAGTTTTGTGTACAAGAATGTTCTTGATGGATTTAAGTGTTCTTGAATGTTTAATGGTGAAGACAATGTGTTTTGGCTTAGTAATGTTCTAGGAGAACCCATGTCAAAATTTAGGTAATGTACAAGAAGTTCTAGGTGTTTAAATAAGCTTTGGTGAACTAGGAAGTGTTAGAAATGCCTAGGTGTTTTACTAGAGAGGAAATAATGTCTTAGGTGTTCTAGGAAACAAAAAGGACTTAAACATCAACTAGGAGTTTAGGTTGGTAAGGAAAGATGCTTGGGAGATGATGTTATGGTGAGGAGAAAGCATTTTGGGATAGTGGTTGTCATAGGTGAGGAACACCATTTAGAAACCTTGTAAGAAATGTTATAAGTGTTGGTGAATTTTATGAGAAAATTGAGTAACAAGTTAGACAAGGAACTAGGTGTGTTTAAGATGATATTTGGCATTAGAATATACCTAAGATCATTTGGGAAGTCTGTACATATAATGGGTAAGGAGAACCATTGCAACAAGACTTAGAAAGTGTTAAAAATGCAAATCTGTAGCAGTGGTCCGGGACCTAGGTCTTGGGTAATGTCCCAGACCATGCATTAAAAGAGGCCGAGAGTTTTCTAAGGCATTGTGGTCCGGAACTTAGTTTTGTACAAAGACCCGGACCACCCCCTGTTTTACCCCCGAGAGAATTTGCTTACATTGGTCCGGGACCTAGGACTTGTATGAAGTCCCGGACCACCCCATAAAAACAACCCGAGAGTTTTTGCCTACATTGGTCCGGGACTTAGGACCTGTATGGAGTCCCGGACCACTACCTGAAATCAGCCCGAGAGTTTTACAATGACACGGTCCGGGACCTTAGTTGGGACCAAGACCCGGACCACTTGAAAAGTTGAGTTTAAGATTAAATAATGATGTCTAAAGATGGGGATTAGATAGTAATGGTGTTATAAGGTTGTCTAAGGCATGTTAGGTGTGTATAATGACAATTTGGAAGGTGAGAAGTTATAATAGAATGTGAAAGTAAAATAACTAGAAATGTAAAGTAATAAGTTATCGACGGACTAGTACGTTAAATTAACCGACGTTACTAAATGTGTATAGGATCCTCCAACGGTGGAAACCAGTCGAAGCAAGGACCAAGGTATGGTTTTCTTGCAGTCTGTTGCCTACCGGTTTACACCGGCTTGTGTGTTGTTTGTTTTTCTGTGTGTTTATGACCTTGTAAGACTTAAGTCATGTAATGAGTTTACAGTTGTTAATATTGCTATGTTGTTAAGTGTGACTCATTTCCCTTGTGTGTGTCTAACAAGACTTAACCACTTGTATGTGATTGTTTGTTGAGTTCGATGCTGAACTTCTAACAAGTGCTAACTGGGGAGTGAGGAGTCCGGTAGTTCCGGCCACGCGTGTGAGTATGGGAGTCGATGTCATAACCGGTTCGATTCTCTTTGTATGTTATGGTTGTTTTCCATTTTGGTTTTCAACCTTCCCTTTAGCTTATCCAAGGCTATTTTACTGACTCACGTCGGGCCACAGGGGCATACTATGTTTTGTTCGGTGTGCTTGGATCACTATATCCGACGCACCTTTGTGTTAAGTTATTCGTTCAATTTAACAGGACGGTAACAAGTTATGTAACGAGCTTAGCATGAGTTTGGCAACATTCTCTAGGCTCTCAATGGGATCTAATTGTGTTGGTTCGCTTCCTAAAGGGATTCGTTCTTGTATGTTATGTGTGATGTTGTTATGCAATACTCTTGCTATGATATATATGTTGTATGTTTAAAAATGAATGCCATGTCATCATGACAATTAGTTGCGCGTATCCCGGTAGCCGATGGGCTGCGCGTTAACCATACCAGCCAAGGGTTGCTGACCCCCTCGGGGGCTCCATATTTTTATTGCAGGATGAGGATCGAGGAAGCGGAATGGCTATAGATTCTAGGTTGTAGAAATACTTTTGGTTATTTTTGGATGTGAGCCCGGGAAGCGCCTGTGCTCCCGTGGCGATATATTTTGGTACCGTTTGTATTACAGTGACGGTCGTTGACAGTTGACAGTGGAGATTATGATGTACAGTTTACTGTGATGGATGTTGTTTTATACTCGGTATGTTGGTTATGTATATATGGATGTTAGTACCTAATGCTCGGGAGTCTGATCATCAGACCGGTACGCTTGTATTTATTTTGCCTTGTTAACCACGTGGGTGGTTAACGGCGTTGTAGCACCGAATCGTTTAGTTAATATTTAGTTGTTTATTTCCGCTGCGATTTCAATTGTTGTTAAGTGCGTAGTAGGGGTGTTACAAAAAGTGGTATCTTCGCTCTGATGGCTAGAATACCGAGCTTAGGAATATACCGAGTTAGGAAACCTAACCAGAGTTACCTGAGTGAACAGTTATGAGGAGGTTAACCACTAACTAAGTGTGGAGATACCTTATTGTCGGGAAGATGTTACAACCGTTGGACCGATAAGTGTGCAAGCACAGTGGTAATAAATGTTCATGTGAATTCAGATGCCAGGTAGACCATGAGGTAGAGGCCGCGGACGCGGTACTGGTGATACCGGGAACCAGGGAGAGAACCCTACGGCGCCAGTTATGGCCGACGCTGTTGCGGCCGCCGTAGCCCAGATGGTCCCACAGTTAGTAGCTGCGATGCAGCAGCAGCAAGGCGGTGCGGGTCAACAAGGGCCACAACCGCAACCACAGCCGCGCGAGACCAACTGGGTCAAGGCGTTGGCGGATTTGAGACTCCCGTCATTCAGTGGGGAGACCGACCCTGGTAAGTTGGAGGCGTACATCTCCGAGATGGAGACCGCCTACGAGACCTTGAATGTGCCCGAGGAGGTCAAGGTCCGTCTTGCCGCTTACTACCTGAAGGGATCGGCTCAGAGTTGGTGGAAGCTGGTAAGGGAGGGCAGAGTTGATCCTACCTTCCAGTGGAGGGAGTACACGGCCCTGCTGCGAGCCAAGTACTACCCGATTCATGTGCAAGAGGCCAAGCGCCTAGAGCTCGACAATTTAAGGCAAGGGGATAAGATGACGGTTGATGAGTACTACTCCACTTTCATCGGACTTATCCATCTGCTGCCGGATCTGGGTTACTCAGACCGGATTTTAGTGAACCATTTCTACAACGGATTGAGCTACCGCCTACGCTACGGTATGGGGCCAAGCGGGTATACTACTTTACAGGTAATGAACTACAGTGTGATGTGAATAAGTGTGTGCAGTGTGTTAATGTAATTGTGAGTTTGTTTTGCGGGGCATAACTAACACCCTAAATATAGGAGTGCTATCATGCCGCTGCTATTGTTGAGATCACCGTCCGTCTGAGGGACGAGGAGAATGCGCTTAAGTGCAAGGCCATGAGCGAGGGTCTGGGCACGCAAGGGCACGGGGGAGGAAAGAAGAAAAAGCCATACCCCCAGTCCCAGAAAGGACAGCAACAGGGTGGCAAAGGCCAAGCCCAGACCACCACTGCTGAGGAGCCTCTGCAGCTCACCTATGCATATGCGGCCAAGCCCTTACGCTCTTACCCGCCCAAGGGTAACTAATAAAATTTGAATACCAAATTCTAGTGTGTGTTGTTATTTTGTGAAGTATGTACTGAGTGTGTGATGTGTTAGCAGCTAGCACGGGCTCTGGATCCGATCGCCACTACTACTGCAAGTGGTGCAAAGGAGACCACCCCGGCAAGGACTGCAAGGGAGATGATGTGCAGTGCCGATACTGCAAAAAGATGGGGCATCGTGACTACGAATGCTTCCAGAACCCGAATGACAGAAACTACAGGCCTAAGGGGCAGTGGAAGGGTAAGGCCACCACGACCACCGATGGCCCGAAGACGGCGAATCAGCCACCCCCAGATCAGAGGTACACAGATTCCCAAAAGGGGAAGGGGTCGGGATCCGGCAAGGCCGCCTTGAATGTGGTGGACCGGTCTGAGGCACCAGGGCCCTCTTCTAGACCAGGTACCGCCTAAACTGTTGAGTGAAATAAGTGATTGCATACCGCATTTCATGCACGTGTGTTAGTGAGTCTAAATGTACAACCATGTGAGTAAAGAATTAAAGTATAATGTGAACAACACCTAAATTAGGTAATTTGGAAATCTAGGAACCTTCAATATTTGTTATCAAATCCCACCCACACCAAACCCTGAAGAAACCACCATCAACATCACCGACTTTCCAATGGAGCAATGTCAGGTCATCCAACCAGGTATGATACTCTTAAATGGATACCTGACACCGGAAGCACAAATCCACATTATCTGACGATGCGACGAACTGGGAGCAGCACCCGGAGGTTTCTACACACCCGAATACCCGAGCGGATGATGAAGGATGATGTGGGGGTAGGACTGGAATCCTTACACAAAGGCATATCAAGACGTGCGAGCCGAAGACGGAACAACTGTACCGATGATACCTGAGGAGTTCCTTGCGGTCGTTAACCACACCGTGGGAGTTGCTCAGCAAGTTGAATCAGATTCAATACCAAGTGTTGAAGCGGATTTATGTATTGTGAACTTCTACCAGAAAGGTGGACGGTTAGGGTTACACCAAGATAAGGACGAGTCACCCGAGTCTCTAAGTAAGGGAGTACCTGTGGTGTCTTGGTCCATTGGTGATACCGCAGTGTTTGTGTACGGCGAGCAGAAGCGTGCTGATCTCGCAAAGAAGCTAGTGTTGAAATCAGGAGATGTGTTAATCATGGGTGGGCAGTCAAGGATGCTATATCATGGCATCAAGAAGATCAAACTGAATACCGCACCATCGGCAGTGATCAATGCCACACACACGAAACCCGGACATTTGAATTTGACCTTCAGGCAATTTTAAAGCCTTGTGTGAACATGTAGTCTGTTAACCCAGTGTATGATAAGGATGTTATGTATGTGTTAGTTATGTCAACAGTGTAAACCAACGTATGTTGTAAAGAGTGTGTTAATGAATAAAGTGGAGTTGTTTGAAGTATGTCAACCGTGTTATTACCGAATACTAATTAGTTTGCCAATGAATTAGGTTGTGCACTCGGAACGGGAGGTATACTGAGTATCTGCAATGAGGCAGAAGCCGGCAAGAGCGGCACAATCCTCACCGGTACCTTTCCAGTGAATGGCGTGGACGCTTCGATCTTGTTCGACTCCGGAGCCTCACATACATTTATTTCGCTATCTTTTGTGAAGAGGCTGGGGTTAGACGGTGTAGAGATGCCAGACTTTCTAGTCACTCTCCCGTCGAAAGAGCGGATCAGGTGTACCCGCTACCACCGAGATGTTGTTGTACGAATCAGAGATGAAGAGTTTCCGATCGACTTGATAGAGTTCGAGGGACTTGGTTTTGATGTGATTGTCGGGATGAACTGGTTGGAGCGGTACAAGGGCAGAATCCTGTGTGCCGAGCATCGTCTGCTTCTTCGGAGTCCGTCTGGGGTTACTATATCATACCGCCAGAGGCCCAGGGAGCCTTCGACTCAGATCATCACCGCCATGGCCATGTATCGTGAGTTACGACGAGGGAATGATGTATACCTCTACTATGTCCAGGACATAGAGAGAGACCCAGAGTTTAGCCCAGATGTGCCGGTAGTGTCGGAGTTTCCTGATGTATTTCCTAAGGAACTGTCGGGCATGCCGCCAACACGGGAAGTTGAGTTTGAGATTGATTTGGTTCCGGGCACCGGACCAATTGCGAAGGCGCCCTATTGTATGGCTCCAGCAGAGATGACAGAGCTCAAGGAGCAGCTGAGAGACCTACTCGACAAGGGGTTCATCCGCCCGAGTGTTTCACCATGGGGAGCACCGGTCCTCTTCGTGAAGAAGAAGGACGGTAGCCTCCGCCTTTGTATTGATTATCGAGAGCTGAATGCAGTTACGGTGAAGAACCGTTATCCTTTACCACGCATCGACGACTTATTTGATCAGTTGAAAGGAGCATCAATCTTCTCCAAGATAGATCTACGATCCGGATACCATCAGAATGCCATCCGTGAGAGTGACATTGAGAAGACCGCATTCAGAACGAGATATGGACATTATGAGTTTACGGTTATGCCGTTTGGTTTATCCAATGCACCAGCCAAGTTCATGGACTTAATGAACCGCTTGTTCCAAGATCAGTTGGACAAGTCAGTGGTAGTCTTCATCGACGATATACTTGTGTATTCGAAATCCAAGGGTGAGCATGAAAGCCACCTGAGATGTGTGTTGCACACGTTGAGAAAGAATCAGTTGTATGCAAAATTTTCTAAGTGTGAGTTTTGGTTGAACCAAGTATCTTTTCTTGGTCATGTGATTTCTGAAGCCGGGATCGCTGTTGATCCGGCAAAGATAGATGCAGTGCGCACCTGGCCTAGGCCGAAGACAGTTACCGACATACGGAGCTTCCTCGGTCTGGCAGGATATTACAGGAGGTTTGTGAAGGAATTCTCCAGTGTCTCGAAGCCGATGACTTCCTTGATGAAAAAGGATGCACCATTCGAGTGGACAGTCGACTGCGAGAGTTCTTTTCAGAGGCTCAAGGATGCTCTGACATCACCTAGTCCTGACTTTACCAGACTGTCCAGATGGTTTTGAGGTCTATTGCGACGCATCAGGCAGAGGTATGGGTTGTGTGTTGATACAACACGGGAAGGTCGTAGCATACGCCTCCTGACAGCTGAAGAAGCATGAAGAGAACTACCCTACCCACGATTTAGAATTGGGTTCCATTGTCTTCGCATTGAAGATATGGCGACATCATTTGTATGGGGTAAGCGTGACAATCTATTCTGACCACAAGAGTTTAAAGTACTTGTTCACTCAGAAGGAGTTGAACATGAGACAAAGAAGGTGGGTCGAGTTTCTAAATGATTATGACATCAATCTGCAGTATAAAGAGGGTAAGGCAAATGTGGTAGCTGACGCATTGAGTCACCGAGCACACTCTCTCCATTCGCTAGTCTCTCATACTAGCTTGGTTGAAGAGGTGCAGGGTGCTCAGATGACGGATCAGTATATGTTGGAGATCAGACAGAAGCTTATTGATGGCACATTCGAGGGTCAGAAGTACGACCTCCGACTCCATGATGATGACCTGATTAGGCTTAATGGCCGACTGTGTATTCCGAGGAGTAGCGCTGAGCTGAAGGAGCGCATACTGAGTGAATCCCATTGTTCTACGACTTCGATTCACCCCGGAGCTTCAAAAATGTATAAGGGCATGAAACGTTATTTTTGGTGGACTGGAATGAAGAAAGATGTGAATGATTATGTATTGAGGTGTCTCACTTGTCAGAAGGTCAAGTTTGAGCACCGATGGCCTGGTGGTATGGTGCAGCCAATGCCAGTGCCTGAGTGGAAGTTCCATGACATTTCTATGGACTTTGTAGTAGGGTTTCCGCCTACAAGGGGGGGGTCTGAATATGATTTGGGTTGTTGTTGACCGACTGACCAAGGTGGCCCGATTCATTCCGATGAAGGACACTTGGAAAGTGGCAAGACTTGCAGAGCTCTTTGATAGAGAGATTGTTCGGCACCATGGGGTACCGAAGACTATCGTGTCTGATAGGGATACCAGATTCCTCTCGAGGTACTGGAGAACCACACGGGAAGCGCTTGGTACCGAGCTGAAGCTAAGTACGTTTCCACCCACAGACAGATGGTCAGAGTGAGCGCACCATCCAGACACTCGAGGATATGTTACGTGCATGTGCACTTGATTTTCAGACCAGCTGGATTGACAAGTTACATGTGATTGAGTTTAGCTACAACAACAGTTACCATGCTTCGATCAAGATGTCTCCCTTCCAGGCATTATACGGTAGACCATGCCGCACGCCATTATGCTGGGATGAGTCGAGTGAGACGGTCATTATAGGACCAGAGTATCTGGAGCAAGTTCAAGCAGAAGTACGACAGATCCGGGCTAACATGAAGTCAACTCAGGATAGGCAGAAATAATACGCCGATGTGCGTAGACGTGACCTGGAATTCGCCGTGGGCGATCAGGTATTTCTTAGAGTATCCCCCATGAAGGGAGTGTTTCGTTTTGGCCAGAAAGGCAAGTTGAGCCCAAAATATGTGGGGCCTTATGTTGTGACGGAGCGGATCGGCCTGGTAGCTTACAGACTTGATTTACCCGCCGAGCTGGGCAAGGTACATGATGTATTTCATGTGTCCCAGTTGAAGAAATATATGTCTCATCCGTCTCATGTACTTCAGCCTGAAAGGCTAACCTTAGAGCCGACCATGCGATCAGTGGAGACTCCGGTACGGATTCTGGACACTAAGACTCGAGACACTCGCCATAAGTCTGTGAGACTGGTGAAGGTTCTCTGGTCTAACCAGGACATTGAGGAGGCCACTTGGGAGCTGGAAGATAAGATGAAGGCGAAGTACCCGTTGTTGTTTAATTCTTAGTGTAACACCCCACCATACAACCACATACTTAACATTAACTGCAGCGAAAATACACATCATCACATACTTAACTCATCGGTGTTACACCCGTTAACCACCTACGTGCTAACAAGGCTAACATTTACACAACTGTATCGGTCTTGTCCTATGATGATCCCCGAGCAACTACACATTACTGTCCCCTTTATCAACATCAACATTCATTATACAATCCTTCCAATTGTAACCAAGTATTTACAACTAGTGCCGAGAACAATTTCGGTCTTACTACACCTACTGTGTACATACACTTAAATGAATACCCAAGTACAATGTCTACCCCGTCCTACTCTCGAACGGCTCCAGCTCCTTGTACCTGAAATAGAAAAGGAAAGAAAGGGTGGCCCCCCAGGGGCTCAGCACCTTTGCTGGTATGGTAATCCCGCAGCCCACATGCTACCGGGCCACGCACAACTATTTGTCGTCTTCGCATGTAGTTGATTACATTTAAACCAAGCATGTGAAACATAACTCACAACACAAAACATTTCACCTCAATGGGCTTAACAAATACAACTCATTTATACTTAACCAATCACTCTTAGAGTTCTTCAACCCTATAGTATTTCTCCTCTAACGGAGCTATTACCTTAATAGACGACATTTACCCCTATCGGGTTTCCACAAACGTCTCTTTTACATACTAGGAATCATATCCATGATCCTCATATTTCACTTCTAATCACATATAACATCACATCACAATAACTTTGCAACATAACAATAACACATACATAACGGGTACGGGTCTCTTAGGAACCGGCCCAAACATAGTTAATACACTGGTGAGCCTAGGGAAAGATATCACCCCATGTTAAGCTCGTTATAACAAACTCATTACCGCCCTAATAGTCGGACGAGTAACTTACCTAAAGATGGATCGGATTTAGTGACCCGAACTCACCACACAACACATGTTCCCCCTAAACCGATCGTAAGTCAGAATAGCTAAGCTTTGGGATAAGCTAATGGGAGATCATAACCCGTGAGGGAAACAACCATAACAGAGAGAAGGGTAAAGCTAAAAAAGGATACCCACTCCCAAACAACGCGCGACCGGCCAAACCGGATTCCTCACTACTGTTAGTACATACTTACTTTTAATTTTCGTTAGAACTCCACTACGGAGTCTATCGTACCTACACACCATACAGTATTACTCTTGGGTTAACATACAAGGGAGATCCCTACATTCACACACACAAATCACACAATTAACTCACGCATAGCCGTGGTTAGAACGCCCCACGGTTCGGGTCGTTTAATCCGAATACCAACTCTCCTATGATCCTAGACTCAGTTAGCTAAGGTTAACACTTTCGAGGTTAAATGGTATCGGAACTAGACACGCCACATATATGAATTACTGTAAACTCATTACATGTTTTATCTTACAATGTGGCAAACATACAGAAAAACACATTGGCATACAAGCCGGTGTAATCCGGTAGGACACAGGTTGCAAGAAAACCATACCTGTCACCAACGTCCACTAACGTGTCGTCTTAAGTTTCTTGAACAGTTCTCGAACAACTGGCAACATTACATTTACTTTTATCAACATCGGGGTAACACGGTTGTTTAAAGTCTAACGCTCATAACTTACCCTCGTTAACTAGTTAAACAACTTGACACTTTTAACTTGTTTTACTTTCACATTTTATTACAACTTTTCACCCACTTGGTTGTCTTTATAACACACTAACATGTCCTTAACATCTTTATAACATCATTACTTATCAATCCCCATCATTACACATCATTTTTATACCTTTAACAATTTTTAGAGTGGTCCGGGACTTGGTCCTTACCTTAAGTCCCGGATCAACACTTACACAAACTCACGGTATGTTTTGATAGGGTGGTCCGGGACCTTGTACTCAGCCTAAGTCCCGGACCAAGTTAGTCTCACAACTCTCGACCTGTTTTTCATATATGGTCCGGACACCAATCCAAAACCTATGTCCCGGACCTCTTGTAACAGAATCCCAAATTTGACAATCTAAGTCTCGCTTCATCTATTCTCTTCATCCATTGATTACCCAACCTTCACACATGTACTTAGGCACATTCTAATACCAAAATATCACTTTAATTCACCTTAAAACATTACCCAACTTGTTATTCATTTTTCTTACAAATCTCTTAACACTTGTGACAATTCTCATTTGGTTTTCTAAGTGGTGTTTCACCTATAATGACCACTACACCAAAATGTTTCCTTACCATCACAACCTCATCTATTAAACACTTAAAACTTCTTGTTCATCAACCAAATTTTGCCATAGTTTCATTTGTATCACCTCTCACCAAAACTTACAGTTTTTCACCTTAATACAACCCAAGAACACTTAATCACTCAATACACACCCTTGTACACAATCACATGGTTTTTCACCCATTAATCTCCAGAGACGTACACCTTCACCAAAGACACCTTCATTACACACAACTAAACCTCAAGCTACACTACATCACAATATAGTGCATAAACTTAAATTGCTTGGTACTTAGGCCCTTAAATAACATAAACCTTAAACACTGAATTTCCACATAATAATTGCCTTTGACCTGCAAATACACACAGCAATACACATGTCCTTTACTAGTCTCTTTGAGAACACTTTTCTAAGTCATTTACCATTGGCTCTTTAGGTAGTTTCAGTAGACAACACACGTTCATTTTCCAAAGGAATTTCAAGCTACTTTTGGTTAGCATAATTACCTCCTTTCCTCACAACTTCTTTCTTGTTTCAGAAATCTGTAAGGATATTTGCTTGCTTGTCAACTTAGAACTTGAAGAGAGTTGGAAACATGTCAAGAGAGGACTCCACCCAGTCCTTGAAAGGTTGGAATGAAGCTAGAACAAAGCAACGTAAGGACTCCATTTAAGGCAAATTTTCGAAAGCACATAACATGGAGGAAACACCATTTTTCTTTGAGTTTCCTTACCTTGAAGCAAAGGAGAACTAATATATGAAAAGATGAGCTCAAGCTCCTTCCATGGAGATTCCTCCTGGCACCAAAATGGAGCTCTTGAAGATTTGAAAGGACTAAGTCGAAGAGCTTGATGAAACTAAGAGATCGGTGGTCTTAGTTTTCGATTTGGATAAGTGAGCTAGGAGTTACATGGATTTGAAGATGGCATATGGTGCTGGTGCTGGTCGATCGTGAAAGAGAGCAGGGAAGGAAGAAGAGATACGTGAGATTGAGAGAAATGAAGAGAATGAGAAGAGTTCACTGATTGCTCTTGCCTTTAGTTGCTTTTTAAGATATTTCCTACGTAAAGCAAATAGTGCTCTTTTAATTACTCACTTATTTACTCATTTGTTGTTCAATCAGCTAGCAAGGTGACGACTCACCACATGCAAAACCGGCCCCCATTAAACATAAGGGGTTAATTAGTCTTTATTGCCCAATTAAATTACATATGTTGACATATGTTACAAACTGGCTTATAAAAGTCACTATTCATAATAACAAGGCACTTTGAAATGGAATTTTCGATTTCCCATTGATTTAAACTTCCAAATGTGATACTAAATAGTACACATATTAATTAAAGAGTATTGATGGACATTTAGCCATTCAAAACTCATTTACACGACAGTTACTCAAAACGTGCTTTTTAAGGCTCCTTTAAACACATTTTGTGTTTTAACTTGTTTCCAGCTCGGTTTTCTTTGGTAATTGATTTAATATATTTATTAATATATAAATAAGGTCTTGGTAAGTTCATTAAGCCTTAACCAAGATTATCCCAAGCTTAGAGATATTTTGTCCTTATTGCCTTTAGGCAATTAATTGTATTTACTATTTATTAAATTGTTTACTAATGTTTCGGAGACTCTTTTTAGTCTTAACATTTATTATTTAATGTTTAAACAACTTATTAAGGTTTGGGGTATTTCAATCTACCCCCCTTAAAAGAACTTCGTCCCCGAAGTTCACACTTCCCACATTTCATTGGGTTAGAATACGGGAATTACTTGTATAATAAAACACTTCCATAACCAAACATACTTTACATCACAGTCCCGGACTTGACGGTCCGAGTAACATATCCACATCCATACATCACATAACATACTTACATAGTAACCTCGGACTTGATGGTCCGGGTACCTTAACAACATTTTCACATACATAACAACCCTTAGACTCTCTCGTCTGGGCAACATAACAAATTTAGACCCATAGGTCCTGATAACATAACATCCTTTAGACACATAGGTCTAGGTAACACAACATCATTTAGACTCATAGGTCTTGATAACATAACACTTCGGACTTAGCCACGTTAGGACTCAAGGTCCACTTAATTTTTTTTTTCCTTACACATTCCACACAACACGTTTCAGCACGTATAGCCTAAAAATTTCTTTTACATACTGTGCTCCCGCAGAACCCGGTCGCGATGGACACATATTGCCCCCGTTCCTTTGGGAGATCAAAACAATCACTTAAATTTAAAATTTCCTTATGAGGTTAAGTAAGAGAACTTAGCTATGTAAGGTATCTATCGACGTTTTATAAATACCGGTTCAAAACCCTTTTGAAAACACATACAACTCCAAGTCCAACTTATGCTCTTTATTCCCTTTTTCCAGCGTGGTTATTTGTGACCACTTGTAGGGAGCTTCAAGAATCATCCAACCCTGATGTGATCAGCATCAATGTTGAACTATCCTTCCACCCCAATTTGTGTTCGGCTTCCCTTGATCGCATGCAAATCAAGTTCCACCTCCCACTTCATTTTCAAGCATCAACTAATACACTCATTTACAATTTTCTATCTTTTAGTTTTTCTAGTCGTAATCATTACATCTACAAGGATAGAACTCAGTCTATCAGTTATCTCCATTCACTTTAATCCAGTTACCTAGGGAATCTTATTCTCACTAGGTTCTATGTCGGTTTCATACCCTTTCATAGATCACTATATTGTACATATACATATATTTTATCAAAATACAACACACAGTTTAACATTTAGTATCATATGAACATATACTGTCGGGGTTTTAGTTCCCCAGGAGTTTCTTTACTCCCACACTTGTACTTTCACACACAACTGTTGCCAAAATGAACACATTCATCACAATGGTATTCGCATCTTCTGTGCGTAATTACCACAATTAAACCATGAATGTATGCGTATGTTTATGTAACAACACACCACTAACCAAAACAACTTATTTGTGCTATGCACAACATGGTTCACGTACACTTGTACGGTAAAATACACTAAGTGGTTTTGCGCTCTACCCCCTTAAAGGGATTACGCCCACGTAATCAATCACTTAATCACCGGTTAATAACGTCCTACCGTCGTGAAGTGTTTAATCTCCACACGGTTTATTATACAACGTGTTCTGGTTTGAGGATCTTAGCCATATTGGCGGTTTAGTCCCTAACCAAGAGTTCTCTTTAGAGTTTGTTTAATTCATAACCAGTTTCGATTCTGGCCTGTGAAACTTCTAGGCTTTGATAATTAGCCATTTACACATATTCACAACACACATCTAACACTTGAATAATTTAGAGCTTAATTTGCCCTACACATTGTTCTTACTGTATTATACCTCCCCGATTATCACCTTTATCTAGGTAACAACGGTTTCTCCACCAACGCGTGGTATTTCTTACCAAGGCGAGATTGGTGAGTTACAAACTTTCTATTCACTTCCATGATAATTTACTGTATTCCACATTGATTTACTTAATTTCTTTCAACATTTGAGCTACTACCTATGTGTAGTACTCTGTCGGTTAATTCCAACACCTGTGGTATATTCCATACCATTGTTTAACACACTGTGTAACTATAGTCACTTATTGTGAGTCAAGTATCCTTCCATTGATACGACCTTGCATTTCCTATGCTTCGGTCTTTATCGGGTTATAATACTCTTTATACTTCTACCACAATTGACACTTCCCAAATTTCTAACTATCCCTCTCGATCATTACTGCACAAGAGCAATACCAAAACGCTCAGTCATACAGAGTGCAGAGGCGTAAACTCTTGACAGTAAATCTCTTTTGCGATTGCAAGGGACTTACACTGTATTCCTTATCACATAGTATCAAATACTGGCTTGTTGCCCAGTCTGTATGTCACCATTTATCTTACATGTTCATTGTGTCTAACTCATAACTGTGCCTGCTGGCTATGTTATTATTTAGCAATACTCATGCGATGGCCGCTTGCTGCGCACCGTGCGGTTACTCATTGTATAACATCAACTCACACTGCATCAGCTATTATATTAGCTTCCGCCATTACACTGTGTTTCGCCATTTATTTGGCTGATTACTGGGTACTCTATTCTTCGGGTCTTTATGCTCCTTGAGCGTTGCTCATTACACATTTAGCATCACACACCTCTGGTGGTTGCTATTAGACTTATTACTCATCCGTCTCCACAACTGGTACAAACACTAATTTTCGTATTATTCTTACTCACATCATTCCTGGGTAGTAACAATATGGTCAACTTTTAACATACTTCCTAGACATAATCCATACCACTACCGCTCCGGCGGTTTCACAATACTAAGAGGTATCCCCACTCTTAAAGCAGTGGTTCGTTATCCGCTTTTACTCATATAACATAAAGCTTTCGTAGTCAACAAAATTCACTTATGACATTTTACTTGTGGCTTAGAAGCCCTATTGCCTCGAGCTCCGCTCTTTATAGGCTGTTCTCATTCATTTACTTCTCCGAACAATGTTACACGGTTTACAGGTTGTATTGGGCTCCATGACAAGGTCGTTATTCCTTTCATGGGATGTCCCTTCAAGGATGTCAGACTTCCTCCTGACGCCTTAGGTTTAAACTGGGTGGTAGTTTCAACCCTTGCGTTTCTGTCACGTTATTCCGTTCAGCACTGTTGATCCAAACACCCCTTTAAGGACAACTCCTGGGTGTTACCAGGTTATGCCATTACATCTGGCTTTCACTTATGGGTACATTTAATTAACTGCTTTCCTTGCGTTATTGACTGGGTTATTTATCTCTTTAGGGAGATTGATATCTCTAGTGATCATCTCGGGAGTCTCATCCCATCATGCACATTAATATCCATAGTAGGCATCTGCCTCACCATCTGTAGGCTGGGTACTTACTCCAGCTATTACATTCATCCCTCAGGATTCTTAAGACATGCACGATGTCTTTACTTACTAGTCAGTGCATTTCACACCTCCAGCTTCTTAAACATCTCCTCGAAATAACTCACTAATCCCCTTAGTCCTCTTAATTTGACTGGGTTCCTTTACTTCAACCATTTTTGGTAATTCCTTACTTGTCTGATTTCTTTACTTCGGTCCGTAGTATGGAGTCGACTACTTCCCGTGTTCCAGACTCCACTTGTATACATATGTGGGGTATCCTGTTGATACATTGCTACTTACCCGGTTAACCTATAAGAAGGTCTGCCAGGCCCACAAGCTCCTATCGGAGTGCGGTCGTCCCACAATTCAGTTGGCACACTCGTAGTGTCCGTCACGCGCCTAGGTGAAGTATTCTGTTGTCAACTCCCTTATATTATCCTGTGATAATATGCATTCCGTGCTTCCCGATCTTAATCAAGGGAAGGTTTATCCACTATTGTATTTTGTTTTTATGGTCTCCATCCATTCCCTCGGGTTGCTACCCTTGGGTTTACCGGTTTCCATCCGGTTATTTAAAGGTCACTGGGTATAACTTACCTACCACGTGGTACTGAGGCCGGTGTAGGTCTCCTGGTCTGGTTTCAAGGAAGGTTGGAAATAAATGGGTTTGAAAGAAAATTTGGTTTGGAAAAAGGTTTTGAAGATGAATTTAAGTCTAAGATTAATTCTCGTGGCTTCACAACTTTTCCTTGCTTTAGCCAAGTCTAGCTTCTTACTGACTGGTGTACTTCCAATTTCAGAGGTCGGCTGCTAAGCCCTTTCACAGCTATGCTGGTCTCACTTAACTTCACGGTACTTTACTAAGTACCTGTAGTTGTTTAAAGTTTCCCGTACAGCCTTGTTATAGCGGCACTTGCCATGGCAAGTGCCCATGCTAACTGGCTACTGGTTCAATAAACATTGGTTGCGGTATTGTTTCCGCTTACTCTGACATTAGTGGCCTTGCTGGCCCTTACTTGATCTCACAGTCTTAACAATAAATCCTCTGGGCTTTTTCTCACTATTTTCACATGGTGACCATTAACTAGGGTGTTTCCCCTTCTGGGAGACCCCTTTTACTTAGTATTACATCCTCCTCATACTACGTTGTAGTTCCTTATTCGGTCGGTATACCATTGGTGTATTAGTTAACATTGTAGTCCCGTGGACACTTGTCTCGGGTTTCATTACCTCACTTCTTGCCTGTTGCACGCTTGGTGCGTTGCAAGCTGGTTTTCTCGACTGCTCGCATGTCGATCCAGGTTGCTGGAAATTCTATTCTCTTATGCGCATGATTCTTCACTTTTCGCTACCTTATGCGGCAGACATTGTTAAAATGGGAACCGTCTTCGGATTCACACCTTTCGGAATCTACCGTATGACAGGCTCTCCGTACTTATAAGGACATTTAAATGCAGCCAGGTCGGTATTCCCGAGTAAGAGGGGGCTTCCATCTCTCTGGCGTTCTTTCCCAGTTATAATCAGGGATTGTGGAGGGTGGGATGTATATGGTAGGTTTCCAATATTCACTGGTCCTCCTAGCTAGCGTATCTCTCACGCTATCACTCATCCCCTAACCCACATGTACTGAAATCCTAACTCGGTACTTCCTAAGCTCGGTATTTCAGTCATCAGAGCGACACTTCGCTCTGATACCACTTTTTGTAACACCCCAACATACAACCACATACTTAACATTAAACTGCAGCGGAAAATACACATCATCACATAACTTAACTCATCGGTGTTACACGCCGTTAACCACCTACGTGGCTAACAAGCTAACATTTACACAACTGTATCGGTCTGATGGACTAGATCCCCGAGCAACTACACATACTGTCCCCTTTATCAACACAACATTCATTATACAAATACCTTCCAACTGTACCAGTATTTACAACTAGTGCCGAGAACAATTTCGGTCTTACTACACCTACTGTGTACATACCTTAATGAATACCCAAGCACAATGTCTACCCCTCCTACTCTCGAACGGCTCCAGCTCCTTGTACCTGAAATAGAAAAGGAAAGAAAGGGTGGCCCCCCAGGGGCTCAGCACCTTTGCTGGTATGGTAATCCCGCAGCCCACATGCTACCGGGCCACGCACAACTATTTGTCGTCTTCGCATGCAGTTGATTACATTTAAACCAAGCATGTGAAACATAAACTCACAACAGATACATTTCACCCCAATGGGCTTAACAAACACAGCTCATTTATACTTAACCAATCACTCTTAGAGTTCTTCAACCCTATAGTATTTCTCCTCTAACGGAGCTATTACCTAATAGACGACATTTACCCACTATCGGGTTTCCACAAACGTCTCTTTTACATACTAGGAATCATATCCATGATCCTCATATTTCACTTCTAATCACATATAACATCACATCACAATAACTTTGCAACATAACAATAACACATACATAACGGGTACGGGTCTCTTAGGAACCGGCCCAAACATAGTTAATACACTGGTGAGCCTAGGGAAAGATATCACCCCATGTTAAGCTCGTTATAACAAAACTCATTACCGCCCTAATAGTCGGACGAGTAACTTACCTAAAGATGGATCGGATTTAGTGACCCGAACTCACCACACAAACACATGTTCCCCCTAAACCGATCGTAAGTCAGAATAGCTAAGCTTTGGGATAAGCTAATGGGAGATCATAACCCGTGAGGGAAACAACCATAACAGAGAGAAGGGTAAAGCTAAAAAGGATACCCACTCCCAAACAACGCGCGACCGGCCAAACCGGATTCCTCACTACTGTTAGTACATACTTACTTTTAATTTTTCGTTAGAACTCCACTACGGAGTCTATCGTACCTACACACCATACAGTATTACTCTTGGGTTAAACATACAAGGGAGATCCCTACATTCACACACACAAATCACACAATTAACTCACGCATAGCCGTGGTTAGAACGCCCCACGGTTCGGGTCGTTTAATCCGAATACCAAACTCTCCTGTGATCCTAGACTCAGTTAGCTAAGGTTTAACACTTTCGAGGTTAAATGGTATCGGAACTAAACACGCCACATATATGAATTACTGTAAACTCATTACATGTTTATCTTACAATGTGGCAAACATACAGAAAAACACATTGGCATACAAGCCGGTGTAATCCGGTAGGACACAGGTTGCAAGAAAACCATACCTGTCACCAACGTCCACTCTAACGTGTCGTCTTAAGTTTCTTGAACAGTTCTCGAACAACTGGCAACATTACATTTACTTTTATCAACATCGGGGTAACACGGTTGTTTAAAGTCTAACGCTCATAACTTACCCTCGTTAACTAGTTAAACAACTTGACACTTTTAACTTGTTTTACTTTCACATTTTATTACAACTTTTCACCCACTTGGTTGTCTTTTATAACACACCTAACATGTCCTTAACATCCTTATAACATCATTACTTATCAATCCCCATCATTACACATCATTTTTATACCTTTAACAACATTTTTTAGAGTGGTCCGGGACTTGGTCCTTACCTTAAGTCCCGGATCACACTTACACAAACTCACGGTATGTTTTGATAGGTTGGTCCGACCTGTACTCACCCTAAGTCCCGGACCAAGTTAGTCTCACAACTCTCGACCTGTTTTTCATATATGGTCGGACACCAATCCAAAACCTATGTCCCGCCTCCTTAACAGAATCCTAAATTTGACAATCTAAGTCTCGCTTCATCTATTCTCTTCATCCATTGATTACCCACCTTCACACATGTACTTAGGCACATTCTAATACCAAATATCACTTTAATTCACCTTAAAACATTACCCAACTTGTTATTCATTTTTCTTACAAATCTCTTAACACTTGTGACAATTCTCATTTGGTTTTCTAAGTGGTGTTTCACCTATAATGACCACTACACCCAAATGTTTCCTTACCATCACAACCTCATCTATTAAACACTAAAACTTCTTGTTCATCAACCAAATTTGCCATAGTTTCCTTTGTATCACCTCTCACCAAAACTTACAGTTTTTCACCTTAATACAACCCAAGAACACTTAATCACTCAATACACACCCTTGTACCCAATCACATGGTTTTTCACCCATTATCTCCAGAGACGTACACCTTCACCAAAGACCTTCATTACACACAACTAAACCTCAAGCTACACTACTCACAATATAGTGATAAGTGTTCTAAATATTCGATTGTGTCCCACAGGTCACATGTGAGCTTAAAAAACTTCAAATTTGATATTGGACCAAATATAACCTTTAGCATCGTCCAGTAAAGTTTCATCAATTTTGGACACTATTTAAGCATGTTTAAAGTTAAATTACGAAAATCACAGGGTATTTGTGAATTACGAAAGAAAAACAGGGGTATCTCGTGAATTTTCCCTTTAATATAATATTTGTAGTATAGATTAGTAAACTCACTACACATGACTAACTTAACTAACTTATGCTGCAGATATGCCACACTACCAAACAAGAGTTTTCAAAACAACAATAAATATGCTAGCACAAAACAACCATCAAATATGATACAAATATGCCAGCACAAAATAACTACCCAAATATATTATAAAACAGTCATGCCGAACAAAGCATATATCAATTTAATATTGAATTACCCTACAGTCAGAACTCACATCTAAATGATAATGAATCATTAGTTGACCACCTCAAGCACACACACCTGACAAAATGTAAGAAGGATATTGCCACTTGAGACTTGAGAAACGAAGAGTGCGATGTGGCAAAGGTTGATATTTGTGAGTGTTTGCTATCAATTTTAGTATGGTTCATCTTTTCTCTCTACTTTATTCCAATGTTATCTCTAATGTTAATCTTACAGGTTACCACAAACCGAACCAAAGATTCAAAACTGCAGCATACCTTCTTTCGAAGGAAGGGGCATTTCAAATAAAAGAACTGCTCTTATTAAAAGGGATAGGAATACGACTAAAGAACAAAAAGAGGGTTCTGTATTTGCGTAAAGTAATAATAAGAGAGCAGACAGGTTGGTTGAGGCTCAGCCTCAGCTTGGATCCACACTTTCTTGATAGCCGAACCAAATGAGTGCAAAGAGCTCTGTTTGCAGAGCTTACCCACCCACCTAGAAACAAATGTTGGATCACATGCACGCCATAGGAGTCAAAAGAAAGAAATTATAGTACCACAGTATTTATTCTCAATATTTTTCTAGATATAATGAAGTTAATTATTGGGTTACTTTTACAGTCCGAACCAAACCAGTATGATTTTCGTTGTCCCTATCCGCGTTCAAAATACAAAAAGAAAATCCAAGCAGTTGAAATCATTAAATTACGGGGCGCCAGTAGTAACGTTAGCATCGGTAATCAGTTAGCTGCCGATCTTTGTCTGACGTTGGTACCTTACCCCTCTCCCCAACCCACCCCACCACCCCAAATCAACCTGTTTCTCACCAAATAGGAGAAGTAACCTGCACGACTCACTGCAGGGTTGGGGTCCAAACAGACAGCGAGGGAGGGGAGAGACGGAGAGAAGAACCCTTCTGTTAAAACCGACGGGGGTTTTTCTCTGCTGATCTGCTTCGTCGCGCGGAATAATGGAAATGGTCCTCTCCATGCATTGATAGAGGTGTGCTTGTGACAGGTTTTTTTTTTTTGAAAAAGAGGGAAAACATAAGGGAGAAAGTAAGAATAAAGAATCGCCATTACAGGAGGAGGATCCGAAGAAGGAAGAGGACCGTCGTTTTTTTAGTTCTGGTTCAGGAAATGGGTGTGTCTCACACCGATCGTGGGATGGAGGGTTGGTTGTATCTGATCAAGTCGAATCGGATTGGCTTGCAATACCCTCGTAAGTGCTACTTCATTCTTGAAGATGACCGCCTGAAAAGCTACAAATCAGTTCCCACTTCCCAAAACGAGGTTATTCACTTTCCCTACTCGTGCTTACATGGATTCTTGGCTCTCTCATTTTGAAATAATAGAAACCGTCAGTTCACTTTTATTTTCTTGGGGGTTTATAAAATTATCCGTGCTGCTGTCGGCAGAGAAGATGACCCAGATCATCTTGTACTCTATATGTTGTCAATTGTGTTGATTCCCGAATCTTTCTTTTTTCAGTTGTTCATTTCACGGGAAAGACACTTGTGGAATATTTTTTCTATACACTGCTGCATATGAATTAGAATGTCTTGTTAGTGTCCGATGATAAAGTGCAGTTTACGAAACTGACAGTGCTAGTCGATATAGTCCTAATTGATGGTTTGCTAGTTGACTCCGGTCAATAGAGACAATTGTTTGGTCGTCCTCAATATGGAACTTCTAGCTGAAGAGGCAACGGTTAGATGTAATGCCGAAAACATTAGAAGTTCGTAATTACAAGTGCTTCGAATGCCCGGTTATCAGGCTATGGCATTGGCTAGTAACTTAAAACAACTTTGCCGGCTGAATTTACTCATTTTATTGTTCCTGACCTGCCTACTACACCTCATTATTTGATATTTGTGTGATTCTTGTCATATGCTTTAGTGAAATTTCTGTCTTGTGAAAACAGTAGCTGCATTACATTGTAGAGAAGTCCTTATCCGTATGCCTGAATATTGACTGCTTTAATGCAACTCCATCTCTGCCAGCTAGCATCATCCAACAGCATAAGTGGTGTCTTGTTCCCAATTTTTTTTGTTGCTGGTGGTGCTGTCTGATTGTAATATCTCTTCTGGGAATCTTCCCTCAGGATCCAGTCAAAAGTGCTGTCATAGATTCCTGCATCCGGGTCACTGAAAATGGCAGAGAGAGCATTCACAGAAAAGGATAGTGCTGAACCACTATTCCCTGCTCTGTTATTTCTTTTGGATTGAGTTTTCTTTGTACTTTTAGTATCTAGTCTACTTCTTTGGAAAGAACCCTGGTTTCTATCTTCTCATTCATCATTACCCACGATATAATATGCAGGTTCTCTTCATTTTCACCCTGTACAACTCGTCCAATCACAATGACCAACTAAAGGTGTAGGGATCTTCTTCCAGGAATCTTTTCGCTTCCTCTGTAGCTACACTTGCAATATTGAAATTCTAATAAGTTCCATTATCACAGTTGGGGGCCAGCTGTCCAGAAGAAGCAGCTACTTGGATTCATTCAGTTCAGGAAGCCGCATTGAAGGTTTAGATCTAGGCTTTTTCCTGCTGTCAAACTCAAGAAATTTTCTGGTTGTTAAAGTGGGTTTTTTCTTAATTGCAGGCTTGTCCTAATGCTGGAGATAATAGACTGGGTTGTCCCAAGAGCATGTGGGCTTTCAGGTATTTTCTTCCTTCATGTTGCTCCATGTGAGTTATATTCCTAAGAATATAAATATATCAATGAAGTTTAGATTGAGGAAACTGGAGAAAGATATATTATTTGTATACACAACGAGGTAACTTCATCTGCTTTTTGTAGCAGACTGAATGGGCCTAGTAGAGTACATCACTCGAGCTCCCTAGATTGGGCTCTCTGTTCATCAACTCGAATGAATCAAGTTACATCTGATGTTATCGCTCCTTCATCATGGACTATATTTGGGTGTCAAAATGGCAAGTGTTGGACTTGTAATATATTCTCACCATGGCTACAAAGTTTGAATATAAGTTAATCCTGTGCCTTTTTCTGAAATGTGATGCAGGATTGAGGCTGTTTAGGGAAGCAAAGGACAAAGATTCTCATGGAAAGGTAGATGTTGTTTTGAATCCTTTAATCTGCTCTTTGAGTGATTATGGCTGACATACAAATGTTTTTCAGCAATGGGATGATCACCCTGCGGTAATGGTTGTAGGTGTGATAGATGGAGCGTCAGAGGATGTCTTCCGTACTCTCATGTCCCTTGGCCCCTCACGGTCTGAGTAAGTCTTGAATGCTATCACTTCCGTTGGTTGTAGGAATTCATGGAAGTGATATAGATATGACTACTAAGTTGTCTTTTGGGATCATGGTTTTAGAATCCTTATAGCTTAGAGTTATTGTGTTAGGAGTCAAGGCCAAGCCCTTTATTTATTATGATCTGTGATAAACCCTTGCAGTCTCTAGAGTTGGTTGTTGTCTGTTAATTTCAGAGAAATTTTCTTTGCCTATTCTTCCAAGCTGCACAATTGATCAGAATCAAGTATGCCAAGTAAAAGATTCTGCCCAATGACTGAACTTGACTCCAATTTTTCAATGTTACCTTTTGGCAGATGGGACTTCTGTTTCCATAGAGGTAGTTTGGTTGAGCACCTTGATGGTCATACTGATATCATACATAAACAGTTAAACCGTGATTGGTTACCCTGGTAAGATTCAATTCTTCTAGTTTAAAAATTTATGTAAGTGCACTGGTCTGGTGTCACTGAGATATGTCTCGCCAGTATCGGAGTATTATGGATAGCTCATGTTTTGCAGGGGAATGAAACGAAGGGATCTTTTGGTGCGGCGTTATTGGAGACGGGAGGACGATGGAACATATGGTATATTTTTTAACCATGCCTGCTAGTGACTGAAATTCCTTCCGCACAAGCTATGCAGACTAACCTAATGTTTTATTTTGGTCTTCTATCATAACAGTTATCCTGTACGACTCTGTTTATCACAAGAAATGTCCTCAACAAAGAGGCTATGTTCGTGCTTGCCTTAAAAGTAATGTATGCTTAAGTTTCAGAATTCTTCCTATCCATTTATATCAAGTGGGTTTTTATTTTACTTTTAAGGATGGTAAATGAATCCTTGCTGATGCTTTTACTTGGATGTTTGCTTGGGTTGTTTTTGATATACTTTGGATGATACTGAAAAGAAAATTGCACTATTGATAAAGGTGGAGGCTATGTAATATCTCCTGTGAACCAAGGAAAACAGTCTGTTGTTAAGCACATGCTGGCCATTGACTGGAAATCATGGAAAGCATATGTATCTTCGTCTTCAGCTAGGTCTATGACAATTCGCATGCTTGGACGAATTGCTGGTAGGATTCTGATCTTCCGAGGATTATTTACTGAGATGATCATAAACCTTCTTATAAGAATACTGACAGAATTTCATCTTGCAGCACTCAGAGAACTGTTCAAAGCTAAGGAGGGAGACTTCTCTTCTGATAACTCAGGAGAATTAGCTAAAGGTTTGTGGGTGCAAAGCTGCAAAGCTGAAGCCATTGACAATCACGCCCCAATGCATTCTGGCCACGAAAACCACAGAGTGGATAGAATATGTGAGCCAACACCATCGGAACCTGGAAGCCTTGTGGACTTGAACGATGCAAGTGATGAATTCTTTGATGTGCCTGAACCATCAGAAACTGATCTTTCTGAAGAATCTTGGACTTCAGACTATGGTTCAGAAACTTATTGTCAGGTAACAAATGGTTCCTACGGTGGTGTTTTCTCGATATTGGTTAGTTGTTGACAGAGTGAAATGAGAAGTGGGCATCTAACTTTCTCTTAAATTGTATGTCAGTTTGGTTCAGAACTTTTTGTCAAGTATCTTAAGTTGTTTCTGTGGGAGTTTGCAGGATTCGCGATCTGCCAAGCTTTGTACAGCGGCTGGTATTGTGAAAAAGTTGCATGGTCTTGCAGGTCAGTTGAAACTGATTTAACTTTGTATTAAACCTGTAATTTTCAAGTTGTCACATTCAATAGCTGAGTGAGCATCTATTTTTTTTTACAGTTCAAAAGAAAGGTTATGTGGACTTGCAAGAGATATCTCGGGAAGACCGTGTACCATGTCACTATGGTGCCACTCTTCCAAGAGATCCATCCTGCACTATGCTTTCTAGCTGTTCAGCAGCTGACCCATCAACATTTTTGATTCGTGGAAAGACCTACTTGGAAGATCGACACAAGGCAAGTTCTTGTAGCAAGTCCTATATGTTAAGTAGAGATTAAATTTTGCAAGTTGTGTGTATACTCTGTGTATGTATTGATGTTAGCTCAAGATAACGCTTGATCTCATTCCGACTCAAATAATGAATATAGTTTGGCTTGTTTGATCTCCATGGTTCAATGATTAAATTGATTGATGGTAACGCTCAATGTGGCCAGGACACATTGGCTCACTTACCTTAGGCTATTCAACATTTGTCATTTTAGCGTTGTTTATTTTCCACGGTTTCTGAAGCTGTTTTACAAATACCCTTCTTGAGTAAGCTCAAACCTCACTGTTAGCATCAGGTTCTGTGCATGTAGAGTATGTGCAACTCTAACATATATCCCTTCTATTCAGCTGCTTGGATGTCAAGTTGACTAGTCCATGCTAAATTTTGCTTTTCCCAGTACAGATTAAAGCAAAGAACACTCTGATGCAATTGGTAGCAGCTGATTGGTTAAAATCTGACAAAAGAGAAGATGATCTGGGTGGCCGTCCTGGGAGCATTGTACAGGTTGATTGTTTCTTTGTGCTGTCAGTTTCTCATTGCAAATAACTCTACAAAATACAGGCTTCTTTCTTTTCATTATAAACTAAAGATTGACTTGTACAAAACTGTGTACGCAGAAGTATGCATCGAAGGGTGGACCTGAGTTCTTTTTCATCGTTAATATACAGGTGAATGGATATTAGTGTTAATTGGTCATTGACTCTTTTTCTTACCCCATTCTTTTGGAATTGAACGCTATCAGTACAATTTATTCGTGTTTATAGAAAATTGGTTGTTGAAACTACTTATTTTCGAACCAGGTCCCAGGGTCAACTACGCATAGTCTAGCTTTCTATTATATGATGAGTACGCCTCTGGAAGATACACCTTTGCTTGAGCGTTTTGTGAATGGAGATGATACCTACAGAAATTCACGGTTTAAGCTTATACCATACATACAAAAGGTTAGTAAAAGGGGGGCATTATCCCTTCAATATTCTGTCCTGTTCAGACATAGTGGGGTTGTGGCTTGCATGCAGTCCAAGTGTTTCTGTTCTAAGATTGACATCATGGTGTATGATGATGCACTATTTCTTTTAAACCTCCAGGGTCCATGGATAGTTAAACAGAGTGTTGGCAAAAAAGCATGTCTGGTTGGTCAAGCCTTGGTAATGAACTACTTCCGTGGAAAGAACTACATTGAGGTGAGTTTTGTTATCTGTATTTATCTTTTGATTACAATGACACTACAACATGCATATTTCTTTCTCTGCTTGATTTATTCGACTACAAGCAATAGGGTTTATGTTGCAAACTTGCAATATGTATCCATTGAGCACTGTTCTGTGTGTGGTTATGCTTTTGTAGCTTGGCATTGACATTGGCTCCTCAACCGTTGCAAGAGGTGTGGTTAGTCTTGTCCTTGGCTACCTCAACAACCTGGTCATTGAGATGGCTTTCTTAATTCAGGTAACTAACGATTCAAACTTACTTCTTTTTGTCCCGCTATCACTATATAACTCTCTAATCAAGATATATATGTTGAACATTATTTTTTGAGATGTGCCCGCATGTAGCTAAGCTCTAGTCTCTGGGTTATTTGTTTATTCCAATTTCTCTTTCGTAGGGTAACACACCAGAAGAACTCCCCGAGCAACTTCTAGGCACATGCCATCTCCACCATCTAGATGCCACCAAAGCTGTTTTGGTAACGCCTTGAAAGTTGGTCCCTCATTGTTTTGAAAACCAGAACACAAGCCAGACGCTCTGCTATAGTGTTGTGGATTGACCGAGCTATCTGAGTTTGATTAGGTGTTTGACTAAAACTATCAATGTATGAGCGTACAGATTCCAACTTAATTCTTTGGAAAGGCTGTTATATTTATTGTACACATTCAATATGTACATACACAAACATGGTGGCAGCTTATCATTAATGGATAGCTTGCTTTCCATAGCGCTGTAGTTGGCGACTTCACAATTTTACTGCAAGTACAAAGTCATGACAAAGAAAATGCGCGCATTATCATGTACAGCAAAGTGGCTTCTTTACCCTACATACTTATCGAACTTTTTCTCCCGCGGCGGAAAGAGCTCAGCTTCCTCTCGTTTTCTCCTCTTAGTTCTCTGAGTCTGCATGCGCTCAGTTATGGCTCTTGTTCCCCACTAACTCTTACTCTAATTAAGGTACTATGAGGTGTCCTTCCTTAATCCTTCATGGTGTCAATACTCCTTAACATGCATGAGTTTAGAGCAGGATTATCTTCTCCTTTCTGGCCATGCAAAGTCTTTTCTCCGATCTGGTTCTTCCCATCCTTGCATGCTGTAAGTCCTTGTTTAATCTCCATCTTCTCTTCTCATCGATCCTGCATGTTTCCTGAGGAACTTTGCTTCTCTTCGGCCATCTGTTGTGGTTTGTTACACTTACAGTCGTATCCCGTGCTAATTCTTCTACTCTTCCTCCTGTTCATTTTTCTTACCCTTCCCGCACTTGGCACTTTTGAACCAGGTCATCAAGAGAGGGAGTGTGATCCACCATAGAGAAATAGAAGGACGAATGGAACAACTCCCTCTCTTGATGACCTGGTTCAAAAGTGCCAAGACATGTCCTTGTTAGCTGAGGAGGAGGCGGGCACGATAGTTGATGATCTGTTGGAGCTAACTCCATCTGTCCCATTTTCTTGTTGCCTGCTGGGAAAAGTCTTCACAACCAGGACCATTGACGCTTGTATTCTTGGAAAAACCCTTGCAAGAGCTTGGCAAATGGATGAAGATATGCAAGTGCGTGCTGTTGGTGAAGGTCCGCTCCTTTTCGAGTTAGGCGAGAGGAGCTCCTCCATAAGACTCTACACCGTGGTCCCTGAACAATCGATGGTTAGTTGCTGGTTCTTGAGCCTGTTGACACGTCCAAAGCTTCGAGTGAGCACTTATTTCACTGGGTACCCATGAGGGTTCGAATACATGGGTGCCTATTATGTTCTTGCATGAAGATTTTGCTAAAAGAATGGCTGTGAAGATCGGTATATTCATGAACTACGAAGAAGATAGTAGACGTCAAGGAGGCGACTTCATGCGGGTTCAAATCAAGATCAATATTACTAAACCTTTGCTTCAGTGCGTGAAGATAACTATGGGTGGTAAAAGTTATACTCTTAAATTGACTTATGAGAGGCTCCCCAGCATATGTTTTTATTGTGGCTAGTTAGTGCATGTTTCACGCAACTGCCCTCTGCGATCTAGCACTGCTACGATGGATCCTTCATACGGACCATGGTTGCGTGCTGGTGGGCCTGGTCTTCTTTGTGGTATACAAGCTCCTGTTGAAGATAAATTGAGTTCTTTGGCTGCTAAGGAACAAGGAGCTGGCTCTAGTAGTGTTGTACATGGCTCGCAGCCTATGCATGTGGAGGCCCCCGTCTTGAACCAGTCGTGCATGAGGATGCATGGCGATTCTAGCGACTCTGATCGTTGTGCTATTATCCTGCTCTCGAACGATGCTCCTACTCCTGTTCGAGACGGTAAGAAGCGCAAGTCTGACGTGGTGGAATTCGAATCTTCTTTGGAGGATTATCTTGACCGAAGGGAGGATGAACGAGCATGTAAGCATGGAAAGTTTGATGGTTCTTCTTCGTTTGATAAGGCGACTCTGGGGGAGGCCCACGGTCGCCTAGGATAAACGGCTTGTTTGATTCCAAACTGTCACGGGCTTGGGCATGCCCGGACATTTCGCTGGGTCCTAGACCTAATCCGGGAACATAATCCGAATTTGGTCTTTTTGTCTGAAACAAAGCTTTCAGCTTACGAAGTGAAGGGTTTTGCGGGTCGTTTGTGGGGCTATAACTTTTTGGCTGGTGATAGTATGGGTCGACGAGCTGGTGTGGCTCTTTGCTGGAAAGAAGATATTTTGGTCAAGATTACTTCGTACTCTGCTCATCATATCGATGGGCTTGTTACTGATTCCCGGAATCTGACTTGGAGGTTTTCGGGTTTGTACGGTTGGTCTGAAGCTCAAGATAAGTGGCGCTCCTGGCATCTCCTGCGGTTTCTTTATGATCAATGGCAAGGATCATGGCTCGTATGCGGAGATTTTAATGAAGTTCTTTCTATTCGTGAATATCTTGGGAAGGGTAACCGTTCTACTAGTTGTATTGATGCTTTTAATCATTGTGTTCAAGACTGTCAATTAGAAGATCTTGGGTTTGTTGGTAATATGTATACTTATACAAATAGAAGGCATGGACCATGTAATTATAAAAGCCGTTTGGATCGGTTCTTTGGTAATGAAGAATGGTGTTTAATGTATCCGAATGTTGTCAATCATCATTTACGTTGGGGTTGTTCGGATCATCGTCCTTTGAAGTTAATTTTTCAACCTGCTACTCGTAGAGGACCCAGGCCTTTTCGCTTTGAAGATTGTTGGGTTGATGACGCAGGATGTAATGGCTTAGTTACGAGAACTTGGAATTCTAGCAATTTGAATACTTATGTTCGTAAGGTTGATATGTGTGGGAAATTTCTTCGTGCTTGGGGTGCAAAAAAGGTCCGTGCAGAGGAGCATGACATTTCCCTTGCCAAGGCTGAGCTTGATAAAGTGGCTTCATTGGATCCATCCCCAAAAAATCTTAAGTGTTGGTCGGATCTTTATCGAGACTTGGACTTGTTGCTTCATAAGCAAGAGATTCGGCTCTACTAGTGTTCTAGGCAAAATTGGTTGTCTACAGGTGACAAGAATTCCAAGAATTTTTTTAAATGTTTTAAGAAGTGTCAACGGAAGAATATTATCTCTTGTTTACAAATGTCTAATGGTTATATGGCTACAAGTTGGGATCATATTGAGCAAGTTGCTCGTGAGTATTTTCATAACCTTTTCTCACAACTCATGCAGCTACTAATCATCATTTGTTGGCCTGTGCTGAAATACCCCAAACCTATCTATGGTAAATAAATATTAAATTATGATATAATAAGGCTAAAACATGCCTTAGAAACATTGGTGAACAAGTTAAACCATAGAAAACACAAAAATACACCGTAATGATAATTTATGCAAATACTTGCCCAAGACTTTGTGTAACCTTGATTAAAGCCCAAATTGCATCCCTAGATCTTGTTAACATTCTAAATAACATGTTAAAACAATTACCAAAGAAAACCAAGCTCAAAAACAAGTTAAAACACAAATTGTGCTTTAAAACTCCTTAAAGCACATTTTTGAGAAATTGTCTTAGAAATGAGTTTTTAGTGGCCAATTGACCTAGTATTCACCTTAATCATCATGTGTACTACTTAGTATCACATTAGGAAGCCTAATTCAAAGAATTTACTAAAAAATCACAAATTGGGCACTAATTATGAATAGTAGTCAAATAGTGCCAAATTAAGCCTTAAGTCTTCCTTGCTTAGTCAATGGTCAAATGACCCCCCTAAAATATCTAAAAGAGGCGGAAAAGGGAGGGATGACTCACTACCTAATGTGCCAGCCTTCATATAATAAGATGAAGGAAAAGTCATCAATAGTTACTTTACACTTAAGTAAGTAAATATCTCACTTCACTTTACTCCCTCCTCTCTCCTTGCTGCCGTCCCCATTCACCAGCTCAAAGATCATCTTCCTCCCTTGTTCTTGAGCAAGAACACCAAGAGCACAAAGCTCATCCATGGTAAATTAATTCCAAGAAACTGAAACACCACAAAAACACCACCTTTCACTTCCAAATCACCTAAGGAGTATTTCCAACCATCAATCTCTTTCAACCAAGGCTGTTATCAAGCATTCTTGAAGGAAAAATTTCGGCAGTAAGCATATAAGGAGCTAGGAAAGTCCTTATCAAGGCTTAAGGTATAAAATGAGACTTTAAAGTCATTTTCACCATTTTTCCATTTTGGCCGGTTTGGATACTCTTCCTTAAACTAAATTTCTCCATCTTTTCACACATGGAATTAAGGATAATTTAGCTCCTTTTGATCAGCCAAAACCCACCAAGGAATCATCTTACAAGAGATTTCAAGGGTAAGCTTATATTAAGTCATAAATCCTTAAATCATGGGTTATACCCTTGTTTATGTTCTTAAACTGAATTGTTCTCATCTTGGTAATACATGCCGAGATCTAAGTCTGGGAAACCAAACTATTAATTTATAAGTAATACTCTTATTTATGACATAATATAAAGTTTTAAAGTGTTTAGGCATATATATATATATAAATGCCGAGACTATAGGTTATAAAGTTGGTCCTTTTATACCTAAGAAATTATATTAATACATATCTGAACTTTTGACTAAAGAGCTAATGACATATGAGTTAGAAAAACAATTATAAAATGAATTATAAGAATTTTTATAATTGTCGTGGGACTATTGTTGTGTGCAGGTGATTAGCTTGATTTTGTGCTTAATTAAGCCTTGTTTTAATGCTTTGTTTTGGATATTAAGGGCTTGTATGGCCACCAGAAAGAGCTATTTGATTTAAGTGTTTTATGCATTTTTATGCTTTTATATGCTTTATATAATATAGTATATGCTTAGGTATAAAAATCAGAAGTGTATGTGACACTTTAGGAATTTTAGAGACTCTTAAAACTGGGTAGAAGTATTATTACGAATTTAGAACCATTATGGAATTAATTTGGTAACATTTAAGTGCTTAAAAGCATTTATAATATGTCAGTGATGTTATGGCTAAAGGAATATGTATAATATGGTAAGAAAATAAATTTATAAGGGGTAAAATAAATAAGCCGAGAGTATAGTGGTTAGTTTGGGAAATAAAGAAAATTAGAAGTTAAAATGACATTTGGGTATAAAATGTAATTTTTAGAAACATTTGAGGCCTAAGTGTAATTTTAGATTATTCTGGGTGGAAAATGGTTAATATGGCCGAGAATAGTCAAGGTCAAAAGTTGACCAAAACTTAGGTTAAAATGTTGGAAGATTAGAGTTTAAAATGAGTTATGACATAATATGTAACATTTATAAAGTTTTGGGGTAATTTGATAATTAATGAGAAATATAAATTAAGGCCGAGGACCAATGTGGTATGTTTGGTAATTTTCGGAATTTTAGGGGTTAGATTGGAATTTATTAATTAAAGGATAAAAACTATAGAGAATAATGACTATTATGACATGAAATGTTAAGTTGTAAAACTTAGGGGTTAAAATCGTAATTATTGAAAGTTAATTGTTATGGCTGTAATTGAAAGATCAAACTAATGGTAAACTAAGTATTTGACCAGAAGTTGATAAGGAAATATTAGAAATACAATTTATAAAGTTAAAGGTATTGAATTGTAAAGTTTAGGAATTAATGGGGTAGAAATTGTAAATAAAGAGAAATATAATATAAGGGTTATAAAATGACGTTAGGGTCAGATTTTAATAACCGAGAATATGAGTTGGATTTATTATATGATTAAGTTATATAGTTAGTTTACAAATAAATTGTAAAAAAGAATTAAATTGTAAAGGCTAGAGATTAAGTGCGGTGTATTTGTAATATTGGAAAGTTAAGGGTTGGAATAATAAATAAAAACAGAATGGACTGTTTAATATTATTGGATTAGAGGGTTAAAATAATTAAGCTAAAAGCTGTAATGATCGGGACTTGGTTTAAGGCGAAAAGACGTCACATGGAATAATGGTACGGTTAGAAACGTCGCGAAACAATTAACGAGACGGTTAGGAAACGTCACATAAAATAACGAATAGTTAAGGAATTAATTAAGGGTGTTACATATGATAACGAATTTAGTTTGGAGGTAGTCTAGTTATTAATTAACTTACTCGACTAATGTATTATAGGATACGATTAGTCGGAGACGTACGACGGGGTAAGACGCGCACCTACTAGATTAGTCGCACTCGTCGGTGAACAGTATGGTTTTCTTGCAGCTTGCTTGCTAACAAGGTTTACCCTCGACTTGTGTGCTGTTTGTTTATATGTTACAACTAAACAAGATAAAGCATGAAACCGGTTTATTGTATTCTGGTCGTGTTCGTATTGTGCTAACACGACTTATCTTTGAGTTTACGTATTAACTTTGGTTAATAAACGAATGTGAAAGAACATCAGACACTCCCTAATATTGGTTGGTTAATATCCGAAAAAGGTTTAACTAACAAGAATTGTTCTTGATACTTCTACTAACTGGAACTTGGGGGTGAGGAATCTGGGACCAACTCCGGTCATTAATGTTTTAGTTAGGAGGTCAGTATCTGAATCAGATCCGTCTTCCATTTGAGACTCGTCTTTAGACTTTTCGCCTAGAGTCAACAAACAGACTCGACCACCTCAGATTACGGTTCGAGGTGGGAAGCAAAATTAAGTATGGTGTGGGGGGGTCAAGCCTACATCCCCGCTAACTTCAGAATTATTGTTTATTCCAGTGAGTTTCGGCCATGAAATACCCCGAACTTAATTAGGGTGATTAAATTACTCTAATACGATATTGAGGGTCTATTAGTGCCTAATGAATTTTGGTAAAAAGAATAAATCCAAAAGAAACAAGAAAACGCTAAATTGAGCGTTATGTGATCGTAGGAGGAATACGACCTCGACAAGGGTCTTAGATGAATTTAAAAGGCTTAATAATGCCTAAATAATATATGGGAATGATTCCCGAAGAAAACAGATCCAAATAAGGTATTAAAACGCTAATAAAGCTTTAGCGCACGTTTTTCGAGAAACCCGAAAACGTGACTTTGAGTGGTCAAATGAACCCGTAAAAATTATAGTTCATTAAATAACTATAATTAAACATTAATGGAAGTTTAAGAACCATTAAAAATAAAGAAACGAGAAAAATCCGAAAAAAACGGGCCCGGTTAGTGAATAGTGCCAAACCAGGTAAATTAACGAGCGTTTTCTGTAAAAGACGAAAAACGCTCCAGCTCATATGTATAGGTGGGACCGGTTTTATTTAATAAATCATCTAACTCACAAGTAGTAACTAGCTAGAAATAAAGAGAGAAAGAGATAAAGTAAAAACAAAAAGGTAAAAACAAAAGTAAAGTAAAAAGCACTTTATCTCTCTCTCTCTCTCCCCTCATTTCTTTTTCCCCACATACTGCTTCCTCCCTTCCTCCTCTCTCTGCCGATTTTCTTCTTCCTCCTCACCCCTTCAATGGCGATTTGCAACCCCTCTCCCAACTCTCCATTCTCTTCCTTGTACAAGATTCATCTAAGCTCCAAATCCAAAAATAATTGCATATTTGAACTCCCTTCACCAAGCTCTTCCATTCTCTCTTTTCAAAATTCGAAAATGATGAAGTTCATTTCCATGGGTATATCCCACTGGTGAAGAAAATGGCATTTTTGTGGAGCTTGGAGTCCTCTCTCTCTCCTAAGGTAAAAATCTCCAAGAAAAACTTATTTTTCTTCCTTCTCCTTTGGTGACCAATTTTTACCCTCTTGTAATGCCTTGTTTTCTTCTTGATTTTTGAGCTTCATTTCAACCCTCCAATGGTGGTGGAATTTCCCTTTTGATTCATGGGTGAAAGCTCCTTTTAAAAGGCTCAAAAAGGTAAACCATAACTTTGTGTTTAACCCCTTTGATTGGATTAAAATTTCCTAAGGGTTTAAATGGTTAATTGAATCCATTTCTTGTGTTTCTTGAATGTGGGATGGAGTTTGGCAACTCCATTCCCATTTGACCGAATTTGGGAAGAGGAGGAGCAAGAGGAGGATTAAGGAGAGACTTGTAAATTAAGGTAAGAAACCTACCTTGAAGCTTGCTTTAATTGTTTTAAAATTTGGGATGGGTTAAACTTAATAATAAACCCAAAATATGAGTGATAGTGTGCTTGGTTGAAAATTGGTAGATTTGTGAACTTAATTGTGAATTAAGGGCCTTGGAGCCAAGTGTTTGGAGTTTGTGAGTTATATTGTTGTTTGGTGGATTTTGAGGAAATGTTATGTGCTGGTAGGACCCTTGTAAGGGTGTGGCTAGTTTAGGATTGAAAACGGTGAAAAAAAGATGAGTTTGGACATGTAAGGTTTATGGGGAGGCTATGACAAAATTTTGGTAGAAAAATGAGTGTTTTAAGATGACTTAGTGAATTGGAGTGCCTAGGTATCTATAGTGTTGAGTAGAGTGGAGTGGTAGCCTTGAAATGATATATGGAGAATGAATATGAGAGAGTGTAAAATCTGTAGCATAAATGGGGAGGAAAGTCATGAATTTTTGCTAGTAATGAACTATGGTGTTTAACTTGTGGAACAAGAGTCGGACTTGGGCTTTAGAGGATGCATTTGACTAGGAATGAATTGGAGTGGTCATTAAGTAATGTGGTAAGGTTGGTTGAAGGTTATGAAACATCTAAAGAAGTTTTAAATGCACTCTTGTGCATAATGAACAGAGAGAATGAAAAGAACTTGTAGAAATGGACAAGAATTGAATGGTGAGTTTGACCAATGATTTGAAGAGGTTTAGAGCATGTTTTAGGGTGTTTAAACATGTAGGAAACATGTGGAAATATTAGGAAATGATTAAGGGTGAATTAGGGGTTGAAAACTGGTGGAAAACTGTAAATTTTGACAGTTCCAGAGGTGGTCCGGGTTTGCAAATCGGAACGTAAACCCGGACCATAGCAAAAACTAGGCAGAAGGTCATTCCAGGGGGTGGTCCGGGTCCAGGGGGTGGTCCGGGTTTGTAAACCCGGATACAAACCTGGACCACATGTAAAAAGGGCCAGAAACGAATTTTAGTGTCTGGTCCGGGTTTGTAAACCCGGACACAAACCCGGATCACTATAAAAATTCAACAGAATGTGTTTTAAAGGGTTCTAATGATGGGGAAATGAATTGTAATGGTTTTAGGTGATGTTTAGGAGTTGTTTGGTGACCTTTAAAGGTCCTAAGAAGTATATACAAAGGTTGGAAGTGATTGAGGATGTTGTGAGTTTGAGAACACTTAAGTTAAACCGAAATAACGGGATAACGGGGTAAGTACGGGAGTAGAAATTATGTACATACCATAATGCTTTAATATTAATTGAACCATTTGACATGTAATTAATGGTTCAAGAGTAAGACACGAGGAACAAGTGTGAACCGAGGAACGTGAGAACACCCGGTAAAGTTAACCCCGGTGAAAGGTATGATTTCCTCATGCTCTGTATCCTAACTTGGTTACCCCGATTTGTGTGCTTGTTTGATTGTGTGATCACCTAACAAGATAAATGCACGAATCGGATTGTTTGCACTTGTTAGTGCTTGTATTGTATTGTTGCTTGTTGGTTTGTATTTGAACTAAAGTTTGTACAATTCATGAAATGGGTGAATTTGTGAATGAGTTGCTTGCATGTGATTGTGTATTGTAGTGCGACTCATAGTTGAGTCTTGCTTGATTAGAGGTTCGAAGAAAGAGTCAGGTTGTGAAGTAATGAAAACGAGGTAACACACGAAAACCCTCGATTAATGGACAACGATAAATCAAACTTATAAACTTACTCGAAATGAGAATAAGCGACACACAAGACTAGAGAACGTCCTTAAAATCAATAGTCAACCTCCTATGCAAGGATGTGACTCAACATAGAAAACGAACATAGTTTCTCGTAATGGAAGTGTAGGGGCGACCCTTAAATCGGTGGATACAACGAAATAGGAAAATATCCTAAGTTGTATGATAGCATCGAGAGAGATGCGGCTGACTGATATCTATATATGTATTTATATATGAGTATCTATTGTTACTAACCCGAGAGTTGGGTTAGGGGGATTGTGAGTCACGCGTGCAAGGAAGAGGAAACAACAGAGCGTTTGTTTCCGAATCCGTGGTCGAACTCCCTTGTTACCGGGCCGTGTGCCACATAGTGGTGCCTTGCGGGGCTGTGTGCCACCTAGTGGTGCCCGATTGGAGTAACACTGGCAGAGTTTACCCGTCTAAAGAGGTAAGCTGGGTTTTATGGGATAGGAAGAGGGAACATAAGAGAATGTTTCTAATCCCGTATTGAGATTATAAAAGCCCGGTGGTGAGACCTATATATGTCTCTGCCCGGAGGCCTTGAGGCTTAACCTAAAATTATTCAAGAGTACAATAATTAAGAAAACTATATCAGGACCGAGAGTGTCTAAAGATCTAGGACAAGTAAACTACCCGGTTGGGATGGAAAGTTGGTGATTAGCAGGAATGGAACTCACTTGAGATACGGTCTCTCAAGGTTTAAGAATAAGGTAGTTGAATTTACCGAGCTGGATGTGATATCCGTGTGGATTGTATTCTTGGATTGAATGTGGAGTGTTGTGTGAATGTACATATATAATGTATTGTTGTATTGCATGCTGTTTGAACTAAAATGAACCGCATGATCTCGACCAAATAGTCGGCGTACCCTCGCTAGTACGCGGGGTATGCGGAAGTCATATGCAGCAATTTTGCTGAGCCCCTTGGGGCGCTGTTTTTCTTTTCCAGGTACAACGAAGCCGTCAACCGTTCGAGGGTAGGTTGGGGTTGTTATTGATATGGGTAGTTGTTAAAGAAATTGTAATTGTGTATTGTGGATTGTAAGACCGAAGGGTCATGGTTAGACTTGGGAATTGTAGATACTCAGTATAGTATTGAATGGATATTGTATTTGTATAATAAGGAATGAAGTTGTAATTTGCTTGAGAATTGATCAAGGAATGGATTGTATAGTTTGGTTTGTAGTACTCGGTATATAAGACTCATCAGACCGATATTGTATTTGGTTGTTGTTTTTGAGTTGGTTTGGCCTTGTTAGTCACGGGGGTGACTAACGGCATTGTAATACCCGCTGTTGGTAGTTTTGATTTCCGCTGCTTGACGATGGTGATTGAGACGGGTTAGGAGTTAATGGTTGGATTAGCGGTAGGGGTGTTACAGGCCACTGGGTAGGGTTAATCACAAACCCGACAAGGTAAACAATGGATTAAGGAATTAACGGTTCTATTTAAAGAACGGTTAACATAAGATGAGTATTTTTAGATTCGAGAACTAAGCATCTCTCGGGTTTAAGAAACGAAAAGGAACTAACTCACTTGTTCTATGAACTTCCATTACGACGTTCAAACCGTGGAGTTATGTTATTCAGTGGTTAATATATTGTATGCTGTAGTACTTCGTATTATTATTGTATGTGTAAAATCAATTGTAACACCCCATCCAACAACAAACACATAACAACATTCTGCAGCGGAAAATATACTACTTCACATAACTTAACTCGTTGGTGTTACACGCCGTTAACCACCCATGTGGCTAACAAGACTATTACATATACATTGTACCGGTCTGATGGACTAGATCCCCGAGCAACTACACATTATTATCCCTTTTCCATTAACAACACAACATACACATACCTTCCTACTGTACCGAGTATTTATAAACTGATGCCGATAACAATTTCGGTCTTACTACACCTACTGTATATATACACTTAAATGATTACCCATGTACAACGACTACCCCGTCATACTCTCGAACGGCTTCCAGCTCTTCGTACCTGAAATAAGAAAAGAAGAGAAAGGGTGGCCCCCAAGGGGCTCAGCACCTTTGCTGGTATGGTAATCCCGCAGCCCACATGCTACCGGGCCATGCACAACTAATTGTCGTCTTAGCATGCTGTTGATTTTATTTGAATCATGCATGTAACTAAAAACACACAACACGAATCATTCCGCCTCAATGGGCTCAACAACATATGACATATCCACACTTGATAAGTCACTCATGGTATTCATTACCCCTAGAGTGCTTCTCCTCTAATGGAGCTACTTCCTTAATAGACGACAACTACCCATTAATCGGGTTATCCTTAAACGCCTCTTATCACAAACTGGGATTCATATCCATGATCCACATACTCCACACTTTGCAACATATAACATACACTACATAACCACACCTTTCACGTTACAACGTGCACATAACAACATCGAAATAGAGATTGCATTACAACAACAACACATAACATAACGGGAGCGGTTCTCCTAGGAGCCGACCCAAACATAGTTAATTCACTGGTGAGCCTAGAGAATGTTGCCAGTCTCATGATAAGCTCGTTACATAACTCGTTACCGTCTCGTTAAATGAACGGATAACTTAACACAAGGTGTCTCGGATATAGTGATCCAAGCACACCGAACAAACATAACATAGTATGCCCCTGTGGCCCGACGTGAGTCAGTAATAGCCTTGGTTAAGCTAAAGGGAAGGTTGGAAACCAATTGGAAAACAACCATAACATACGGAGAGGATCGAACCTGATATGACAACGACCCCCATACTCACACCGTGGCCGGAACAGACCGGACTCCTCACTTCCCCCGTTAGCACTTGTTAGAAGTTCAACATTGAACTTATTTAAACAATCACAACATTGGTTAAGTCTTGTTAGACACACACAAGGGAAGGGAGAGTCATACATTCACACAAACATCACATAACTAACTCACGCATGGTCTGGTTAGAACGTTCCTTAGGTCGGAAACGTTATCACCGGATACCGTTCTCTTACGTTTACCTAATAGTGGTTAACTAGCCCTTCAAGCGCATTCGAGGTTACCGGTATCGGCACGTAAACATACAACAACAATAACGACTGTAAACTCGTTTCATGATTTATCTTATAACGTGGCAAACACACAGAAAAACACATTGGCATATAAGCCGGTGTAATCCGATAGGACACAGGTTGCAAGAAAACCATACCTGTCACCGGAGTCCACTTTACCACGTCCACTTATGTTCCTCGAGCAATTCTCGAACAACTGATAACATTACATGTACCTTTATTAACATCGGGGTAGCATGATTATTTAATGTCTAATGCTTATAACTTCTCCCCGTTAACTTAGTTACACAACTTTACATTTTAACTTGTTTTACTTTTACATTTTGATACAACTTTTCCCTCACCAAATTGTCATTATAACTCACTTAACATGTCCTTAACAATCTTATAACCACTACTTAATAACCCCCATCATCCTATAACCTTAACCATGTTTTTGGTCCGACCGACCTTACCGACCGACCTTAACAGGTCGGTCCATTCCAGAACACTTTACCGTCAAAATTTCTACTTCGACCGACCTTGTAAGTTCGGTCGCATGTTCGGTCCCATTCCCGAGAGTTTCTTCCCTTTGAAAATTCAGGCCCGACCGAACTTGCCAAGTCCGGTCCCATGTTTCGGTCGATTCCAGAAACTTATTCGTACACAAAATCAGCCCGACCGACCTTGCAAGTCCGGTCCCAAGGTCGGTCCATTCCAGAAGCCAATTCTCGCAGGGTAAACTGGGCTCGACCGACCTTGCAAGTTCGGTCTGCTCCAGACCCTTATTTTCCATTGCTCATTTAACTCCAAACTTCACCTCATATATCCTAGTACATACTAACCTCATTTGGGCACTTCAAACACACCTTAAGACATCCTTAAACACTCAAAACTCATTTCTAATTCCTTAAACCTTTACTCATTTCTTCCCAAAATTCCTAACACTTATGTTATTTCCTCCTTAGTTTTCCAAGTGGTGTTTCATGCCTATGATAACCACTATGCCCATAATGCTTTCTCCTCATTTTAACATCATCTCCCAAGCATCATTTCTTACCAACCTAACCCTAGTTGATGTCTAAGTCCTTTTGTTTACCTAGAACATCTTAAGACATTATTTCTCTCCTTTAAAATGCTTAGGCATTTCCAACACTTCTAGTTCATCAAAACTCATTTAAACACTTAGAACTTCTTACACATTTTCCAATTTTGCCATAGCTTCTCTTGTATATTCTCACATCCAAACACTTAGGTTTTTACCTTATTTTCATTCAAGAACACCTAAAATCCATCAAAACTTCTCACACCCATTCACCAAATTTTACACTACATCACAATATAGTGCATAAACTTAAATTGCTTGGCACTTAGGCCCTTAAATAACATGGCTCTTAGGCCCTTAAATACATTAAACTTAAACACTGAATCTCCCACATATATATTGCCTTTAACCTGCAATTACATACAACAACACTATGCCCTTTATAAACTCCTTGAGAGCATTTCACTAGCTCATTTACCATGGCTCCTTAGGCATTTTATTAAGCATATCAAGCTCATTTTCCTAAGGCATTTAAACTACATTGAGATAGCATATTTACCTCTTTTCCTCTCACAACTTCTTTCTTGTTTCCTTGTCTAAATTGGCAAGGTTTTTAGTTGCTTGTCAACTTCTAGACATTATACAAATAATATAATGATTACAGCTTTAAGCTTCATCTCATTGTAAACCCTAGTTACATATATTATCTTAAGTATTAAAATGATTGTTTTACCTTGGAATGGAAAGAGAGCTTGGATATATATAAGAGAGGACTCACCAAGCCCTTGGAAGTTCAAATGAAGCTAAAACAAGCAAGGTAAAGACACCATTGTGAGGTGAATTTCGGACATCATACAAACATGGAGGAAACATTATTTTTCTTTGAGATTCCTTACCTAGCGCAAGGGAGAACAACAAGGTGTGGAAATATTAGCTCAAGCTCCTTCAATGGTGAATCTCCATGGCACCAAAATTGAGCTCTTGAAGATTTAAAAGGGTAGAAGTGTAGAGCTTGCTCCAACTAAAGAAGGTGTGTCTTGAAATTGAATTTGGACCATGGAGCTAGGAGTTACAAGAGATCAAGCTTGAAGATGGTGCCTTGAGCTGTAGCATCACCGAAGAAGAAAAGGAGAATAGAGGTTGGAGACCGTGTGAAAGAAGGGAAATGGGAAGAAGATTAGGTTCTACTTTTGGGAAGATATTATGTAATAAAGCAATAGTAAGTTGCTTTAGTTATTTTTTTATTTGTTTTGTTAACTTACAAGGTGATGGATCACCTCATAAAACCGGCCCCCATAGTAGTCTAGGGTTTTTGGTCTTTGTTGACCAATTAACTTACTATAATAACATATGTTACAAACTAGCTTATAAAAGTTACTATTCATAAAAACAAGGCACATAGAAGTGAAATTTTTGATTTCCCATTGATATAGACTTCCAAATGTGATACTATATAGTACACATGTTAATTAAAGAGTAATTATGGACATTTAGCCATTCAAAACTCATTTACAAGACAATTTTTCAAAAACGTGCTTTAAGACTCCTTAAAGCACATTTTGTGTTTTAACTTGTTTTCAAGCTTGGTTTTCTTTAGTAATTGATTTAGTATGTTCATTAACATATTTATAAGGTATAGGTATGACCATTAGGTCTTATACAAATTTATCCCAAGCTTAGAGCACATTTTTGCTCTTATTGACTTTAAGGTATTTTCTTTCTTGTTTGTTTGGTTTACTGTCTACCAAAGTTTCCTAAGGACTTAATTAGCCTTATTAAATCATAATTGAATATCGTTAAGTCTTGGTAGGCTCTTTGGGTCCTAACCAAGTTCACTCCTAGCTTAGAGCATATTTTTGCTCAAACTGTATCTTAGTGCTTTATTGCATTTACTATGGTTTAAATTGTTCACTGATGTCTCTAAGGCACTTTTTAGCCTTTAAATACCATAGTTTAGTATTTAAACAATATATCAGGGTTTGGGGTATTTCATCAATTGCATGTATACGACAAAGTAGTCGTGTGTAGCCCTGTTAGCTTATGGGCTGCACGTTTATCATACCAGCAAAGGTGCTGAGCCCCTCGGGGCATCCATATTATTTTTTAGGTAAGCGACAGAAGACGTCATCCTAAGAGTAGGAGCGGGTAGACGTACTTCGGGTTTTACTTTTGTTATATGAGTTGTGCATGTACACTTGTATTGTGGATAGTAGAAGTTATAGTAAACTTGTATTAGCGGTACGAGATACTCGAGACTCGTTATCTTTTGGTTTAAGTATTGTAAGTCTTTGCTCAGTATATTCGGGTCCATCAAACCGTAACTAGAGATTGTAGAATGCCTAGTTAGTCACGTGGGTGACTAACGGCGGTAACACCAAACTTATCTAGAATTTCCATTGCAATGTTATGTTATGATATGGAGGTTTAAGCGACAATCTTGGCATTAATGGTTGGGGTGTTACATGTGTTGAGAATTGCATACCGGAAGATATTCATGATGCTATGGCTCAGCCGTATACTGAAACGGAGGTTTTACAAGCTCTAAAAGGTATGCATCATTCCTAAGCCCCGTGGCCTGATGGCATCAATGGTACGTTTTTAAAAAAGCTACTGGCATATTATTAGAGAAGACTTTCTTTCTACAGTGCTTGGGTTTTGAACAGTGGTATTCTTCCGGAAGGGATCAATCATACTTTTATGTTCTTATCCTAAAAAAGAAAGGTGCATGCAGTATGGCTGACTTTAGACCTATTTCCCTACGTAACACGATTTATCGTGTGATTGCAAAGATCCTTGTTAATAGAATTCAGAACGCTATGCCACATGTTATCTCCCCTGAGCAAGCTACGTTTGTAAAAGGCCGCTTAATTTCTAATAACGTTATAGTTACAAATGATATTTTGCATATTCTGCGGAGTTCAAAGGCTATAAGAGCTGGTACTTTTGCCCTTAAAATTGATATGGCGAAAGCTTTTGATCGGGTTGAATGGAGCTTTGTTATTGACATCCTTCATAGCATGAAATTTCATCCTACCTGAGTTTCTCAGTTTAGCAATGCATATCCACTGTTCCATGGCTGTTCTGATTAATGGTTTTCTGGTTGCACTTTCTCACCTGCTAGAGGTCTTCTTCAAGGTGACCTACTTTTGCCTTACCTTTTCATTTGCTGCATGGAGGTTCTATCGTCCAGTCTACGTTTGGCTTCTCAGACCAATATGATTTGAGGCTTTAAGTTCAGGGGGCTGGAGGAAGATATCACAAATATTCTATTTGCTGATGATTGTATGTTGTTTGGATTTGCCAATCACCAGAACGCACAAGGATTTTCTGATATCTTGCAAGACTTCAAGGATGCCTCAGGTCAATGTATTAATACATCTAAATCTAGTATTGTTTTTTCTGCTGGCGTACCCAGATTGGTTAGAAATGATATTGCTTCCACTTTTGGAGTCAGACAAGTAATGGCGGAGCTATGTGCTCCATTGGGTGGGCTTGGCCCCTCCAATTAAAAAAATTCAACAGAAAAATACCTATAATACAATGTGTTTTACAATGAGGCCTCTCTAATATTTTTATATGGCCCCTCCAATTTTCACAAGTTGGCTCCGCCCCTGCAGACAGGTTAATGATTTTGGAATGTATCTGGGATTTCCAAGTTATGTGGGAAGAGGTAGGAGACAAGTTTTTTCCTATATACGAGAGCAGGTTCTTTCTCGTATTCAGGGCTGGACCAAGATTGTTTCTCAGGAAAGGCAAAGCGTTTTGATCAAAAACGCGCTGGCAGACCCAGAACTTTAAATTAGGTGTGTCAAATTTATAAATTCAGATTTTTAAAGTTAACAAAGCTTTTATATGATGTTATATTAAAGTTGTGATCATATTTACAATAGATACTAGTAGTATAAGGTCTACAGTAAATTAAATTTTAATTATATTCTTAAAAATAGTAAAAAAACATATTATTCTTTGTCAAAGTTAGTAAAACATCATTCATGAACAAACTAGAAGAATAAATTTAGGTTGAAAAGTAATAAATGTTAACCAACAAATTAAGTAATTTATTTTAGGGCTTTTTGTTCTTAGAGATTAAAAAAAGGTGGAAATGTGAGAGTGCATAATAAATCAAGATTAGAGAAAATAGACAATATTAGGTGAGGAAAGAAAGATACAATTAAAATATATAAGGACTAAAACAAAATTTTTAAAAAATAAAATCAAATTTAAAATACACTAAAGAGTGATTTACAAACTGAGATACAAACTATTATTAAGGTCATTTTTTAGCCTTGAACTCAATTTATTTTACATATATTAGATGATATTTTGTAATGAAATAAACAAATTGCATTAACCATATTTGAACTCAACTTATATTTATCAACACATGAGTGTCAAACCACCTAACTAAACATGATTAGTTATAGCGTATAAATAAATTTTAGCTTTATTATGGATTGCATGTGCGTCAGTTGACACACTACGCTCTACATTGGGTCCACCCCTGGCTCCAGGCTATTCCTTTGCATGTCATGAGTGTTATGCGCTTGCCTCATAATTTGATTCATGACATTACTCAAGCTATAGCTCGATTTTGGTGGGGAGATTCATCAGAGCAATCCTCTACTCACTAGAGGAAATGACAAGGTATGTGCAGTAGCCTTAAGGATGGTGGTTTAGGATTTCATGACTTATTATCCTTTAATTGTGCGCTTTTGGCCAAGCAAGGATGGATAATTCTTTCTCAACCTGATTCACTTATGACTCGTGTTTTGAAATGTCGATATTTTCTTGATAATAAACTTTTACAAGCAAGGATTGGATCTCGACCTAGTCCTATATGGAGATCTATATATAATTCTTTAGATTTTTTACAAACTGGTCTTTGTAAGGCCATTGGTGACGGATGATCCACTTTTATTTATGATTGATGGCTACCTCTTAAGCCTGAAGGGGTCCCTTTTATGCATCTTCTTCCTGAGTATGTCCGAACGAATAGTCGAGTCGTTTGGCTTATCAATCCTGAGACAAGGAAGTGGAGAGTGGATGTTATTCGGATGTGGTTTCCTCAGCAAGATGTTTCATATATTTTATCTGCCTCATTATCTCCTCTAACTCCTGATAGCTGGTGTTGGAAATCAGGGAAATCAGGAGTCTTCAGTGTCAAAACTGCTTACTACCTGGATTTGCAACGTCAGGCTGCGATATCTCTTGGCTCGTCCAGTGAAAATAAAGCCGGCAAAGCTTTTTCTAGGCTATGGAAAACTGATCTCCCACGATGTATTAAGTTCTTTGCCTGGCAAATTTTACATGGGTATCTTCCTCTGAAAACGGTATTCTCTTCTAGATGGAAAAAAATGTTTGATGTTTCTTGCTATTGTGGTGCAGATGACACTTTTGTTCATGTATTTTATCATTGCCCTGAGGTTCGCCCTTTATGGAATCAAACCACGTTTCCTGTTCCAGACACTGTGGTTAGTAATGCTGGTTTTCTTGATTGGGTTGTCCGTTTGTTGCTCTCTCTTGTGCCTGCTCACATTACTGCTCTACTTGTCCTCTTGTGGAAAATCTGGTTTGCTCGATGTCGAGTTATTCATGATTGAGCAAGAAATATTGTGTGGGGTATTTTTCAAGTGACAGCTATCTTTCTATTGCTTGACACCCTAAAAATAAGGCAGATGTACTAAAACCTAACTTGGAAGCTTTATCGCTGCAATATGTTAGGATTTTCACTAATGGCAGTTATGATGATGAAGGACGTTTTGGGCTTGGAGTAGTTTGTAAAGATGCTTATGGTAAAGTTCAGGCTGCTCCGATGAAGGGTGGAGCTAATATTGCCCATCCTCAGATAGCTGAAGCACAAGCTCTTCTCCAAGGAGTTAAAAGTAATTGTAAAGTCTAGGAAGTTTGGGGGTAAATTCATAAATACTGGAGAGTATTGGTCAAGACAGTATTATGGAGGTCAACCTTTGAAATACCTATAAAATTATTGTAGAATGTCCTATTTATCTTTTTATTTAACATATTCTACTCGTTGTAATAACCATATATTATTTTCAATATACCTTTCTCGCATATTTTTATATATCTTTAGTAAACTATAAACAAATTTTGGTTGTTATATATTAGTTTATTATTACTCGATAATCTTCCTTCAATTAAGTTGAGATTTTTCTTTACTTATTCCTAACATGAAATATTGAGTTTTGTCATTTATTTATTTGACATCAATCTCTCTGTTTCTTATATAAACGCTACATCCGTTCGGAGATGTCATATTGATGGCATAAATTGGGTTGTTTTGGGAGTGGTCCCACATGGGTCCCACGTGGGTCCTACATTCTACTCCAATAATATACTGCCACATATAAAACAACCACAAAACAGCCAGACCAAAACAACCACAAAAGGAACGCCGAACGCAGCCGATAACCCTTCCAAAAAAAAAGGAAAAACCTAGATCCCGTTGTCAATGCTCTTAAGAATTTCTTTTCGTTCATCTTTCTCGGTTGTTGCCGCCGCCATATCCTAAATTATACTCCCTGAGTTTCAGCGCTGATCAGTTCTACGAGTCATCATCATATTATTATCGGTGAGATTCATGACTAATTATACATATACATGTATTCTCCGTTCTTCGTCATGTTGCTTTCCGCTTTAAAAATAATCCGACTCTTCTTTTGATTTCCAACTCTGCAAACATTTATGTCGTTTTCAATTAGCCGACAACACATCCTATTACTTCACTTTAGTTATCTGATATACATCAGTTAATTCTACATCCTATTCCTCTACTATCATTCTTTTTTTGTCTTGTAGTCATAAACAAAATAAAAAAAAAACACTTACGAATATGTTAGTGGGAAAATCAAGAGTGTCTGTTGATATACAAAATATATAAAACATCTATGTTCGTCTTTCTTTATACCCATATGTCCCAACTTCAAATCGTTTTTTTATTTATTCATCTTTTATTTTGTTTTATTCATGTCCTCCTTATAGTTTTCAAAATCTAAGTTTGGTTGCCGTAAACATTGGTGTGATAACCTTCGATCATGATAATAAGTATTTTACTAATATTTTTCTTATGGTGTTTTGTTAACGATGCGATTTACATTCGTTAATATATTTTTGTTCGAAATCTTCAAATTACTCAAGTGTAATATAATTCAATGCCCTCCTTATTTACTTTTATTTTTATGTGGCGAGGACTATACTGTTATTCTATTAATTTTGTAATTAATTACGTAAATATAATTGGGGAGGTTTCTTTATACAACTACGAATAAACTTGTTACGGTTACTGAAAGTGAGATTATATTTATTAGATTTTGAACGTGTCGATGGGGCTTGCTAGCTGTTTGGTTGTGGATTAATTGTCGCTGACTTCTATTTTGGTGTGGACTCCAGGTTGAAATACCCCGTAATTAAAAATAGTGATTAATTAGGCTAATGAATAATTTAGAAGCTTAATTAAGTGTAAATAATCATGAGGGAACAAATCCCGAAGAAAACGGATCCTTAAAATGGATTAAAATCACTAATGAACCTTAAAGCGCGTTTTTCGAGGAAACCGGAAAACGTGTCTTTCAGCGGGTCAAAAGACTCGTAACAATTTTGATCAACTAAATAATCTAATAAATATTAGTGAAGCTTTAGAACCAATAAAATCAATAAAACGAGAAATTAGTAAAAACTGACAAAACGGGAAGTTGTGTGGTAGAAACATAAATAACCAAAACTTATGTGTCCAATATTGTAAATAAAATTTCAAATCCCACATGGGGGCTGTGGTGGTCCGATTTTATTTCCCCACACACCCTCTTAATTCCCTTTTCATTTGCAAAAAGACAAAGAAATTAAAAGTGAAAAGCAAACCTATACTACCCCACTCTCACACTCTCTCTCCTATCCCTATTCTCTCTCTCTCACGTGAACCCACCCCCACACTCTCTCTTTTCTTTCTTTCTTCTTCCCATGCGATTTCCATGGTGATTTGAAGCAAACCACAAAACTCCATCTTCTCTCTCTTGTTACTCCATCAAACCTTCTCCAAAAATTGTAAAAACTACATCATTGTAATCCTCTCCTCAAGAGCAACATTTCTATCTTTCCAAAATTCGAAAACAACAACTTCATCTCCATGGGTATGGAGCATTTGGAGCTTCAAGACTACCACTAGAACCACCTTCTTCTCCTTGTTCTTGTGAGATAAAAATATTCTTTAAAACTCATCTTTTTCTAGCCTTAAGGGCAAACGAAATTTTGAAGCTAAACCTTGTTTGCTTCTTTAAATGCTAGCCGATTTTTGGCTTTGTGGGGAGAGGAAATCTTGTTCTTGAGCCATCTCAAACACCACTTACAACCCTTGCAAGGTAATATATCTCTAAACCCTAAAACTACATTAAAAGCTTAAATAATGTTTAGGGTTAGTTTTAGTATTGAAATGGTGTGTATGTATGGGTTATAATGTTGAGTTGTTGGAGTACCATAACCGGTAGGGAGAAAGGAAGCAAGAAGAAGAAATGAAAACTAGAAGAGAAACAAGGTAAGGATGCTCACTTGTGTAGTCTTGTATATATGTGTATGTAACCGATTTTTAGAAGTTAAAATGAGTATTGTAAAATGGTTAGTGTAGTTGTAGTGTAATGTGTAGAGATACAAGTGTTTTAAAACTTTAAAAGATATGTAAAACTATTGAAACCTAGTTTGGGATTGGAATGTAATGTGCAGGAATTTTTAAGAGTGTTTGAGTATTGGTATTGTGTATGGGAGCTTGTATATATACGGTTGTTGAAAAACAGGTGAGATGATAGAAATGTGTGAATAAACAATGTGGTGAGAGTATAGAAATATAGGGGAGACTATGTCAAATTTGCCTAAGAATAGAACACTAGTGAACTAGAAGCTAGGTGGAAATTTATGTTGTAACAGATTTTAATTGAGTTAGCTTAGTGGGTAAGTTAGGAGGGGTGTGTAATGCATTAGAAGCTTTAGGAGTGACATTAGAAGAGGGAGTTATAGTTGGGGAGAGTTAGGACTAAAATCTGTAGCAAAATGCAACTAGAGAAGAAACTATGTGAGTGTTGAAATGAATTTAGAAACAAGAGTGTAAGTTAGTATAGGATTTGTGTAAATGAATTAAGGAATGAAATAGCATGATTTAGAGTGTTTAAGTAGTGGTAACACATGTGGGAATAAGTGTAGGAACAATGGGGAAGTAATGGGTGAAAGATAGAACTGAAAACAGAAATAAAATGCAAATACTGGGCCGGACCGACCTTGGGACCGGACTTGCAGGGTCGGTCGAGCCCAGATTTACAAAGGACGGAAACCTTCTGGAATGGACCGACCTTGGGACCGGACATGCAAGGTCGGTCGGCCAGAAGAATTTTCCGTAATACAACCTACTGGAATGGACCGACCTTGCGACCGGACTTGCAAGGTCGGTCGACTCAAAATTTTTCCGTCTTGTAAGCTACTGGAATGGACCGACCTTGCGACCGGACTTACAAGGTCGGTCGGGCTAAAATTCGCCTGTAACGAAACTTACTGGAATGGACCGACCTTGGGACCGGACATGCAAGGTCGGTCGACTCCAGAATTTCGAAACCAAAACTTACTGGAATGGACCGACCTTGGGACCGGACTTGCAAGGTCGGTCGGCCCTGAAATTTTTCAACGTAATTCCTTACTGACTTCGACCGACCTTGGGACCGGACTTGTAAGGTCGGTCGGGTCTTACAAAAAAAAAATTAAATTAATTAAATTAATTATATATATATATACGCTTATATACATATGTACATATATGTAAGTATACCAATGTTAAGTAAGGAAATAAACCTAAAGTAAAGAAGAGTAAGTAAGTAATGTGTAAGTGTAAGAATGGAAAGGACTTAGTAAGTATGACTTAGGAAACGTAAGAGTAATCGAATTAAGCTAAGGATAGTTAAATTAATCACCGAACATATGTATGTTATAGGACTTGATTTGTGAGCACCGAAGGAACGTTGGGATACAAGTACAACGGTGAACGGTATGAATTCCTCATGCCCCGTATGCTATCTTGGTTACTCTGATTTGTGTGTTGTGTGCTACTTGATCACCAAATAAGATAAATGCACGAATCGGAGTTACCATGCATACTTGTGATTATGTAGTGCTGTATGTGTGAATATTTTCTTAAATCTTAGTTTGTATAATTCATGAAATGTATGGATGAATATGAATGTGTGTATGTATGTTGTATTGTACTGTGACCGATTGTGATTGTGCTGGACTTCTAACTTATTCCTAACAAGCTAACCAATCTAACTTAAATTGGTAATTAAATTGGAATGAGTAGAAGTCCGATATAGTTTCGGCCACGCGTGAGGATGCGGAGTCACGAGAGGTTGGCTCCAATTCCTGACTCTTAAACTGGTCCGCGGCCCAAATCCCTTAAGTGGGTAGCATCCCGGATTGGTGAGTCAAGTAAATCCCGGTGGTGGGACGGTGTAGTCCCCGGGCCGGAGGTCCTACCGACTTAACTTGAGTATGAGTAAGTAAGTAAGAATGAGTAAGTAAAGTAAATGGAAGTAAGTAAGTAAAGTAAGAATAAGCAACATGTAATGAGTAAAAGAGTAATAAGCATTCCGATTAACCCGGATGCGTAATTTGGCTAACACGTGAAGGTAAGTATGTGTGTGTGCCACTGTACCGTTATCTTGAATTGTATAATGTATTGTATATGCATGTATGTTGTATGTAAAGCATGTATGTATGAAATTAATGAACTGCATGTTTAGTGGGCGTCAAATAGTCGGCGTGCCCTAGCTAGCACGCGGTATATGCGGAGTTCATGCGCAGCTTTTGCTGAGCCCCTTGGGGCGATGTTTTTACTACACGCAGGTACAAGAGAAGGATGAAGGCCGTGAAGAGATGTAGCTAGTTTCTTTGATTTCTTTTTTGGGTTGTGAACATTGAATTGTGAATGGTGTACTAAATACACGGCTGTAGTTTTTGATTAGCCGGTGTACCATGGGGTACACCTTTTGGGGTATAGAAAGGATGATGATTTGGTATAGATGAGTAGCCGGTAGAAACTCATTATTTTTGATAGATTGGAAAGGGGATGTAATTGAATATATTTTAAATACTCGGTGATCCTGGAAGGAAGTATGCTATCTTTTGTAATTGGTAAGTAACTGTAGTAGCTCGGTATACTATGATCATCAGACCGTGACTGTAAGGTAAGGTAAGCCTAGCTAGCCGTATGGGCGGTTAGCGGCGTTGTGTCACCCGCCGTAGTAATGGTAGTACTTCCGCTGCGAACTGATAGGATTAACAGGACGATTAAACGGTAAGCATAGGATTAACGGTAGGGGTGTTGTGTTCACCTAATTTACGTTGTGATTGTGTTTTGGTATTTTGATGTTGAATGTATTGGTGGTGAATGTGAAAATTGTGCTTATAATGTTGATATTATACTGATGGTATGAAATATTTGAGATGGTTGAGAATTTTGGTATTATATGAATTGACTATTATATTCTGGATTTGATGGGAGGTTGATATTGGAATTGGAAAGGCCTTTGGCTAATTTATATATTTTGGCGTTGTTGAGTCTCAGACCGCAGCTAAGCTCTATGATCTACTCCATTAGTCAGAAAACTTTTGGGGGGTGTGCCCACTTAAGGACTTAGAGTGAGGGTGAACTGGATCGGTCCCAACTCCGTTGTAGTACCAATTATTGGAATTTGTGAATTATGAAACTTTGGTGACTCCCGTCATTCCAGAATTGGTTGTGATATTGCTTATTGGTGATTAAGGTTGTTCTGGTGTTATTGCTTGATTAATTATGTGGCTATTGATGTCTAATAGACTCAATTGAGTTTTCAAAATGTATTTGACAAGGTGTTACGAGGTTTACTCAGTTTCTCTGATTTGCGTGGTCCTTTCTTGTGTGTTGTTATGTTTTCTGACCGCAGGTATGGATGATTAAGTTGCCGGGATTAGAGGGCGCGTAACGACTAGTATTTTAATCATTTGGTTCAGGAACATTTGAGGAGATCTTAATGTTTTAGCTTACATTTGGGATTTTTATTAATATTGTTGACGTTAAGTTTCTACTGCTAGCTGTAATTGACTAAGCCTTAGCACTCATGAGATGGGTGTGGCGATAACATCCCGGTTAGGTTTTATTTTACTTATTTATATTTCCGTTGTGAACTACTATTAATCATATTGCTAATAAATCGTGTTTATAATAATTGTTAGAAACCGGGGTGTTACAACCTTGACCATATGATAGGTGTTGACAAAATTAGATAAGTGGAATAACTTAATTATAACTTTAAATTAAGTTTAGGAGTTAAATGTAAAAGTTATAAAACAACTGGGGTGGAAATGTACTTTTCAGAAATTCTGGGGTGAATTGGTGATTGGAACAGACTATGGTCTGTTTGGGAATTTTTGGAGGTTAATTTGGAGTTAAGTTTATAAAGATGTATAATATATAGTTTAAAGATGACATTGTAAAGATTAGGAATTAAATGGGGTCAAATTGCAATTTAAGAAAAGTTTGGAGATTAAGAATTAAATCTGGACAGTATGAGGTCATGTTCGGCATTAAATACAAGTGGTGGGAACCATAGGTTACTTATAATATAAGAGTGAAAATGTAATATTATATGATATAAGGATATAATTGTAGCATTATATAATTTGATGTGGTAAGATTGTAATTAATAAAAATATAAGGGCTGCTGCGAGTTTAAAGGACTTAGGAATGAGTTTTAGACTATGGTCGACAATGTTATAAATGTTATAACAAGTGTAAGGTATTAATATTCATTGAGGAGGAAATGAATTATTATAAGGAATAGCATTTTTATAAGTGAGCTTTATAATTCATATAGATTTATAAAACTATATGAAGTGAGGTAAAAGCATATGATATGATTGGATAATCATATAATGATAGAATGATATGAGTGTTACATTGTATATAAGTCTTAATATTCATTAAAGGTGAGAACGAATATAAGTTAAAGGATTATATAATTCACATAAAATAATGTGAATACCTTGGGAAATAGAATCATAAAATAATGTGGGGAATTTAATAAACTTTAGAGTTAATATAATGTATGGTATAATGTTATATGACATTAGGAATATAATCTTAATGTTGGGTTGTGAAGGATAGCACAAATAAGAATTTAAGTGCTTCACATGAAACGATAAGGAATATCATTTATATAATGAGTTTTATAATTCATATATATTTATATGGATATATAGGATGAGATTAATTATATAATATGGTTGGATAACATAATGAGACTAAGGTGTAGGACATTGTCAAGTGGATAATTCAATTATAAGACATTAGATATAAAGATCTATGTGAAGTTCAATAAGAATTTAATAAGTGGTGAATTATATAATTCAAGGGTTACAATATGAATTGTGTAAACTATAAACCTATGTACTTGGATAAACTAATCAAGTCAACATAATTGACCAAGTCAACTTAATTGATCAAAGAGGGTCAAGTTGACCAACTCATGAATTAAATAAGAGTTTAAAGAGTAACAACATTATAAGGTCAATTATAGCATATAGTAATAAACTATATTGTTACACATGCACATATATATATATATATTACATACACAAGTATATATATAATCAAGAATAATAACTATGGATGAATTATATGGGTTATAAAGATTTAATCCTAAGTAGTAAGATAATACTACAAGTTATATAACGTAAATAGCGGATGAGTTAAACTAATCCTGAACACGTTCGAAAACCCGAGCAATCTTAATTAACTAATTAAGGGGAGTTAACTATCGGGATTTAGCATCGATTCGGAAATACCGGATTAAGTTGAGATCGTAGGAATTAACACGTAGTGTTACATATCTATTCCAGATCCTAGAGCTACGAGGAGTAGGGCGCACGCGAGACTTCACGCTAGCGTATATTTCGGTGCACGGTATGTTAATTGTGTGGTCTGAACATCCTGAGGGTTTCCCTGGGTTCAAACGTTAATTGTTTAAATTGCTTAAGAGCGATATGTGTGATGTGCATGAGTTTGTATGAATTAATTACTCGATTGTCAAGCGTTTATAATTATGCACGAACGTCTTTCGGACTAAAGTAATACCGATTACCACTTAACTTTAAATACGAGCAAGATTGGGAAACATTGTCACTTACTAAATTTCAATGAGTATTATACATTCCTAATCAACCTAAGTAAAAGACTTAGGAAAGAGATTCGGTATTACCATCTCTAGAGCTTTGTTCTCGAATATGAATATGACCTAGACGACTTCTAGGAAATTGCGTAAGACCTCGATGACGGCTATATGAAATTGTATTCTCCATAACCTAAGAGTAAATCTTAGGAAATTGATTAAGTTACTTAATCATATGAGAGAATTGGTATATGATGAGGGGAGAAACCCAGTGTAGTCTACGGACTGGCTGGTTGCGCATAGTGATCACTTGAGAGGATACCCGGATCGGGTCCGCTCTAGTTAAATCCAACAAGCCCGATATGATTGTTGGTCAGAATGTACTGCTGTTGGCACCTTGCTCCGACCGCTTAAGGACGCCTTATTAGGCAGAGAGGAAGACCCGGGATCTTCGGATCCTTGGCAACATGAACACCCCTATGGTGCATTTAGGACGACTGTCCAAATAGATTAATATTATGAAAAATAAATGGGATTGTCTTAACATGACACCCACTATGTGATAAGAGTAAAAGTAAAACGATTAAGACTACGAGTATCAGAGATACCGTAGTACGGAACCTCAATATCTCTTGTAACATGGTTAATAACCATAGGGCCTTAAAGGCCGTATAACGAGTACCGATCGTAGGAAACGACTTCGCACTATTATCGCTTTACTTGTTGTTGTTCGTTTATGTGAATGACTACTTATGTAAATGATGTATAGATGTTGGTAGACTGCCGAGTGTTTATTTTTATTAATTACAGCTTTCTTTATACAACTGTAAACCGGAACAGCATGAAACGAATCTCATGTTAAGATGGCTAAATGACCTAAGTGACCTTAAGGGTCTAGGATTATACTTGAGCATATTCAGTGTTTTGCTGAGCCTATACGACAAATCATTATAGGTTTTTGATCGAGATGCGAAGCCGGAGTGCGGGACTTTTGGGGTAATCGACATTATGTTATTTACCGCACTTATTAGACATCATCTACATTATATTACGGTCATACATTGTTGGGATTATGTAGTAGCTCCTTGTTCTAGAATCTTGAATTATGGTTGACTATGTATGTATTAGTGGTGGACTATCTAGTCATCACAACGGTTATAAGTTAGAAGTATTTGGTAAGTGGTAGCCTTGTTGCTCACATGGGTGAGTGACGGCGTGTAGCACCCGAGTTTATGAAGTTAGATTAATTTTCCGCTGTGAGCCGTCTTTAATTAAGTTAAGAGCTTTTGATTATTACAAGATTAAGAGTAGGGGTGTTACATAAGGAATATCCCAGAAAACACTATTCATATATCTGTGGGATAGTTTGTGTTTTGAAAGGGTCTCTAGTTAGAAAAACAACTGCAACCAAAAACCTTTAACCAAGTATAATCAAGGGCCTGGTTAAAAAGTACCTGCAAAGGGGATCTGTTGTGAAAGGACTGACTAGGGGTTTGATTAAGAAGGTAAACTACAACTTTGAATGCATAAGCCCAGTAGGTGAGAGGAATAGAAGCTTGGGCCAGTAATGTAATCCCTTGTTAACAAGATGCCGAATGCGAGTTTCAAATGAACCATTATATGGATAAGAGTGAGAACATGTGATGCGGTGCCGAATTCCCTTTTGCCTAAAGAAGGAAGCAAGCGTCTAAAACTCTCATCCTTCATTAGTATGAATGGATCTGATGGTAGACTGATAGAAATTCCCAACCAGATTGTAAAAAGTATAGAAAACATGTTGAGCATCTGATTTCAACAGAATAAGAAACAACCAAATGTAACAAGAAAATCATCAACTATTAACTAAAAGTATATGAAACCATCCACATAAGTAGCATAGGCAGGAGCCCCAAATATCCATAAACAAAAGTTCAAAAGGTTTCTTAGAACGGGTAGGAGAAAGAAAGTGGGGGTAGGGCATGATTTTTGCCAAGACAACATGCTGAACAAAACTGAAAGGGTTGGTTACTATGAACGGGCCTATTAAAAGACTTTAAAGTATATATAGTAGTAGCTAAAGACGAGTGGACAAGTCTTCAATGCCACAATATAGGGGTAGCGTTGACAGAAATGTTGATTTGGGGTGAGGGGGCAAAATTGAGACTTGAGCAATGGTTGGGGGAAGGACATAGATGCCTTGATTAAGTGAACCTCTGAGAAGGGTTTGATGAGTAGTGCAATCCTTCAAAACAAAGTGAGTATGATGAAACTCAAAGTAAGTGTTGTTATCAACACAAAATTTATTTACAGATAAAAGATGTTTGGTAAGTAAGGGACTATAAAAGACATTATTTAGTTTAAGAGTTTTGTTTGGGGTAGTAATAAGGCTAATACCCTGGTGAGAAATTGGAAGGGTGGAACCATCACCTAAAGAAATGACATCAGTGCCATTATAATCATTAACACGGCCATTTAACCTTGAGAGATCTCTGGTAAAATGGTGAGAAGCAGCAGTATCCAGGAGCCAATCTGGTGAGGTAATAGGGGTATTATAAGTAGTGGAGTTAGTAGTAAAAGAGGGTGGAGGAGCAGGCTGATAAGAGTAATTGAATCTATGGTAACAGTCACGGGCTTCATGCCCTCTTTTAGAGCAAATTCGACACTGGGGTCTGTTGTCAAGAGTTCTAGAAGAATAACTTGAGTTGCTAGATGATATGCCACCTCCTATAGAAGAATTTCTTCGGCTTCCTCTACTGTTCTGCCATAGTTTCCTCTGTTTCCTCCTCTGCCTATGGAGTATAAATTAGAGGAATAGTTATGAGACTCGATAGTGGTGGAGTTCACACTGATTGAATGAGTTAACTGCAGAGTCTGTTGAGATAGAGTAGCCTCAAACTGTAGCAAGATACTAAAAATTTCACGAGGAGTCAACTGATCTTTGGTGGACATAATGATCGCAGAGATCGGATTATAGTCAGAGGACATCCCTCTTAACAAGAAGGTTTGAAATTCTGTATTTGTGACTGTGTGTCCTCCTCCAGCAAGAGAATGCACAAGGCTTATTGCTCTGTTAAAATACTCAGATATGGTCTCATCTCCCTTTTTAACTAGGCTTGTTATCTGATGAAGTAAATGGCATAAGTTGGTTGTTGTTTGAGCCACATATGTAGTATGAAGAAGATCCCACAATTGTTTTGATGTTTCACACCCAACAATTGACATAATGAGCTGCTCTGTTAGGGACATATGGTTAACTGACATGGTCAGTTGATCCTGATTGATCCATTTATTATATTCTGGGTTTAACACATGGTTTTTGTTGACTTGTGCAGGACAAGGATACGTTTCATCCAGGAACTTGTATAAATCGTTTCCTCCCATTAATGGAACTATGGTCATTTTCTAGAGAAAGAAATTTGTCTAAGAGAGTTTTATCATATTTCCAGTTGCTGAAAGTATAGACTGCGTACCAGAGGTAGTAGAAGAAGCAGGCACTGGCGTTGAAGTATTTTTGTTGTTGTTTTGTCCAGACATCATGGAACCAGTAAATGGTGGTGTAGTAGCTGCTATTGCAGCCACAATCACCTCGTAGTGGCGCTGGTACCATATAAAAATAGTAGGGTTTAATGATTGCCAACCACGTTGTATTGAGTGTCAAAAGTTCCTTTATATAGTAGGAACTGAGTTATACATTCCCACTGACAGAAACTAATCGGTGGGCTGGATAGATACAAGTTAGGCTCATTATAAGTAAAGAGGGCATAGCCCACTCTTGTACCTGGACAATATCCCAATACACTGGACTAAGCAATAGACACACCTTTGTTCACTTAATACTACTATTGCTAGCATCTACTCCCCTTCATTAAAGCAGTAAGTAGACAATAGCATACAAGTGTAATGTTCAACATAGCAGGATGTAAAAGAAATACTACAAATTAATATAGAAATAGAAATGCATTCATAAGATAATGTAAACTCACTCATGAAAGTGGAAATAATATTCCATACGTTATTAGTTTCTCAAGAAAATAGAGGTGGGAAAGATATGTGTTAAGGTGCCATTCTGACCAAAACTTCGATAAATGTTGATTAAAAATCTTGTACTGCTGATCAAATCTGAATATTATATTATATTAGATCTTATTCATAACTCATCAAACGTCTACTAGTTTTTTTTTAAAATGGTTGTATTATATAATAAGAGCAAAGGGTTCGTACATAGTCTGAAAATTCAGATGATTTCCAACAATTCAAAGGGAGTTGTGATTTTCTAGCATGATTTGCTAGGTTGTGAGCTAACAGATTCTCAGCACGTAATATATGAAACCATTTAATATCTGTCAGAGGAGTTAATCTTGAGAACATTTGATGTACGATATCCACTGACTGCTGCGGTAGAGCTGTTGTTTGCCCATCAGTAATGTAATCTATGAGGCTCTTACAGTCGGAGAGTATCCGTATCATGCAATATCCATAGCGTTTAGCCGAATCAACCCCAAGAGCTAGTGCCATTGCTTCCACCTGGGATGGTTCTAAATTTCCTGAACCTCCACAAACACCAGCATTGTAAACTTTCCCTTGCGCCATGGCCACAAAAGCTAGGCCAAAGTGGCCATACTGGTCCAAACTAGCATCGACAGATATGTCAATCCATTGAGAATGGCCTGATCGATGCAAGGCTAGGTCCGGAGCTGAAGCGGCAGAGGCATGAGACATACTGAAGTTCCAAAAGCAGTTTGCTTGGTACCATCCCCATTCAAAATTCCTGACGTTATTGTGAATCACTTGGCAACGTGCAAACCATATGCGCCAAAGGAGGGAAGTGAGAGCTGCTACAAGCTTGAGGTTAGTGTTGCTGCATTCCGAAATATACCAATCAATGAACTGAGTGTTAGTCATTTGCTGAGGTGGATGTGGCACACGCTAGCGATCCCAATAAGGAGGTAGCTGAGGGCACTGGAAGAAAACATGAGGCAGTGTTTCTACGGCTCCACAGCAATAGCAGGTTGGCTAGTGAAGACGCTGACGTAGCAAATACATGCAAAATCTTCCAGCCAAATAAGCGTACCCTGGGTGGCAACGCACATTTCCAGAGTCGTTTTGCTGCAGCACTCTGAGGAGCCTAACCAGAAGATGATGTAGATGGCATTGAAGCTGTAGAGAGGCGGACATCTGCATGGTACGCCGACTTGACTGTATAGCTACCCGATGAAGTCAAGCCCCAAACCCATAAATCCACAAGACCTAGGTTATCTTGGATCTGTATTTTTGTAATTTCTGTCACGTCATCAGGGTGAAAAGTACTTTGCAGTAACGAAACGTTCCAGACTGATGGTGCTAAGACAAGGTCCGAGACTTTGGTCCGATGCAAAGGGCCTGGTATATGCCAGAGATAGGGCTTGCCATCTTGCTTAGTAGGGATCTACTGATCTTGTATATGTGTAGTCTGGCCATTGACAATTTGTTTCCGACCACTGTAGTCAATAAGATCCCGCACACTTAAAAGAGCCTTCCAGATTGGACTACACTTAGACATAGACTTTGCATTAAAAATAGTTGCAGAGTGTAAATAACGGGCTTTGTAAAACCTGGAGATTAACGAGTCTGGTTGGACGATGGTGCGCCAAAGCTATTTGCCAAGTAAGGCTCTATTGAAATTGCGTAAGTCTCGGAAACCAAGCCCTCCCAAGTCTAACGTCTACTAGTTGGTATGGCACAATATCTTACTTATTATGCTATAGAAACATAGTAGCTACTTCTTAAAGTTGGTCTAGATTTACTCTAAAAAAACATAAAGCTTGGTAGTGCATAAGTTGCGTCGTAAAATGGTACCCAAGTTGCTAACAAAAATGGGCGAAGTGGCCATTATTTGGCCAGTAAGGTACGAGTGGGTTACTGGGTTTATGCTCACCTACATGCTTTTTATGAATCATTCATAGCGGCACGACCAATGTGCTAGTTAGGTATATCACTCGATTCCGTTTTAAAGCGTGTGAAAAGGAACGGGATTTCACGTCGGAGAAAGGAGGGCCAGCTTTGTGGCACTCCGCTTCCCCCGCCGGCCGCCACCTACAATTAGATAGGGAAATTACAAATATCAGTGACCGCTTGGGCAATTTGCTACACTGCCTCTCTAAATTCATCCTGCTTATTATATTTCTTCGCATAAATGTGTTAATACCTTCCCGCGAAAAAGAGCAGTTACAGATCCATTGCCCGCTCAGGTGTTTCCTACCTAGAAATTAAATTTGGGAGGAAACGAAAAAGGATTTTATATCTTAATGCAAAATGGCGGTTTTTTATTTGGTTAACAGCTCAGTTATTTCATTAATCGAGGCCGGATGCCTGCCGGACTCCCAGCAAATTTTCGTCTGATTTTGTGAACACGAGATATTGGTGTCCCAATTTGATGCTAATCGAGGTAACCCAACAGCCCCCTTTCTCTTCTCCCTCTCATTCTCCACCCTCTGATCTGTGCGCTACTTGTAGGTCTCGCTTGTGCGAATTGTATTGACGTTTCCCACTGATTCTTTGAATAGTTTCACTCGTCTCAGGATTTTTTGATTGGATGGACCTATCAACTCGTCAATGGTCTTACTTGCTTCTCCTGATCGGATTAGGTACTAATTTGCCCTCTTTTTCCCTCTAAGTGACGAGCACCTTTCTCTGCACCGTGTATGGATACGTACGTGAGGATTTATTCCCTCCATTAATTATTTCGCTGTTATGTAAAAGACTCATCTCGGGTTTTATTTACCTGACATTGACATACAAGGGACGGTTTAACGTGGGAACACTCGTGAAGCTTGTTTGGATTGTCTTTGAGCAACTTGGGAGAACGAGAGGGATTTTGAGTCTGGAAATTATTGCTATTGCAAAGCTTACTCATCGTGCAGAGTTGAAAGTTTGTTCATACCATTACAGGTTCGTGGTTCTGCAGATTTTCTGTTCACTCACTGGCCGACGCACCTCACATTGATGAGGGATTCAAGCGATGTGACTGGGCAGTTAGAAAATGGGCATCCTCGTCACTGGATATGGAGGTTAAAGAAGATAAGCATTCATTACGAGATTTGTTGTTCTTCCTTCACGTTCCTAGGACTGGAGGGCGGACTTACTTCCATTGGTAATTTGTTGGGCATGGACATTCATCTCATGTTATGTGGAAGTCTAGTGGATGTGTGCTATCTCTTTACAGCTATCTGAAGTTCCTTCACGCCTCTTGCAGTTTCTTGAAAAAGTTGTACCCCAACAACATGGAATGTCCTCGCTCATACGATAAACTGAGGTTTGACCCAAGGTATCCTCATCGTGGCTCATACTGTTTTGAGGAAGGTGCCCATGTGTAATTTTTCTGAGCACACGCTGAAGATGATCAGAACCATTGGATTGTGAATAAAAAAAGTTCAAAAAAATAAAAATAAAAATAAAAATCTGCACGTTTGAAATAAAATCTACTCTTTCAAATTTATTCATATACACTTATAATATAAAATCTATCTTGGTCCTTTAAGCATGGTTGACAAAAGTTTTGTTGAGCACAGTCCTCTTGTTGTTATGACCATGGAAAATATACTTTTCTTTGACATATAATACACTTGTAGTGCTTATCAAGATGGTGTCATTCTTGTTCCCTTAAAGAAAGAAAAATGGGAAAAAGGAACATAACAAGTATTGAGGAATGACTGAATTGAAGGCCTCAAAGTTCTGTTCTAGGTTGCCTTGGAATTCAGTAATCCTCTTGATAATGAAGTAAACTAAGAAACTTCATATGGGTTATTCACCCACATGTGATGTTCACTGTGAACTAAAAGCTAACACTGATGAAGGTTTTTGGTTAATCTCTCCATGGGGATACTGTCATGACTGGTGCCGCATTTGTGCTTTGCTCCAGTTTTAGTATTTAATGATGGAACTGCCTTCTGAGCCATGATATTGTGTGGGCCATCTTGGTATGTGAGCTGGTACCAGTAAGCAATACTTGTTTACTGAGAGAAGTAATGAGCTGCTAGGAAAAAAAAAGTGAAGCAGCTTGGTTAAGAGCTGAATGAGCCTTTTTTGAGTGAGCTTGTGAACAGTGAAAAAACAAATTGGGTTATGACTTTCATATCTTTCCCTATGGATTTGATTCTCTTCATTGATAGTTTCTTTACTATGTGGTAGCCATGGCAACTTATAGACTACCTTTACTTCACATAAACTTATTAAATGAGGTGCAAAGGGTGAAAGCCTTAAAAATAAAGTCAATGTCTAACTTTGTGATTGTGTTGGTAGGCATAGCCTATTGAAGTTTATCTATGCGCTTGTACTATTGGCTTCTTTTTTTATGTGAATATTTATTTCTTCTTCCAGGAAAGCAAACTGCAGGTTGCTAGTCACCCATGATGACTACAGTTTGATGTCCAAGCTGCCAAAAGAGAAAACATCAGTGGTGACAATATTGAGGAACCCAGTCGATCGTGTCTTTAGCACCTATGAATTTTCAATTGAAGTAGCTGCTAGGTTTTTGGTGCATCCAAACTTAACTTCTGCCAGAATGATGACCAGAAGTATAAAGAAGATGAGTAATAAAATCAGCACATTAGATATTTGGCCATGGAAATATTTGGTACCGTGGATGAGAGAAGATTTATTTGCAAGGGTATGTTTGTTTTGTTGTTTGACATTTCTGTCCTTGCTAAGATCTTATTGATGTACAAGAATTTAAAGGACTCACCGAAGACTGCATAAGAAACTATAGCTCTATTGTTTGACTTTTTCTCCACACTAAGATCTTATTCTTGCTCAAAAACTTACCTGATGTATGCATTTAGTCTTCTATATCAGCTTCTTTAGTTTTGTGACATTTCTGTTCTTGCTTAAGATCTATTGTTTGGCAGTTTCCTCCTCACTAAGATCTTATTCCTCCACAAGAACGTTCCTGACGTATGGATTATATCTTCTAGATCTGTTGTTTGACATCTCTGTCCTTGCCAAGATCTTGTTGTACAAGAATTTAAAGGACTTACCGATGATTGTACAAGAAACTATTGTTCTCTTTGCTACACGATTTCTCTGCACTAGGATCTTATTCCTGCACAATAACCTACCTGTCATATGGATACAATTTTAGTCCTCATCTATTCTTGTTTATACAGATATCAACTGATGTCCTACTTATATTGAGCTAGCTTCTGCATCAATGCTTTTAATTTGCACTCTTTTGGTGTTCAACATTTGCAGAGAGATGCTAGAAGACACAATGTTCTTAACCATGCTAGAGGTACAGATTGCTATAATATGGAAGATATGACTATGCCACTCAGTGATTACATCAATCATCCAGTAGCCTTTGACATCATTCACAATGGAGCTACTTTCCAGGTTTCAGCCTATATAAACTCATCACAACCACCTTCTCTCGAGCCTTAAACTTGCACATGATAATATTTTACTTGTTTAGCAAGCTTTTCAATGGAATGCGATTGCTGAAAAGATTGTATCTGAACAAGAGCCATGTGAATTTTATGCTTTCTCTGATTGATAAACTTCACCATTCCTTACGGCAAGCAGGTGGCAGGATTGACCAATAACTCATATGTAGAAGATTCACATGAAGTACGGCACTGTGTACATAAATACCATAGTTTAGGTGACCACGTCCTTGAGGTAGCTAAGGTAGTCACCTTTTCGTTCCTGGTATTTGTTATTCTTGCATCTACTTCAAATATTTCTGGTGACTCATAGACTAATCCCCTCATGCAGAAGAGGTTGGAGCACATGCTATATGTTGGATTGACTGAAGACCATAAGGGCTCTGCAACAATGTTTGGACATCTTGTTGGTTCGCAAGTCATCTCTCAAATGGGAACTTCTTATTCTGGCAATGGGTATCAGGTTAATAATTCATCAGGTGAGCAAAAAAGCTAGTATACATGGAGTGTCTTTATCTGTGGTTTTGTAACACTACTCGCTCTAGAATCTCTTCTGAAGTGGTTTACCCAAGTGTTTAAGCCTGTGAAAACTTGTAAAAAAGGCTTAGCTCTTCATTTTATATTTTCTTGATGTGTTTTTGGCAAAATTAGCGTGTTCTTGATGCTTCGGACATAGCTATGATACCATGACTTGTCTAATCAAGGGAAGTTAAAGAAGTTTGATAATGTTGCTAGGTCTTACCTCCAACATCTGAGAAACACGTGTGTGGTTCGGATTTGGAGAAAATATTTCTAGCAACTGAGTATTGCATTTAGGTTTCAAGTGGTTTTCTGTCATTTTACTTCATACGTTTGGAAAATTACTAAGATTATGATTCCTGGACATATTAAACGTATACACTGCAGAGCAGAGTTCTTCATCAACAGAGACTGAAACTGAAATTGATAATCAGCAGGTTAGGTTCAGTATATGAATTTCTATTCTAACACTTCAAAATTTTCTGTCATGCTTATATCCTAACAATAAACTAAATTACATGGCAGAACACTCCCCCAACCATGACACAGGTGAATCTATTCAAACCGAGAAGTTTGAAGTAATTGGCAAGCACGTAAGATTTATTCTTGTATGATCTGATGTAAGTTTTGTGCTTTTTCATGCTTCCGAAATGCTGAATGCCATTATTGGTGTCCCTTTTTTTTTTCTATGGTAAGGCCTCTGTTAAACAACTCATGGACGCTTATGAAACATGCATTTCACACTTGTGGAAATCACAATCGCTTCGACGTGTCCGCTCTCTTTCCAGAATAAAGCCAGTAAACTTCACAAAGAAGGTACAGTTACTGTGTGTAGAAAACTGATACTAATGTGTTTTCCCGCATGTCTTTGCTGCTCAAGGCTTTACTATTTGTGTATTGTTAGAAGTCCAGCTACTAAAGTATGGACCAGGAGGGGTTACTATAATCAGCTATGAGTTATCCTTGCAAAAGTTTGGATGATATGCATGTGATTTACCTCTCCTATGAGTTTGAAGAGGATTCGCTTCTGTTGATGCAGTTAGGAGTTGTCACATCATGTTAGCCTGGACCTAATATTTCTCATTGAGCATCCTAGTATTTTTTGTTCTGATAAGCTGTTGTTATGGATGATGTTTGCGTTCTGGTTGTGACATGAAAATGTGAAACCCATATTTATACAGGCAAGGCTTAATGTAGCTGAATCAACATTGGAGCAGATAAGATCTCTCAACTGGCTTGATATAGAACTTTACAAACATGCTCAAGAGATTGTGGCTAAGCAACGTGAGCATGTTGTTAGGAACTGGGTGAGTCTTGTCCATAGGCCTTTTTCTTCACACGGATATCCTTATGGTTTGCTTATCAGGACAGATAGTATGTGTAAGAAGAGCTATTACCTAAGTTCCACTATGGACGTTGTTTGAATTTTTTATCGGCGTTACTTTCTTTAATTTAACAGAAATCTAATCATGCATTTTATTTACTTATTCTTGATCCGAGTATGCACATAAGATAAAACAAAAAAACCTGTATAAATCAGACTCGTAATTTGCGTGTTGTAGTAGTAGTCGTCATTTGTAAACAGATTAAATCATAACATTGACATGAATTTGAACATCTGATATATGCAGGGTACACAAGATACGTTTTTGGACAGCGTATACGAGGCTCCCCCTTGGGCACTCGTCACAATGGCCCTGACCTTCCTAGCTGTAGTCATATTTCTCTTTCTATATGTAAATGTCAAGAGAAGGTCATCGAAGGTTAAGATATAAGATTTACCCTCGTATAAGAATGGAAAAGAAACATGGCCCTTGTTCCTCTTGTCTACTTATTACTGGTTATTTGTGCATGTATATTACCGATTTTGGGACAGTAGCTAGTGTGGTTGAGTGGGAATGAAAGGGGTTCTTAGCCGTAACCAAGGGGAGACAACTTGTAAGACTTGATACTATTTCATTACTCTACTACGACAGTTATGGATTTGTAACTGTAAGGCTGATGAGATCAATGAAATGGGTTGTTACTTCTCAGCTCTAACGGCCCCAATGGGAAACTTAAATCATCATTTGAACTTGAACGATCAGGGTGTGATGCCATGGTGGGTAGTCTTCCGGTTAAAAATAAAAACTTACAGGCATGAACATGCATCATACTGGAGGTGTTGTCAATTTGTACTGAAAATTCTTTGTTTTCCAGGTTAACGTGTGTTGTTATTCATAAATTACAGTGATTTTTGTCTTTTTACTGACTACTAGTAGTTTATCGCTGCATCTGGATGAGATGACAACCGATGAGACAAGTTGAAGGTCTGTCTCTGTTTGTCTCTCTGTGTGCGGGTGTGAGTTAATTACTTAGCAGGTGAGCTGAGAGCCATGTTTTGATTTACCCAGTAGCAGTTAGTGACAAGAAATGGTGCCACAGCCTGAGTATTTCTAGTAGTCTTGTCTGATCATTTCAGCTATTTGCTTCGCCTCTGCATGGCCTTTATCGAGTAAAACAGGAAGGACGACCATTCATTATTCCTCCCTTTGTCCTCTTCTCCCACCTTTTGTGTTTGTTTTTCTGTTTCTTTATTTTTATTTATTTATTCTATTTTGGTAGAAATATGGAAACCCGTGACGTTTGAAAATCTTATACAGCAGTCGGTACAGTGGACCAGCTCTCCACTTCAGGTCCCCTCTTTACTTTCATCATTCAGGAAAGCAAACCCCAACCCAAGTTACATTGAATCACTGGCGCTGCACACAGCCTGGTACGTATACTATACTTTACCTACCTACCTTTGTCTCTCTCTCTTTCTTGCCCTTTGATCGATAACCCAATTGCTGGCACAGTGTACTACTGCAATTACTACTGTTTGGGAAATTGCTGAATTGTTACGTCTAAGAACTGTTTCTGGTAGGGACAGTTTTCTAACACGTTGGTATGAAATGGATGGATGTTTACATCATTTCCATTAAAAGGGCTAACATGCTTGACAGCCACAATTCTAGATAAAGGAAAACGTGATGCTGTCCTTTTAGTGATTAAATATTTTTCTTTATTCTGTTACCCTTGAGGATGGGCGTGGCCTTTTTTTTTTCTTTTTCATTTTTTTCCACCTGAAAACTCAACTGTGGAGAAGAATATACCTTATGTTCGTGAATAGTACTACACATAAAGGTTGCTTTTTTGTTTAGGATAAAGGAAGAGCAAAATAGGGTTACTGACTTGCTGTTAGTATTGTTGTGTGATTGATGTTTAGCAAGTAACTAAAACACTTGAATGAGTTTGGTTGACTAATCTAACTAAACAACATTTAGACTTGGGTCTTAAATTATCTGCTCTTTCCTTTCTTTTCTTTTCTCTGTGGGCTTATTATCACTCTAGTACCAATGGAAGATGATGTTGCTGTGCTCTCTCTATTTATTTCAATAAAGATGATTTTGAATGCTGACGTTGACATATTATATGGAAAGACGGGACTGGGCTCCCTTTTTTACTGCTCCACTACTTGTGTAGTCTGAAGTGGTACATACTTTACTACTAGTAGTAGCAGTGTGCAGACACTAATTATGTCATTACAGAATTAAAGACGGACCGAGGAGAATTAAATGACAAATAAAGTCTGATATATTGCCTAGAAGAGTGTGTCTGTTTAGTTGAGGTTGGGGCTAAACCTAGAAACTGAATTTCCACCTACGATCTTCTCTAAGAATGGCTCTGATGCTACTAACTGTAGAGCACTGTATGGTTCTCGTATAAAGAAAAAGTTTTTCAAAAAAGATGGTATTGCTTCTGGTAGTCTACTGTGATGTTCATTATAATTGCTTGACACATATATCATCCATCTGTAAAAATAAATCAGTACAGTACAGTAGGTATGTCTTCTCTCAAACACACAATCAGATCAGATCTGTGCCTAAGTACTGTTGATTTTTTGTTTTTATTACTACTACAGTACTATTTAGCATTTGAAGTCGACGTGGCCCTTTCATTTCATGTCGTCTTTCTCTGGTCGTTCCTCTTTCTTCTGCTATCCTTGCCCCTCTGTCTCTGCTTCACTCCGACTGTCACTAGCATCAGTTTTTGCCTCTCTGCTCTGTGTATGTATTGTGATGTATCCCTTTTCATCTTCTGCCCTGTCTCTGCAAAATACCAAAATGTAATAAAGTCAATCCGTCCTCGACTACTCCAATCACCAATAGTATTACAGAGACGAAGGTGTAATTCACCCACAAAAATTAATATACGCTGATAATGGGTTGGTTTGGGGACAGCTGTTCGGGGCTGCTGTTGGGTCCTGCTGATGGAAATTGAGAAGTTGTATGCTGATGGTTTTATAGAAGCTGTCAGCTGTTAGTTTTGGTGTTTGGTGGAACGTCTGCTGATGGTTTTAAAAAGTAGAGACAATTGTTAGGTCTTGCTGCTGAAAATTGAGAAGCTGTCAGCTGATGATTTTGCAGAAGCTGTCAGCTACTGGTTTTGGGTGTTTGGTGGAACCCTGCTGATTTTAGAAATTGAGAAGCTGTCTGCTGCTGGAAGCTGTCCCCAAACGAGCTCAATTTCTCTTTTAATTAGGTTTTTTGAACTCACGCATAATATCTCTCCTCCACATATATAAGTACTCCCTCTGACCGTCATGTTTGCTTTATGACACATTTTTTCACTTTAATATTTTTTTTTTGAAAAAAGTACAATATCATTAAGAACAAAGAGACCGTACATAGTCCGGAAAGTCTAGAGACTTCCAGCAGCTCCTAGGGAGCTGAGCTTTTCTAGCATATGAAGCTAGGTTATGCACTATTACATTGTCAAACCGTGGAACATGAAACCACGCTACATCTGAAAAAGAGCTTAAATGAGCAAGAGTACTATGAAGCAGGTCTTGCGTTGTAGCATCTAAACCCTTAACCTGGAAGCCTGAGATGTAATTTGTAATAGCTTTGCAATCAGACAAAAGACGGAAGTGCTGGAGTTGCAGATGGCGAGCAAGTGCATGACCCAAAGCAACCGCCATAGCTTCAGCCTCGGACGGTTGCAGCGGAAAATGCTTGCCGCCCATAACAGCTGCCCCTACAGCCGAACCATGAGCATATGCTACTGCTGAGAGGCCAAAAACTCCAAACGAAGTAACACTAGCATCAACTGAGACCTCTGGCCAGTCAGGATGGCTGGCTCGATGTTCAGACAGAGCTACCGAGTCAGTGGAGGTCTGGCTGCAGAACTATTGCGAAGGTAACTATCAGCGTAAAACCATCCAGCCTCAAACGATGCCACACGGTTATGTCCTATCTGGCATCGCGCATACCAAAGTCTCCACAACAGCGAAATTAAGCGGGATAAAGAACCTGAAGAGAGAGTTAAACAGGCATGCACAAACCAGTCCGTAAAGGCTGCGTCTGTGTGCAGCAGCTGTGGCGGATGAGCGACGCCCATACGGGCCCAGTAAGGTGTGATAGTGGGGCAACGAAATAAAGCATGGTGGACTGTATCATATGCACCACAAAGAGGGCAAGAGGCTATATCTGGTTGATGTAGACGGGAGGCCAGCACCGCATTACATGGAACCACTCCGTGCAGGAGTTTCCAGGCAAAGAGCCGGACACGGGGAGGCAGGTCAAGTTTCCAAAATCGCGTAGCTGCTTGACCAGGGCCAAAACCTAAGGATGCCGACGATGATGGTTGGGAGGCGCGAGAAAGGGCAACATCTGAATGATAAGCAGTTTTGACCGAGTAATCCCCATTCTTAGTGAGACCCCAAAACAATGAGTCTGGCAAGGACCCATCATCAGGCAGGAGAAGCTGACAGATATGGTTCACATCCTCCGGATGGAAGAGCGACTGAAGAAGCGGAACATTCCAGGCAGGCGGGGACAACATGAGGTCCGCAACCCGGGCGTTGGCAAAGGCTTGAGGGATGGACCAGGGATACGGCTTGCCCCCTCCTTGGAGAGTATCCATCGATCCAAAATATGCGTTGCTTGACCATTACTCACACGCGTACGGGTCCCAAAATCAATGAGATCACAAACCGTTAATAATGACCGCCAAATAGGGCTACAGTTCGCAGGCGGTCGCAGATTCTGATAAGGAGTGTCCCTGATATATCGAGCATGATAGAACTGCGAAAGCAGAGAGTCCCGGCGAGTCAGGATGCACCAAAGTTGTTTACCCAGCAGAGCACGATTAAAACTATGCAAATCCCGGAATCCCAATCCACCTGATGCCAGCGGAAGGCACATGAGATCCCAACGCTTCCAGTGAACCGCCTTCGCCGTCGAACCACTCCACCAAAAACGGGAGATCATGCTTTTAAGAGAGTGAAGGAAGGACTTGGGCAGCGCTATAATAGACATGATATACGTTGGGACAGCTTGCAGGATAGTTTTAATGAGATTCAAACGTGCTGCCTGGGAGGAATGCTGAGGCCATTCTTGAATGCGATTTGCCACCCTGTCTTTTAAGTAAGCAAAAACTGCCTTTCGACTACGGCCAACATGTGCAGGGAACCCTAAATACATTCCTAAATCTTGAACCACGCGGCCTTGAAGAGCCGTTGCGACCCCCTGACAGATGCTAGGGCTTAAGCAACGGGAGAACATGAGAGCCGATTTGTCAACATTAATACATTGACCAGATGCCTGCTTAAAATCATGAAGAATAGAAGCCAAAGTCTGAGCATTTGATACAGTTGCTTTACCAAAAAGAATGCAATCGTCCGCAAACAACAAGCTGGTGATTGGCGTGGAGAGCCCCCGCATAGAAAAGCCTGCGAACTGATTGACCTCAGACGCAAGGTGCAAAGCCGATGTCAGAACTTCCATGCAGCAGATAAAAAGCAGAGGAGAAAGAGGATCCCCCTGACGTAGACCTCGCTGGGGGCGGAAAGTCTCTCCGGGGTACCCATTGATAAGGACCGCCATGGTAGAAGTGGTAAGACATTTCCGAACCGCACGAATCCAGTAAGGGTGGAAGCCCATGCGGTGCAAAACCTGCAAGATGAAAGTCCATTCAACACGATCAAAGGCTTTGGACATGTCCACTTTGTAAGCAAAGTAGCCCCGCTGCTTCGCCTTCGACGTACGCATGAGATGCAAAATTTCATGAGTAACTAGAACTTGATCCGTGATCAGACGATCCCGAACAAATGCACCTTGATTATCAGAGATGACGCATGGCATTACAGACTGAGCACGATTGACCAAGACCTTGGAGACAACCCGATAGACAGTGTTGCATAAGGAGATGGGGCGAAAATCTGTGATGGAGGTTGCCCCTTGCTTCTTAGGGATGAGAGCAATATGCGTATGGTTTACTGATTGAGCAGGATCATCCGAATTGAGGAAGTGGAGAGCAGTGGCAATAAAGTCTTCACTGATGATGGGCCAATAGGCGCGTAAAAAAACCCCATTAATACCATCTGGCCCTGGTGCTTTTGATGGATGTAATTGCTTGTAAGCAGCTACCACCTCTTCACGAGTAAAAGGAGTGCCCATAGAGACAAACAAATGAGCAGGTACCCTGTCCTCAACGCAGGCGAGGAGATGGTGATCATCCTCTGGGTTGATGGAGGTGAAAAGATCTGTAAAATAGCTACGCGCTACTACCTCAACCCCACGCCATGTTGTTGCAGACGGCAAAGCGGGAGAAGAGAGAGTGAGGATCTGGTTACGCCGTGACCGGGACCTGTACCTGTACCTATTGTAAAAAAGTCGACTGTTTCTGTCACCTGCCTTGAGCCAGAGAAGTCTGGAACGTTGGTGAAGACGTATTTCATCCCGGAGCAAGAGGGAATCAACCGCCGCTGAACAGGATTTCCAGCGTGCCTGATTAGCAGCAGAAGGAACCTGGTTGCTGACATAGTCAAGTTCCTGTTGGGCCTCCCTAAGTGCACGCTTTTCAACCCAAATCTGTTTTGTGCCCCAAGCCTGCAATAAACGGCCACAACTTTGGACTTTTCTTACATAATTGGACCCTGGCGCAGTTGTAGCCCAAGCTGACTGCACTATATGGCGACACTCTGCATTTGTAGCCCAACAATTTTCAAACCGAAAAGGTCGAGGACCACGCCTAGTAGCTGGTTGAAGTAGAAGCTTAATTGGCTTATGGTCAGAACGGCCCCACCTAAGGTGATAATTCTGAGCATTCGAGTAAAGAGTTAACCAATCATCATTTGCAATAAAACGATCCAAACGACTCTTAGCATGAAAAGGTGAGTCCGTCCGCTTAGTATAAGTAAAACAAGTTCCTCGGTAGCCCAAATCAGTGAGGGAGCAATCCCGAAGACAATTCCGAAAAGCATTCATAGCGGACTGAGAGCGAAAGCCCCGACCATAATGTTCCCGCACATGCAATATCTCATTAAAATCCCCGCCGAGCACCCAAGGACCCACCCACTGTGAACATAGGTAACGCAAAAGACGCCAAGTTTTCCATTTCTCGGTTACAGACCAACCATAGACTCCAGTCAGCCACCATTTCCTACCCCCTAGATTACAGACAAAAGCATCAACATGGTGACTGGAGAAACTAGACAAGGACACATTTACAGACTCCTTCCAAAATAAAGCTACCCCTCCTTTCCGTCCTTCACTATCACCCGCGCCCCAACAATATCCCCGAAGTCTAGATGCGACAGGCCGCATCTCAAAAGCGGAGAGCTTAGTCTCCAATAAAACAACGAAAAGAGGATCTTCACGAGCTACTAACCCTAACAACCAGCGAACTGCCGCCCTACTACCCAGCCCGCGACAGTTCGCAACCAAAATCGACATTAATCCTGGCGACCCGAGGCATCCCCGGAGTCGCCTGAGAAGTGGAACTACCTTCAACAGAACACTTCAGTCGCTTGTTAGTCTCAGGAGTCGCAACAGGATTGACCGGAACAACAGCATCGGTAACCACACCATCCTTAGCATCAGTAGCAACACCATCCTTGGCAGCATCAGAGACCACACCCTGAGAATAAACTGCATCATCTTCCTGTTGCTTACGCTTCCGGTTGGCAGAACTAGTGGGAGATGCCACATCTCGCCCTCCTCAACCTCAACATCGTCAGAAACCTAACCTCAGGCTGATGCGTTGCAGATGGATCAGAGCTGAAGCTGGTCCCCCGCAGTGGCAGATGGCAAGGGAAGAAACATTGCCGCTAGGCTACACATCCTCCATTGCATGGGAAGGTGAGTTGGCGCGGCAGACTGCGAGACAACATGCGGTGGCGTAGCAGCATCAGGCAAGGTTGGTCTGGGAGCGAGGGATTGAAGTGCTAGACTTAAGCCACAAGCCATAAGGGAAACCAGTCCCTGCCACTTCAGAACGATGAGGACAATCTCGAACAGTATGATCAAAGTAACCACAAATGAAACATAGCGTAGGCAGACGTTCATATGATACGGAAAACAGACAACTTCCCTGCAATGGTGGACCGTAACAAAGCGCATCAATGGTTTTGTGAGATCTAGCAAAACCTTCAGTCGCACATATGGCCCAGCAAACCGGCGATCAAAGTCGACATAGTCCAGGAACTGGCCTATCTTGTCCCGATTCTTTGAGCAAACAGTGGGTTTCAAAAGCCACATGGGTATGTCATGCCACCCGAACCCAAAAAGGAAACAAACGAATTCATGGTCTTGGGGCGGCTGAGGAGGATCAATCTCGGTTAAGACCATCAAACAACTTCGAACGTCCAAGGACCACGAGACAGCGCTTCAAATTGTGTTGCTCATCAGGGAATTCAAACAAATAAATCCCGAGCCCAAAGTACGAACAAAGAGTTGATCTTCGAGGCGCCACAGCTTAGCAAAAGAACGTCCCATTGCTTTAACATCGATGGATTTAAGAATAAGCAGCTTACCAAGGAGCGAGCATGAGTAGTTGAAGGTCGTTGTCCTCAGCCGTGACATCGGAAACATCCAGAGTGTCTTCCTCCGCCTCTGTGAGTGCTAGGTGGCGTAGTGTGAGTGATATCGTCAACCCGAGAGGAAGAGGCTGCCATGTTGGTAAGGCAGCTTGCGAAAGAGAATAACAGTAGAGAAAAGGAGGGATACTGCGAGAATGGAAGCAGAAGCTGGAAAGGGAGTGCAGACGTGTAATTGAGTAAGGGCAGTGGTCAAGCAAGAGGGTTAAATAACTGGTCGAAGCGGAAGAGAAGAGGCTTGCAAATTGACGGCATGGTAATGAATTTGCATGAGTTTAATGTAAAACGTGGCTTAGGCAGGGCATAGAGTGTTTTGGAGTGGCAAATCCAGCAAATTGAAGGGCATGTGGCAAGGGTGATGGCAGAGGGGGACTGGCTAGCCAATGCATGGCGAGAATGGTGAAGGAGAAAACCCTAGATAGCGCAGCCAGAGAATCGCCTGACGGTCGCCTTCCGCGGAGAGAGAGCATCAATAATTTATAAAATAAATTTTGTAAATATAGTTATTATGTAAGGAATCATATGCAAATCTTAATTTTTTAATTATTTTATCTTATATGTTAACATTAAAGTAAAACGACATGTCCAAATAATAAACATGACGATAATTGAGAATGGAGGGAGTATTTTTTTTATATTGAAGAGTGGAATCCACATGCGATGGAACCTAAGAACCCATATTTACCCCCCACCTCAACATTTTACTATTAGGTATGCAGTTGTCTAATAGAAAATTGACATGAGAGTTGATGTATTTAATTAAATAAACTGTTTTTGTAAAGACGCGGAAGAATGGGGCGGCCTAATGTTTTATGCTTACTTTAAACTGTTTTAGACTGTCCAAAATCTTGCAAAATGATGTCATGCTAAACCCTTTTGTTTTCAAAATTTTGCCATGTTTGATTAATGAGTGGTCACCGTCGTAGTACATATGCATATGCGATGTGTGTGTGCTTATAGTATTCGTACTTGAGGACCCTGACTTATGATAAGACGAGGACACACTTGTGCATGACTTTGAGCTGTAATCTGAAAGCCTGTTTTATTTCAAACAATTCTTCCATCAATCAAAAGAAACGCAATTAGGGTTGCAATTATGACACATGTGACATTTGCCTATATTTGTAAAATGGTACAATACTTTTTGTATGAGTTAGTCCCCACACAGTACTTTTGTTTGGTGCTAATAGCTACACGTATTACTTGCCCGTATTGAATCCATTGATTACTCATTATGGCCGATCAATTTCATTCGGAGTTTCAGGCTCACGTACATGCTCTTTTGTTCTTATGTTCGGATATCCCCATCGACTGTTTGTACCTTGCCACAAAACAGTTCGTCCTTGAGATCTGAATGAAAAACTCTGGTTCCTCAATATGAATGGTGTATATAGCTTTACGTCAACGGGTTTAGCGATGTGTACAATACCAATCGGTTCTGTGAGAGAGGATAATTAATGTTGACTATAGACACGTTTTGTTTCGAAACTCGACTCTAGTGGCAAATTCTATTGTACAACCGGTTGTACGAGGAGTATTGTACAACCGTTCATTTTGAATTCAAGTGTTGTTCAAGTTTTTTGTATTGATTGTTCATATTGATGTAAAAGTTACATGCATTATTATAAAAGTTGTTCAACTTTATATGATGGTTGTTCAAATTAATTATGAAGATTGTTCGAGAATGTACGTAAATATCGTACAACCGGTCGTATGATAGTCAGATTGGACTGTACTCACTTTTTTTGAAACATGACTCTTTCTGCTCACTTTTATATTAAAAAAACAAAGTATGTGTAAATTTATAGCAGAAATAATTTGAAAGATATCGCTCATTTTTCTGAAAAGTATATACTTTTTATTTGGTATATGGAAATACTCAGATTGTCATTGAGTTTCTGTGCATTATTATTTTAGCAGTTAATGACTCTATTTCAGGGTAAATTTTTGACAATTTTTTAAATAAATTTCTTTTTATATGTATTTTAACAACTAGCTTTTAACCGTTGTACCAACAAATGAAACCTAAACAAATTTTCTTAATCTAAAATCTGTTATCAGTTTAGTAAACACTAATTTTGCAATGTTGCTCTTTTTCTTCACTCTGGTTTGCTCCTTATTAAAACTAGTATACCTCAATAGCTCGATCCTAGGGAGTTTACATCTTACTCTTCTATCTCTATCAGAAATCAAAATAGGAGAGTTTTTTTTTTTCTTCTTTATGGATGGCGGATACTAGTTCGAGGAGGTTGAATTGAATTTGCTTTATCCACTTGAGTTTATGTTAAAATGTTAAAGCCCCAGATATTTAACATTTTCTTTATGTTAGAATCTTAATAAATCAACAAGATAAATATTCTTTATTCTTCTGCTGTGTTCTCCCTTGTCCTCTTCTTTGGCAAACAAACGGATATGAGATATATATTAAACTTCTACTAATATCTCTTTTTTTTTTTTTCATATCATGAGCTGCTAGTTGATAACTCATACTAGCTGATATTGACTGATGACTGATTTTAAAAAAATGAGCTAAGCTGACCTGATCAACACAGTCAAGTATGTTAAATCAAATGAACATGAGACAACTTGAGTTTAAATAGCTACTAGCTGATAGATGATATTAACTAATGACTGGTTTTAAAAGAATTGATTGAAGTGATGAATCCAACTGAGAATACATAAACCAACCGAATGTTGGAGAAAAGAATGAGGCCATATTTAATACGCAAAGAATATTAATCACAAGGATATTAGGAAAAAATGAAAAATAATATGTATACTTGATATCATTCTCATTCATTATATCTGTATAGCACATTCAATAATTAATGTATTTGATTAAATTTTGTTTGACCTTATAAATTAGTTGTCGGTCATTTTGTATCAGTACAAAACAAGATATATTTGTTTTTATTTTACTAGAATGACGTTATACAGTTTTTAGGATATATTGTATAAAGTACATATGTGTACTACTATAGCCACTACAGGTGTCGCCAAAAGTTATTTGTTCTTCTATTTCATATTTCTAACCCATATTGGACATGAGCATAATCCTATATTGCATACTCATGTCCCATATATTCCGGTACGAAGGCAAGGGGTGGGTGGGTCCCCAAATCTCTTGGATATATATTAATGTTAGTTTTTGTTTTTTTTATAGTTATTTATGTTAATAAATATTTATTCGTTCCATAACATTTTATAAAATATTATCATGATATCACTAAACCTTATTTATTATTAATTGTATTTCTATTAATATGTTATGGTATTTTTTTAAAATTATATTGTTAAAATCTTTTTTAGTTTATATTAGATAAAAAACTCTTAATATTTTTATTTTAGTAATATAGTCAAAAATAAAACAGATTATTATGTTTGTGTTATTAATCAGGTACCCGATTATTCATAATAAGAGTGCTTTTAGTTTTATTACAGATTTTACAAATTAAAATAATGGTAGAATTATTCAAAATATTCTTTAGAAAGAAAAAAACTACTAGTTTAGAAATATTATTTTATATTATTAGCATCAACATATAATTTAGTATACCATTTTTTTAAAACTTGAAATTAAAAAAAAGAAAAACAAATTTCTTTATTTATTAATCTATCTATTTCAATTTTAGTTTAATTTTGTGTCAAATTTAATATATAATATCATTTTAAAATATAATTATTAATATTGAAATTTATATTAATTTTAAAAACTAGATATTAACTTTAAAATATTAATTATGATCACCCCTAAAAATAATTTTCAGGCTCCGCCAGTAACATAAATGATACCAACATTGTCACCTTACCATTAGAGATAACGAGACTAAGGCAAAGGGGTCACTGGCCTCTCAAGTTTCTTCAAAAATCACCATACTTATAAATTTTTATAATGGAACTCTACTAATAAGAAAACTGCATATATTTTGTATCTTCCCAAAATTTTACTAGACTAACTTCTATTGTTATGACACTTGATATCTTGTATAAACGAAATAAAAATTATCTTAGAAAAGATACTACTCAGTTTTCACGTGTTTAACTTCTACCCAAAATCATCTTTAATTTTGTCTGAACCATTATGAAAACTCGGCTGAGTTTTGTAGTCAGTTTTTTGGATTTTGCAGTCATGATGAACAATATGCAGTCAGTTTTTCAGAATTTGCAGTCATAATCATAGTTAATTTTTTAGGGTATGCAGTAAAAAATATATATTACAAATATTGTACACCCTCTTTCAACAATATAGGTCATTTTAGTATTCAAATTTTGTTAAAAATATAAGACATCCTAGCTCTCTGATATACTTTTTTCCACATTTGACATAAAAAGAGACTGCTAGTTGGAGCGTCCGTCTATTGTATATATATTGATGATTGACAATTTGTACAATGTACCAATTCTAGTATTTATAAGAGGTATAAGTGACTAAACCTATACAACAGAGAGAACTGTATTTAACAGTTATATTTGGGACTTTATTAAAACCTAACGCTCCCCCCCCCAAGACTAACTTTCTTTTTTTGGTAAGTCTTAACTAAAGTAAAGTCCTACATCCTTAAGTATACTAGTATAGTCACGTCCATACAAAGCTTTGGTCAAGATGTTAGCTAACTGTTTTTTGTTTGATATGTGCTTGACTTGGATTAGACCTTCTTGGATCTTCTGTCGAACGAAGTGGATGTCAATCTCAATGTGTTTTGTCCGCTGGTACTACACTGGGTTTTAAACAAACTAACAACAACACACTCAACAACAAACTGCAGCGGAAAACTTAACTCATCACATTACTTAACCCTTTGGTGTTACACGCCGTTAACCACCCACGTGGCTAACAAGGCTAATACGTACACATTGTATCGGTCTGATGGACTAGATTCCCGAGCAATTGTGCATTACTATACCTTTTCATTAACAACAACCAACATACATAAGCATTCCAACTGTACCGAGTATTTACAAACTGATGCCGATAACAATTTTGGTCTTACTACACCTACAATACATACACAGTTAAAATGGCTACCCATGTACAAACGACTACCCCGTCCTACTCTCGAACGGCTTCCAGCTCCTTGTACCTGAAATAGGAAAGTGAAGAAAGGGTGGCCCCCCAGGGGGCTCAGCACCTTTGCTGGTATGGTAATCCCGCAGCCCGCATGCTACCGGGCCACGCACAACTAATTGTCGTCTAAGCATGCGGTTGATTATATTTAAATCATGCATGTAAACTATAAACACACAACACATTACATACCCACAACAATGGGGTTCAACAAATCAATCATCACAACAAAACTCGTTAGTTCACTCATTTTGTTCCTTAACCCTTGAGGGTTTCCTCCTCTAATGGAGCTATTTCTTAACAGACGACACTTACCTACTAGTCGGGTTATACACAAATTTGTCTTATAATAACCTGGATTCATATCCATGATCCGCATACTCCACATAACAACACATTTCACGTTTCAACGTACATATAACATAACATCGAAATAAGAATTGCAGTACAACAATAACACGTAACATAACGGGAACGGTTCTCTTCAGGAACCGGCCCAAACATAGTTAATTCACTTGTAAGCCTAGAGAATGATATTACCCTCATGTTAAGCTCGTTATACAACACTCATTACCGTCCTAATATCGGACGAGTAACTTAACTTAAAGATGGATCGGATATAGTGACCCGAACACACCACACAAACACATGTTCCCCCTAGACCGATCATAAGTCAGAATAGTTAAGCTTTGGAGTAAGCTAGTGGGAGATCGTAATCCAAGAAGGAAAAACAACCATAACAGAGAGGAAGGTAAAGCAAGGATGGATACCCACTCCCAAACAACGCGCGACCGGAACGACCGGATTCCTCACCCCCCATAATATATATATAAACATAGTTTAGGGCTCCACTGTGGAACCTATCACATCCATACACCATACAGTAAAACAACTGGGTTAAACACACAAGGGAGGTCCATACATTCACACACAAACATCACACAATTAACTCACGCATAGATGTGGTTAGAACGTCCCATGGTTCGGGTCGTTAAATCCGAATACCGATCTCTCATGTGATCCTAGACTCAGTTAGCTAAGGTTTAACACTTTCGAGGTTAAATGGTATCGGAACTAGACACGCCACATATATGAATTACTGTAAACTCATTACACTTTTATCTTATAACGTGGCAAACATTCAGAAAAACACATTGGCATACAAGCCGGTGTAATCCGGTAGGACACAGGTTGCAAGAAAACCATACCTTGGCCCTTGCTACATACGAGTCCCGCCAAATGTAGTTCCTAAACATGATTGGTAATGTCGGTTAATTAACTTATTTAACTTTTGAATAACTAAAGTGTTTTTACATGATCATATGTCATGTTTCCTTACTTAATTCACACTTGATTATCCTTGTTATACCCACTAGGGTTTACTACTTAAGTCACTCTTGTTTGTTTTTTTTTTACAAGTTTTTGGTCCGACCGACCTTACCGACCGACCTTACACAAGGTCGGTCCATTCCAGAACATATCACCGTTTGAAAGTTTTACCCCGACCGACCTTTCAAGTCCGGTCCCCAAGGTCGGTCCATTCCCGAGAGTTTTCCCCGTTGAAAATTTAGGCCCGACCGACCTTGTCAAGGTCGGTCCCAAGTTTGGTCGATTCTAGAGACTCAATTCGTAACCAAAATACAAGCCCGACCAACCTTGTAAGTCCGGTCCCCAAGGTCAGTCCATTCCAAAAACTCTTTCTGGTAGTGTAAACTGAGCTCGACCGACCTTGCAGGTCCGGTCCCTAAAGTCGGTCGGCTCCAGACCTTTGTTTCTACATTCCCATTTGACTCCAAACTTCACCCCATATACCCTAGTATGTTCTACCCTCATTTGGGCACTTCAAACTCACCTTTAGCCTTCCATTAAACTCATTAAATCACTCACCAATATCACCTCAAACATTACTCAAATTCTTATAAAAAGGTTAACACTTGTAATGTTTTTCACTAAGTTTCTTTGTGGTGTCTTATACCTATAATAATCGCTATCCCAAAATGTTTCCTTACCACCATTACCACTACTCTTAAAGCACTACTTCTCATAACATGACTTTGATGTGTATACAACACCCATTGATCTCCAAATCCTCCAAGACAATGCCTAAGTCATCATAGCACTCAAGAACACCTTAATTCATTTTGTTTCACCAATTTAACACTTAACAATTCTTAGTACAACTTAAGTCACCAAACAACATTTAAACATCTAAAACTCCTTGTTTACTCACCAAATTTCGACATGGCTTCTCTTGTATCACCTTACACCAAAACACATAGTTTTTCACTTTAATACCTTCCAATAACACTCAATGTCTCAATACACATCCTTTAACCATCAAAGACATATACCTTCACAAGAAACATTCTTTACACACAACTAAACCTTTAAACAACACTACATCACAATATAGTGCATACACTTAAATTGCTTGGCACTTAGGTCCTTAAATAACATGGCTCTTAGGCCCTTAAATAACATAAACCTTAAACACTGAATTTCCCACATATATATTGCCTTTGACCTGCAAATACACACAACATCTCATATGCCTTTAACAACCTCTTTATGAGTACTTTACTAGCTCATTTGCCATTAGCTCCTTAGGTATTTTATTAAGCAATACAAGCTCATTTTTCCTTAGACATTAAATTACATTAGGTTAGCACATTTACCTCTTTTCTTCAAGATTTTTACTTGAACACTCTTGTTCTTCCTTGTTTGGAAATCTGCAAGAGGACTTGGTTACTTGTCAATGTTCTAATCAATACACAAGTAAAGCCAATGAGCATTCAAGCTTCATGCTTAAACTCATTTACAAACCCTAGGTTATATATATTGTCTTAACACATTAGGATAGTTGTTTTACCTTGGAAATAAAAGAGAGCTTGAATAAGTACCAAGAGAGGACTCCACCAAGCCCTTTGGAGATTGAAATGAAGCTAGAACAAGGCAATATAAAGACACCATTAATGGTGTTTTTCGGTCAACATCAAAACATGGAGGAAATGGAATTTTCTTTGAGTTTGAATTTTCTTTGAGTTTCCTTACCTTGAAGCAAAGGAGAACAATAAGATGTAAAAATATAATCTCAAGCTCCTCCCATGGAGATTCCTCTTGGCACCGAAATGGAGCTCTTGGAATTTTGAGAAGATAGAATTGAAGAGCTTGGCAAGACTAAGAGAATGGTGGTCTTGGAATTAATTTTGGTACATGGAGCTAGGAGATATAAGCTATGGAAGTTGAGAAATGGTGAAGTTGCTGTAGCATAACCGATGGAGAAGGAAGAAGAAGATTGGAGACGGTGGGAACAAGAGAGAAATGAGAGAATGGAGTTTGAAGTTGCTTTTAGAAGATATTTGTAAGTTAAAGCAAATAGTGAATTTACTTATTACTTTTCCTTCCTTATTTAATTAGTTAAGTGGGGTGAGTCACCCTTGAAACCAGCCCCCCTTAGTCAAATGAGGTGATTTATGGTCTTTGTTGACCATTTAACTTACTTATATTGACTTATGTCATAAACCAGCATATTTAGTTACTATTCACAAATCAAAGCACATATTTGTGAAATTTTTGATTTCCCATTGATTTAGACTTCCTAATGTGATACTAAGTAGTACACATATTGATTAAAGAGTAATGATGGATATTTAGCCACTCAAAACTCATTTACAAGACAATTTTTCAAAAATGTGCTTTAAGACTCCTTAAAGCACATTTTGTGTTTTAACTTGTTTTCAAGCTTGGTTTTCTTTAGTAATTGATTTAATATGTTCATTAACATGTAAATAAGGTCTTGGTAAGCTTATTAGGTCTCAACCAACTTATCCCAAGCTTAGAGCACATTTTCGCCCATATTGGCTTTAAGGTATTTATTTGTGTTTTGTTTGGTTTAATTGTCTACCAAGGTCTCCTAAGGACTTAATTATCCTTATCAAATCATAATTGAATGTTATAAAGTCTTGGTAGGCTATTTGGGTCCTAACCAAGTTCATTCCATGCTTAGAGCATGTTTTTGCTCACATTGTGTTTATGGTACCTTATTGTTTTACTATGGTTTAAATCGTTCACTAATGTTTCTAAGGCACGTTTTAGCCTTAATATACCATATTTTAATGTTTAAACAACATATCAAGGTTTGGGGTATTTCAATCTACCCCCTTAAAAGAACTTCGTCCTCGGAGTTCACATTTCCCACGCATCATTGGATTAGAATACGGGAATTACTTGCAAAATAAAACTTCCATAACTAACATACTTTACATCACAACCTCAGAATTAACGGTCCGGGCAACATATCCACATCCATACATAACATAACATAACATACTTACATGATAACCTCGGACTCAACGGTCCGGGTATCTTAACAACATTGTACTTACATAACAACCCTTAGACTCTCAGGTCTGGGTAACATAACAACATTTAGGCACATAGGCCTAGGTAACATAACAACATTTAGACACATAGGTCTGGGTAACATAACAACATTTAGACACATAGGTCTCAAGGTCAAAATAATATTTATTACACATACCACACAACATGTCTTAGCATGTATGGCAACAAAAAATATCCTTTATATACACTGTGATCCCGCAGATTCCCTGGGGGATCAAAACAATCACTTAATCTTTAACATATATACTTCCCATGTCACCGGTCCGAAGACAAAGGCTCATACGTCCTCGGCTCGTGAGCAAGTACTACAAAAATATTCTTTGTTAAGTAAGAGTACTTTCATAAAGTAAGGTATCTATCGACGTTTTATAAATACCGATTAAAAATCCTTTTGAAAACGCATACAACTCCAAGTCCAACTTATGCTCTTTGCTTCTTTTCTTAGTGTGGTTATTTGTGACCACTTAAAGGGAGCTTTAAGAATCATCCAACCCTGATGTAATCAGCATCAGTGTTGAACTATCCTTCCACCCCAATTTGTGTTCGGCTTCCCTTGATCACATGCAAATCAAGTTCCACCTCCCACTTCAATTTCAAGCATCAAATAATACACCCATTTCCAATTTTCTATCTTTTAGCCTTTCTAGTCATAATCATTACATCTTCAAAGGATAGAACTCCGTCTATCAGTTATCTCCATTCACTTTAATCTTGTTACCTAGGGAATCTTATTCTCACTAGGTTCTATGTCGGTTCCATACCCTTTCATGAATCACTATATTACATATATACATATATTTTATCAAAATACAACACACGGTTTTACATTAACACACTGTCGGGGTTTTTGTTCCCTGGGAGTTTCTTTACTCCCTTACACTTGTACTCTCACACACAACTGTTAACAAAATAAACACACTTATCACAATGGTATTCGCATCTTCTGTGCGCAATTACCACAATTAAACCATGAATGAATGTGTATGTTTATGTAACACACACACCAATCATCAAAGCAAGTTATTTTGTGCTATGCACAACATAGTTCACGTACACTTGTACGGTTAAAACACACTAAGCGGTTTTGAGCTCTACCCCCCTTAAAAGGGATTACGCCCACGTAATCAACCACTGGATATTGGTTTAAAAAGTTCTACCATCGTGAAGTGCTTCAACTTCCACGCAGTCTGTTATACAATGTGTTCTGGTTAGAGGATCTTAACCATATTGGCGGTTTAGTCCCTAAACCAAGAATTCTCATTGAAGTTTGCTTAACTCATAACCGGTTTTGGTTCTGGCCTGTGAGGCTTCTAGGCATTGATAATTAGCCATTTATTCGTATTCACAATGCATATTCGGTATCTGAAGCATGGGTTCACTGACCTCTGCTGCGCAACTCTGACAACATTAGAGCTTAGTTGCCCATTCGTTATTCTTAATGTATTGTACCTCTCCCATTTATCACATTTATCTTGGTAATAATGGTTTCTCAACCGACGCGTGGTATCTCTTACCGTGAGCGAATTCGGTGAGTTATTAAACTTCTCATCCACATCTCTGACAATTTACTGTGTATACAACTATGTGTTTCACAATGATTGACTTGTTTCCCTTCCGACTTACCGTCGGTTGAGGTTGAGCTGCTACCTAACGTGTAGCGCTCTCTTAGTTATTTCCAACACATGAGGTATATTCCATACCGATATTTGGTAGTTAGTGCTACTGTAGTCACTTACTGTTAATCATGCCTCCACATTTGGTTTTGTACATGTATTCTTTCATTGGTGCGGCCTTGCATTTCCTACGCATCGGTCATTATAGTGTTATTCTACCACAATTAACATTTCCCAAGTCCTAGCTATCCCACTCGATCATTACTACGCAAGTGCAATACCAAAACACTCAGTCATACAGAGTGCAGAGGCGTAAACCCTTGGCAGTAAATCTCTTATGCGATTCGCAATGGAATTCACACTGTGTTTCACTGAGATTCTTGTCTCATAATACTGGCTACTGGCTTACTGCCTGATTCATTTGCTATCATTTATCGTTGTATCACCACTGGGTCTAACTCATAACTCGACTCATTCGCCATTTTATCATTTAACAATACTTATACAACGGTCGCTTACTGCGCACCGTATACTTACTCATTATACAACATCAACTTACACTGCATTCGCTATTATATTAGCTTCCGCCATTACACTATGTTTCGCCACTTATTTGGCTGCTTGCTGAATACGCTATTCCTTGAGTCTTTATGCTCCTCGAGCGAACCATTACTTTGTTACCCTCACTCGAGTTATAAACCGGCGTTACTCAGCTCGGTGCTTCACATTATGCACATATGCTAGCAAGATAGCTGCTCTCCCGCAATAACAACATGGTCAATCCTTAACATATTTCTTGAACTTGGTTCATATAACTACCGCTGTTGCGGTCTCACAATATCGAGAGGTATCCCCATTCTTAACACAGTGGTTCGTTATCCGCTCTATTTACTTATATAACATAAACTCTGTAATCAATAAAATTTACATAACACCTTTTTCTTGTGGCTTATAAGCCTTACTGCCTCGAGCTCTGCTCAATGTAAGCTCTTCACACACATGTACTTCTCTGTACAACATTTCATAGTTTATAGGTTGTATTGGGCTCCATGACAGGGTCGTTGCATCATGTTTCCTTTCATGGGATGCCCCTTAGGATTATCAGTCCGTCTCTGACAACTTATGTTTAAACTGAGTGTTAGTTTCAACCTTTGTGTTTCTGTCACGTTATTTCGTCCAATGATTGTTGATCCAAACCCCTCAAGGATTGCTCCTGGGTGTTACTAAGTTATGCCATTACCTCTAGCTTGCACCTATTGGTGTGTTTAGTTAACTTCACCGTTTTACGTTCTCAGCTGGGTTTACTATCCTCTTCTGGAAGATCGATATTTCCTGGTAGTGTAGGTAATCATTCTGGGAATTTCATCCCGTTCGTTGCACATTAACATGTCCATATCAGGCATCTGCCTTGCCATGTATAGGCTGGGTCACCGTTCCAACTATCATGTTTATCCCTGAGAATCCTTAAGACATATGTGATGTCTTTACATAACAGTTAGTGCACTTCGCACCTCCTGACTCTTAAACATTTCCTTGAAATAAACTCACTAATTCCTTTAGTCTCTTTAACTTAACTGAGTTCCTTTACTTTAACCATTCTTGGTAATCCATTACTCTTGTTTGACTTTTACTGCTGACCGTAGTATGGAGTCGACTACTTCCCGTGTTCCGGACTCTACTTGTATACATATGTGGGGTACCCTACTGATACATTACTACTTACCCAACTAACCCATAAGTAGGTCTGTCAGCCCACAAGCTCCTAACGGAGTGCGGTCGTCCCACATTTCAGTTGGTACACTAGTAGTGTCCGTCACACGCCTAGGTGAAGTATTCTGTTGTCAACTCCCTTATATTGTCCTGTGACAATATGCATTCCGTGCTTCCCGAACTTAATCGAGGGAAAGTCTCTCCACCGTTGTATTACTATGAACTCAATCCATTCGGGTTGCTACCCTTGGGTTTACCGATTTCCATCCGGTTATTCAAAAGTAAACTGGGTATAACTTACCTACCGTGTGGCACTGTGGCCAGTGTAGGTCTTCTGGTTTGGTTTTAAAAGAAGGTTAGAAATGAGTATTGGTTTGAAGGAAACTTTGGTTTTGAAAGAAAAGAGTTTGAAATAAATTTGAGTTTGAAAGAAAAATTCCCGTGGTTTCACAACGTCATCTTGCCTTAACCAAGTCTAGCTTCCTGCTGACTGGTGTATTCCCATTTACAAAGGTTAGGCTGTTAAGCCCTTCCACGGTTATGATGATCTCACTTAACTTCGTGGTACTTCACTAAGTACTTGTAGTTGTTAAAAATTTTCCCCGAACAGCCCTTATAGCAGCACTTGCTATGGCAAGTGCGCCATGTTAACTGGTTATCGGTTGAACATTTACCGGTCGGTATTGTTCTTACCCGCACTGTCATCGGTGGCCTTGGTGGCCCTTACTTGACCTTACAGTCCTGACAATAAATCCTCTGGGTGACTTCCCACTGTCTTCACATGACAATCATTAACTAGGGTGTTTCCCATTCTTGGAGACCCCCTTTTTTTTACTCAATATTGTTTCTTCTTCATAGCCCGTTCCACGCATTTGTCGTGGTTACTGAGACTTGTCTCTTGTTTGGGTACTACATTGTAGTTCCTTCGTCGGTTGGTATACCGTTGGTATATTGTTTAACATTTGTAGTCCCGTAGACACTTGTCTCTGGTTTCATTATTTCACTTCTTGCCTGTTGCACAGTTGGTGCGTTGCAAGCTGGTTGTTCTCGACTCCTCAGCATGTCGACCCAGGTTGCCGGAAATTCCATTCTTCTATACACAAGATTCTTCATTCTTTGCTATTAAATGCGGTTAACATTGTTCAGAGGGAAACCGTCTCCGGGATTCCCACTTTTCGGGATCTACCGTATGACAGGTTCTTCGTACTCACAATGGTACTTAATAACAGCCAGATCGGGGTATTCCCGAGTATGAGAGGATTTCCATCTCTCAGGCGTTCTTTCCCAAGTTATAATATAGGGATTGTGGAGGGCGGGATGGATATGTAGGTTTCCAGTACACTGGTAATTCCTAACTAGCGTATCTCTCACACTATCACTCACCTTTAACCCAAAGTGCTAAAATCCTAACTCGGTACTTCCAAAGCTCGGTAATTCAGTCATCAGAGCGATACTTCGCTCTGATATCACTTTTTGTAACACCCCAACTAACAAAACACACTCAACCAAACTGAAAGCGGAAAACTTAACTCATCACATTACTTAACCCTTTGGTGTTACACGCCGTTAACCACCCACGTGGCTACAAGGCTAATACGTACACATTGTATCGGTCTGATGGACTAGATTCCCGAGCAATTGTGCATTACTATACCTTTCATTAACAACAACCAACATACATAAGCATTCCAACTATACCGAGTATTTACAAACTGATGCCGATAACAATTTCGGTCTTACTACACCTACAATACATACACAGTTAAATGGCTACCCATGTACAAACGACTACCCCGTCCTACTCTCGAACGGCTTCCAGTCCTTGTACCTGAAAAGGAAAGTGAAGAAAGGGTGGCCCCCCAGGGGGCTCAGCACCTTTGCTGGTATGGTAATCCCGCAGCCCGCATGCTACCGGGCCACGCACAACTAATTGTCGTCTAAGCATGCGGTTGATTATATTTTAAATCATGCATGTAAACTATAAACACACAACACATTACATACCCACAACAATGGGGTTCAACAAATCAATCATCACAACACAAAACTCGTTAGTTCACTCATTTTGTTCCTTAACCCTTGAGGGTTTCCTCCTCTAATGGAGCTATTTCCTTAACAGACGACACTTACCCACTAGTCGGGTTATACAAAATTCGTCTTATATAACCTGGATTCATATCCATGATCCGCATACTCCACATAACAACACATTTCACGTTTCAATGTACATATAACATAACATCGAAATAAGAATTGCAGTACAACAATAACACGTAACATAACGGGAACGGTTCTTTCTCTTCAGGACCGGCCCAACATAGTTAATTCACTTGTAAGCCTAGAGAATGATATTACCCCATGTTAAGCTCGTTATACAACACTCATTACCGTCCTAATAGTCGGACGAGTAACTTAACTTAAAGATGGATCGGATATAGTGACCCGAACACACCACACAAACACATGTTCCCCCCTAGACCGATCATAATCAGAATAGTTAAGCTTTGGAGTAAGCTAGTGGGAGATCGTAATCCAAGAAGGAAAAACAACCATAACAGAGAGGAAGGTAAAGCAAGGATGGATACCCACTCCCAAACAACGCGTGACCGGAACGACCGGATTCTCACCCCCCATAATATAATATATAAACATAGTTAAGGCTCCACTGTGGAACCTATCACATCCATACACCATACAGTATTACAACTGGGTTAAACACACAAGGGAGGTCCATACATTCACACACAAACATCACACAATTAACTCACGCATAGACGTGGTTAGAACGTCCCATGGTTCGGGTCGTTAAATCCGAATACCGATCTCTCATGTGATCCTAGACTCAGTTAGCTAAGGTTTAACACTTTCGAGGTTAAATGGTACGGAACTAGACACGCCACATATATGAATTACTGTAAACTCTTACATACTTTTATCTTATAACGTGGCAAACATTCAGAAAAACACATTGGCATACAAGCCGGTGTAATCCGGTAGGACACAGGTTGCAAGAAAACCATACCTTGGCCCTTGCTGCATACGAGTCCCGCCAAATGTAGTTCCTAAACATGATTAGTAATGTCGGTTAATTAACTTATTTAACTTTTGAATAACTAAAGTGTTTTTACATGATCATATGTCATGTTTCCTTACTTAATTCACACTTGATTATCCTTGTTATACCCACTAGGGTTTACTACTTAAGTCACTCTTGTTTGTTTTTTTTTTACAAGTTTTTGGTCCGACCGACCTTACACAAGGTCGGTCCATTCCAGAACATATCACCGTTTGAAAGTTTTACCCCCCGACCGACCTTGCAAGTCCGGTCCCAAGGTCGGTCCATTCCCAAGAGTTTTCCCCGTTGAAAATTTAGGCCCGACCGACCTTGTCAAGGTTTGGTCCCAAGTTCGGTCGATTCCAGGGACTCAATTTGTACCCAAATACAAGCCCGACCCTTGTAAGTCCGGTCCCCAAGGTTGGTCCATTCCAGAAACTCTTTCCAGTAGTGTAACTGAGCTCGACCGACCTTGCAGGTCCGTCCCTAAGGTCGGTCGGCTCCAGACCTTTGTTTCTACATTCCCATTTGACTCCAAACTTCACCCCATAACCCTAGTATGTTCTAACCTCATTTGGGCACTTCAAACTCACCTTTAGCCTTCCATTAAACTCATTAAATCACTCACCAATATCACTCAAACATTACTCAAATTCTTATAAAAGGTTAACATTGTAATGTTTTTCACTAAGTTTCTTTGTGGTGTCTTATACCTATAATAATCGCTATCCCAAAATGTTTCCTTACCACCATTACCACTACTCTTAAAGCACTACTTCTCATAACATGACTTTGATGTGTATACAACACCCTTGATCTCCAAATCCTCCAGACAATGCCTAAGTCATCATAGCACTTAAGAACACCTTAATTCATTTTGTTTCACCAATTTAACACTTAACAATTCTTAGTACAACCTAAGTCACCAAACAACATTAAACATCTAAAACTCCTTGTTTACTCACCAAATTTCGACATGGCTTCTCTTGTATCACCTTACACCAAAACACATAGTTTTTCACTTTAATACCTTCCAATAACACTCAATGTCTCAATACACATCCTTTAACCATCAAAGACATTACCTTCACAAGAACATTCTTTACGCACAACTAAACCTTTAAACAACACTACATCACAATATAGTGCATAAACTTAAATTGCTTGGCACTTAGGCCCTTAAATAACATGGCTCTTAGGCCCTTAAATAACATAAACCTTAAACACTGAATTTCCCACATATATATTGCCTTTGACCTACAAATACCACACATCTCATATGCCTTTAACAACCTCCTTATGAGTACTTTACTAGCTCATTTGCCATTGGCTCCTTAGGTATTTTATTAAGCAATACAAGCTCATTTTTCCTTAGACATTAAATTACATTAGGTTAGCACATTTACCTCTTTTCTTCAAGATTTTTACTTGAATACTCTTGTTCTCCTTGTTTGGAAATCGGCAAGAGGACTTGGTTACTTGTCAATGTTCTAATCAATACACAAGTAAAGCCAATGAGCATTCAAGCTTCATGCTTAAACTCATTTACAACCCTAGGTTATATATTTGTCTTAACACATTAGGATAGTTGTTTTACCTTGGAAATAAAGAGAGCTTGAATAAGTATCAAGAGAGGACTCCACCAAGCCCTTTGGAGATTGAAGTGAAGCTAGAACAAGGCAATATAAAGACACCATTAATGGTGTTTTTCGGTCAACATCAAAACATGGGGAAATGGAATTTTCTTTGAGTTTCCTTACCTTGAAGCAAAGGAGAACAATAAGATGTAAAAATATAAGCTCAAGCTCCTCCCATGGAGATTCCTCTTGGCACCGAAATGGAGCTCTTGGAATTTTGAGAAGATAGAATTGAAGAGCTTGGCAAGACTAAGAGAATGGTGGTCTTGGAATTAATTTGGTACATGGAGCTAGGAGATATAAGCTATGGAAGTTGAGAAATGGTGAAGTTGCTGTAGCATAACTGATGGAGAAGGAAGAAAGAGATTGGAGACGGTGGGAACAAGAGAGAAATGAGAGAATGGAGTTTGAAGTTGCTTTTAGAAGATATTTGTAAGTTAAAGCAAATAGTGATTTACTTATTACTTTTTCCTTCCTAATTTAATTAGTTAAGTGGGGTGAGTCACCCTTGAAACTGGCCCCCCTTAGTCAAATGAGGTGATTTATGGCTTTGTTGACCATTTAACTTACTTATATTGACTTATGTCATAAACTAGCATATTTAGTTACTATTCACAATCAAAGCACATATTTGTGAAATTTTTGATTTCCCTGATTTAGACTTCCTAATGTGATACTAAGTAGTACATATGTTGATTAAAGAGTAATGATGGACATTTAGCCACTCAAAACTCATTTACAAGACAATTTTTCAAAAATGTGCTTTAAGACTCCTTAAAGCACATTTTGTTTTAACTTGTTTTTAAGCTTGGTTTTCTTTAGTAATTGATTTAATATGTTCATTAACATGTAAATAAGGTCTTGGTAAGCTTATTAGGTCTCAACCAACTTATCCCAAGCTTAGCACATTTTCGCCCATATTGGCTTTAAGGTATTTATTTGTGTTTTGTTTGGTTTAATTGTCTACCAAGGTCTCCTAAGGACTTAATATCCTTATCAAATAATAATTGAAGGTTATAAAGTCTTGGTAGGCTCTTTGGGTCCTAACCAAGTTCACTCCATGCTTAGAGCATGTTTTTGCTCACATTGTGTTTATGGTACCTTATTGTTTTACTATGGTTTAAATCGTTCACTAATGTTTCTAAGGCACGTTTAGCCTTAATATACCATAGTTTAATGTTTAAACAACATATCAAGGTTTGGGGTATTTCAGGGTTGCGGGCAATGTGGAGAGCAGATATATTAACGCATTTGGCTGGTATTGGTCTGATTTCTCAAACTTCTAGCTCATGCAACAATTGGGTTGGCCATGCTAGTTCAGTGGTCACACTCTTCATTGCCATGTACTCGGTTTCTACTGAATAAGAGAAACGTTGGGGATTGCTTCTTCGATTTCCACCTTAATGAGGAATCTCCAAGGAAAATGTAGTAGCCACTTATTAATTTCCTGGAATTAAGCATCTTTGAAATACCCCAAACCTTTATATGTTGTTTAAATATTATACTATGGTAATTAAAGGATAAAAAGTGCCTAGAAATGCTATTGAGCAAATTAAACCATAGTAAACACAATAAAGTACTACTAAACAGTTTGAGCAAAAACATGCTCTAAGCTTGGAATGAACTTGGTTAGGACCCAAAAATCCTACCAAGATTTAAAACATGCAATTATGATTTTAATAAGGCTAATTAATCCTTAGGAAACATTGATAGACAATTTAAACCAAAGAAAACACAAGAAAACACCATAAAGTCAATTTAAGCAAATACTTGCTCTAGACTTGGTGTAACCTTGGATAATACCTAAAGGTCATTCCTAGACCTTAGTAACATGCTAAAGAACATTTTAAATCAATTACTAAAGAAAATCAAACTTGAAAACAAGTTAAAACACAAAATATGCTTTAAGGAGTCTTAAAGCACATTTTTGAAAAATTGTCTTGTAAATGGGTTTTGAGTGGCTAAATGTCCATCATTACTCTTTAATCAACATGTGTACTACTTAGTATCACATAAGGAAAACTAAATCAATGGGAAATAAAAAATTTCACAAATATGTGCCTTAATTTATGAATAGTGCTCAAATAGTGCTAGTTTAAGTTATAAATCAACATAAGTTAGTTAATTGGTCAACAAAGACCATAAAATATGTTATTGTATAAAGGGGGCCGGTTTTCTAAGTTGTGATTCATCCAACTTAGCTAGCTAAATAAAAGAGAAGAAAAGAAAGTAAGTAAAGTAAGGTTACTATTTACTTTTTCATAAAATATCTTAACTAAAGGCATACCTCTCACCTCCTTTCTTCATCCCCTCCATTCCCCATCGTTTCTTCATCTTCTCCCAACTCCAAAACCGTTCTCCAACAGTGCCACCTCATTCTTCATCTTTTACTTGTAACTTATGATTCCATGCTCCAAAATCAATTTCAAGACTACCTTTGTCTTAGTTAGACCAAGCTCTTCATTTCCCTCTTTTCAAATATTCAAGAACTCCATTTTTGTGGCATGAAGAATCTCCATTAAAGGAGCTTGAGCTCATCTTTTCATGCTTGTCATTCTCCTTTGCTTCAAGGTAAGGAAAATCAAAGAAAATGAAGTTTCCTCTTATTTTGGTTCATGACCGAAAATTCACCTCTTAATGATGCATTATCTTGCTCTTCATTTAGCTTGATTCAATCTTCAAAGGAGAGGAGGAGTCCTCTCTTGCTTCTTAATCAAGTTCTCTTTCAAATTCCAAGGTAAACTTCTATTTTAAGTGTTTAAAACACATATGTAAATTTAGGGTTTATATGTGAGTTTAAGTATGAAACTTAATGCTCATTACCCTTATATGTATATTGGTTAGAAGGTTGACAAGTGATAAAAGCCCTTGCCGATTTTCTATCAAGAAAGAACAAGAGAAAACAAGTGAGAAAACTTGGATAACAAAGAGGTAAATGACCTCTCTTAATGTAGTTTTGTGTACTAGGGAATTGAGCTATATTTGCTTAATAAATAACCTAAAGAGCTAATGGGAAATGAGATAGAAAACTATCCACAAGGTGGACTAACAAGACATGGGAGCCTTGTTGTGTGTATTTGCAGGTTGAAGGCATTTAAATGTGGAAATTCAGTGTTTTAGTTTAATGCAATTTAAGGGCCTAAGAGCCATGTCATTTAAGGGCCTAAGTGCCAAGCAATTTAAGTTTATGCACTATATTGTGATGTAGTGTAGTTTAAAGGTTTAGTTGTGTGTAAAGAATATTTCTTGTGAGGAGGAATGTCTTTGATGGTTAAAGGATGAAAACCATATGTTTGTGTGTAAGAATGTGTATTAGGAGGTTGAGTGCTCTTGGATTGTATAAAAGTGGAAAACTATGTGTTTGGTGTAAGGTAATAGTAGGGAAGCTATGGCAAAAATTTAGTTGATAAACAAAGGAGTTTATGGGTTCAAATGAGATTTTATGACCTAGAAGGTACTAGGAATTTTTAAGTGTTAAGATGATGAAAGAAAGTGAATTAAGGTGTTCTTAAGTGTTAAGATGCCTTGGGCATAATCTTGGAGGATTTAGAGATCAAATGGATGTTTCATACACACCAAAGTTATGTTATGTGAAGTATTTAAGACTTGTGCAAGTTTTGGTAAACAGGGGAAAAATAATGTATTGTAAAGGATAAGAATGAACTTATGAGGAAGAATTGGGAAGTTTATGAAAAAGGAATGATAGGGATGCAAAATAATGCTTTAGGAGTAGTTATTATGTGGTGGAGTACACTTTGGTTAGTAGATGTAATGGGTATAAAATTACCACTTGGAAACTTAAGGAAAAACATTACAAGTGTTAGGAATTTTGTATGTAAATGAGTAATTGTTTGAGGAGATTAGAAGTGAGTTGGGAAAAGAGTTTGGTGGATGCTATATGAAGGTTTAAGTGTGCCAAATTGGTGTTAAAACACATTAGGAGGCTTGAGAAAAAGTTTGGAGAAAGTTTGACAATGTATGGGAAGTTTCAGCGACCTACCCAGGGGACCGACCCCAGTCTGGGTCGGTCGGGCTGAAACTGTGAACTCGGATGCTCTCTGCACCCGACCCACCCAGGCGACCTACCCAGGGTGGGTCGGTCGGACCTTAAAAAAAAATTAAATTTTAAGAATGTTAAGTGGTATTAGTGGTATGCCATTAAGGGGGTATTGATGATTAAAAAAATTTATAAAGGACTTAGAGAGAAGTTAGTAAGAGATTTAAATGTAAGGTTAATAATGACATGTAAGGAAGGGGATTGTTAGGTTTTGATGTTTTAAGGATCTTTAAGATATGTTAGGTGAGTTATAATGACAATCAAGTGGGTGAAAAGTTGTAGTAAAATGTGAAAGTAAAACAAGTTAAAAATGTGAAGTTATTTAACTAGTTAACGGGATTAATTATGGCACACTAGTTTTTAAATAATCGTATTATCCCGATGTTAATGGAAACAAATGTAATGTTACCAGTTGTTCGAGAATTATTCAAGGAATATAAGAGGACACAATAGAGTGGACCTTGGTGACAAGTATGGTTTTCTTGCAACCTGTGTCCTACCGGATTACACCAGGTTGTATGCCAATGTGTTTTTCTGAATGTTTGCCACCTTATAAGATAAAAACATGTAATGAGTTTATAGTAGTTTAATTATGTGGCGTGTGTAGTTCCGATACCGTTTAACCTCAAATATGAGTTAAACTTAACTAACCGACTCTAGGATCACATAAGAGATCGGTATTCGGATTTAACGGCCCAAACCATGGGAACGTTCTAACCAAGACTATGCGTGAGTTAGTTGTGTGTTGATTGTGTGTGTGTACGGATGTTTACTACCCTTGTGTGTCTAACTAGACCTAACACCTAACTATGAATTAATGTACTAAGTTTCAATAACGGGACTTCTAACATGTGCTAACCGGGGAGTGAGGAGTCCGGTCGTTCCGGCCACGCGTGTGAGTATGGGGGTCGTTGTCATGTCAGGTTCGACTCTCTCTGTATGTTATGGTTGTTTTCCCTTTAGCTTAACCAAGGCTATTTTACTGACTCACGTCGGGCTCAGGGGCATACTATGTTTGTTCGGTGTGCTTGGATTACTATATCCGACGCACCTTGGGATTTAAGTTATCCGTTCATCTAACAGGGCAGTAACGAGTTATGTAACGAGCTTATCATGAGTTTGGCAGCATTCTCTAGGCTCTACAAGTGAACTAACTATGTTTGGGTCGGTTCCTAAAGAGAACCGTTCCCGTTATGTTATGTGTTATTGTTGTACTGCAATTCTTATTGCGATGTTATGTTGTATGTACGTTGAAACGTGAAATGAGTTGTTATGTGGAGTATGCGGATCATGGATATGAATCCAGGTTATTATAAGACGAATTTGAGTATAACCCGTCTAGTGGGTAGTGTCGTCTATTAAAGAAATAGCTCCATTAGAGGAGCAACCCTCTAGGGTTAAAGGACACAATGAGTGATTTATCAAGTATAGATGTGTTGACTGTTTTTTGAGCCCCATTGTTGTGGGTATGTAATGCGCTATGTGTTTATAGTTTATATGCATGGTTTAAATATAATCAACCGCATGCTTAGACGACAATTAGTTGTGCGTGGCCCGGTAGTATGCGGGCTGCACGATTACCATACCAGCAAAGGTGCTAAGCCCCCTGGGGGTCACCCTTTCTTTTCCTTCCTATTTCAGGTACAAGGAGCTGGAAGCCGTTCGAGAGTAGGACGAGGTAGTTGTTTGTACATGGGTAGCCATTTAAATTGAGCATGTAATGTAGGTGTAGTAAGACCGAAATTGTTGTCGGCATTAGTTTGTAAATACTCGGTACAGTTGGAATGTAAATGTATAGCGATTGTGGGAAATTGAACGAGATTGTAATGTGTAGTTGCTCGGGAATCTGGTCCATCAGACCGATACAATGTATATGTATTAGCCTTGTTAGCCACATGGGTGGCTAACGGCGTGTAACACCATTGAGTTGAGTAATGTGATGAGTTAAGTTTTCCACTGCAACATGTTGTTAAGTGTATGGTTGTAATTGGGGTGTTACAATCTTGTCCAATCAATATCGCAAAAAGTTTGCATGCTGAAGTTGTTGATGTTGGACATAAGTATTTCATAGTTTTAAGTCTTTCTAAGATAACACAGAGTGTGTTGTATTGCTGCAAGATAAGTTGTTCTTGGACATTGTAAAAACCGGGACAAGAGATGTGTAGTAAAAGTTATGTCTGTCCTCGTATGATTCAAGTAGTTAAGTTTTCCAACAAGGCTTCTGTACACTGTTGGATATGGAAGTATCTCTCCATTTGTCATAAGCTTTGTTCTGGTAACAGAGGAGACACACTAGTTTTTTCTCTCGATAATCATGGTTAGCCAAGCTATCTAAACAAAACCTTTGTTGAGATATAATGAGACCATTATCGGAATAAAGAAACTGCATGCCCAAGAGAAAACTTAAACAACCAAGATCCTTAATCATGAATTTGTTATGCAGTTTTGTCTTCAACATTCTTATTTCATCAGAATCATTCTTAGTCACAAGAATATCATCTACGTAAACTGCTAAGTAGGTAACAGAAGATCCTTTTTTCTATAAATAGAAAATAATCATTATCTGATTTTTCTGTAGTTTGTGTTGTCAAGAAAACTACTCAACTTAGTAAACCATTGTCTAGAAGCTTGTTTTAGGCCGTATAGAGATTTCTTTAATCTACACACAGTTTAACCTTCAAGAACAGAAAGACCCTTAGGAACTTGTATATAAATTTCTTCTTACAAATCACCATTATAAATGCTTTATTAACATCTAAATGATCCATAATCCAATGCCACTTGACAGCAACATCAAACAAAGTTATAGTTATAGTCATTTGAACAACAGGAGAGTAAGTTCCATTATAATCCAATCCAAAATCTTTGATTGAATCCGTTAGCCACTAATCTGGCTTCAAATCTTTCTATAGAACCGTCTGATTTGAATTTGATCCTATAAACTGATCTACATTCTATTGCCTTTTTGTACTTAGGAAGTTTGACAAGATTTCAAGTTAGATTTTCTGTAAGAGCGTGGAATTCTTTTTCTATAGCATCCACCCGCTTACTGTTTAGTGAAGCTTCTTCATAAGATTGAGGTTCTTTAAAATCTAAAAGGTTCTCAACAATTTTCTGATTTTAATAGAACAAGAAGCAATGCAAGCATTGGGAGCAATACCAGTTAAGGTCTGCACACTCATAAAATTCAAAGAACCATCAGTTTTCTAAATCTTATTCTATTAACCATGATTTCACTAAATGCATCACTATTCTATTAAAACCTACAGAGTAGTCACTCAAGTATGCTGGGGGATGTCATTCTTTACCAGATCTTCTTCCAATATCTTGGGATTGATTGATTTCTCCCCCTGGCAGATAATCTGGTTATGAAGATGGAGGAATAAGGATATTATCAGTATCTTGAGGCAATGTATTGCTTGGAACAAGGGTGTACGTATTATGCGTTGGTGTATAAGAAATGACAGTCATCATCGTCATCTAAGTGTGGGTCATTATTTTGTGATGTTGCAGCGTAAAATCATCAGAAAGAGTGTGTGAGAGAGATGAAGATGGTGTTTTGAATGGAAAAAGGTGATTATGAAAGATAGTGTCACGTGTAACAAAATTGGTGTTATCACCGAGTCTTAGTAGTTTATAACCATTTTGTGTCTAAGAATATCCTAAGAAAACACAAGCAATGGCACGGTCATCAAAATTACTCTTATTTTGGTCAAAACAATAGCATACACATGACACCCATTGGTTTTAACAGACTTGCAATCAAGCTCTGTGCCATATAATATTTCATAAGGAGTAGCTCCCTTTAAACTGGTATTGGTTAATCTATTGATGATGTATGCAGCAGTAAGAAGACATTCACCCTAGAAATGCAAAGAAACATTAGACTAAAAATATAATGACCTAGTTGTTTTCACTAAATATTGATGTTTGTGTTCTACTATGTTGTTTTGTTGTGGAGTATGAGCACACGAAGCTTCGTGAATAATGCCTAAGGATTGAATGAAAGATCTACCTTCATTAGGGTTTCCAAGTTCAAAAGTATTATCAGCTCAAAACACTTTTTATCCTTTTTCCAAATTGTCTTTTAGCATATTTAGTAAATGAGTTGATGAAATCAAAAGATTCTCCTTAGGTATTAAGGAGCTTAATTTAGATAGCTCTTAACTTATCCTCCACATGAGTTAAAAGATATCTATTACCATCATGTGTAACAGTTTTTGAAGGCCCGCATATATCTAAATGCGCAAGATAAATAATTTATTTGTTGTTGATAGCAGAATTTTTGAAAGGCAATCTGTGTCCCTTAGCTCTTTGACAAGTATCACAAATTAAACCAGAAGGAACATCCTTTTTATTAATGATTTTGAGTCTACACATCTTGTCTACAGGTGCATGACCTAAACGGTTACGCCACATGATTACATTCTTATGAACATAAAGAATTGCATTATGTTGATTTACATCATCATAAATTTTGGAATTCCTAAACCTATGACAACATATCTATTCCTTTCTACACCAGAAATAGTTTTACGAAGAATTTGAAATCTGTCTAAACGGTCATGCTCAAGAAAGTACAACCATTTCCTTAGTCTAGCGAACAGTGTACAAGCGGCAGACTTAAGGTCCTGCAAGAAACAAGTGTCGACATATGTAACTAAAGTGGCATTAATTTGCAACAGAAGCTTACAAATAAAAAGTAGATTGAATTTGAAAGCCTTAACATGTAATACATCATGCAAGATAAAAGTATTGTTTAATTTAACATAACCAATCCTTTGTATATGATCAGGATAACCATCAGGCATAGTAACACTTAGAGTACATGGATCATGAGTGTTTGTAAAAAAATATGTTTACATCCATAAACATGGTCAATTGTTCCTATATCTATTATCCATTAATTTTCAAGAAATTTGGTATTCTGATTACTTAATGTATTTACAATAATTCAAGCATCAGAGGTCAAGAACTTCATACATGAGAACCGATTTTCAAAATCAGTTTCATTGTCTAGAGTTTCTCCCATGGTGGTCCATAGGTATGACATCAGAGAAGTTAATTGGCCCTTGCTGGTTCTTGGTATTTTGACCTTATTGTTTAAAGGTGCGCCACCAGAGCATTGAGAGTGTCGGTACTCATTCCTCGTACTGGATTAGGGTTGGTGTTGCTAGTTTGCTGAATTTCATTCTCTAAATCTACTTCTTCTGCATTTACACCGCTGAAGCGCTCTTTTTCTTTATCCCCTTTCAAATGTGAAGGGAAACCTCAAACCCAATAGAAATCATCGTATCGGTGACCCAATTTATTGCTCTTGGAGCATCGTATCCTTTTGGTGTCAAATTTTCCCAGTTATTTGCCTACTCTGTTGCGTTAGTAGAAGAAGTCGAGTTGTAGAAAGCTAAAGGCTCTGAGTCGTACTCAGGTCATCGAGTTCTATAAGCTTGGGGTTGAGATTCTTTTGTTTAAGCATGGCATACACGTTCGAGACAAGGGAGCTGGTTAAGCATTAAAACGTGGCTTCGTAGATCTTTGTAGGACTCATTCAAACCCATGAGTAGGTAAAAAATTTTCTCATTTTCAAAGATGTGGTTGATTTTTTGAGTCACCCTGCAAGAACAAGTGGGCATAACTAGGTTTTGCTTCTATTGATTCTAAATCTGCATCCAACGGTATAATAGGCATTGATGTCGTAAGATCTTTGTTTGAGACGATGTCCTTCTTATCGTAGTGCATAAAGTTTGTAGCCTATCAGGTGACCAAATCTTTTATTCAAGTTTTCCCAAACTTTTGTCGCAGTTGTGAGATAGATGGTGGACTTGCGTATGTTTCCTTCCACTACTATAAATATCTAAGCCATCACCATATTGTTGGCTTTACCCCACACTCTCTTTAGACTTCCTTGATAGTTTTCCTTCGCCATGGACCCGTTGCTAACAGGAAATTTGTAGCATAAACTATATATATAAAAGAATAAAATAATAAACTAAATCTACAACTCTACTACGGGTAGCAAATAAAAACCCGGTCGGAGTATAGTGTAAATATACGACCGAGAGTATCGTACCCAAGGGACTTATAGAAAATTAGTCCTAATCCGGGCAAAAAGCCTATTCTAAACAAGGGGGGAAAAGTAAATATGGTTCTAAACTAAATAACTAAACAAATAAACTATCTAAATGTATGATTCGGGACTAGATCAACCCAAGTACCACTGTGAACACTCAATACATAACAAGTCACTGAAACCACCCAAACAAATGAACATGCCGGATGTCCTGCCGGATAGTTTCTGCGCGGCATATTCAAAGACATTGAACATGCCGGACAGAACCAACCCGGCACTAGACCCGGCAAGAACGAAAATGCAAATTCCTGTCCTAGTCTCAAACATTAAAACAAGGACTCGCTACCCATTACGAACCCAAGGATCTCTCGTTAGTATTCGACCGGAATAACGAAAATGGATAAGGCTATTCAACTCTTTTGGTTTTGTCATCTACACTCTGCAACCTAACAATGGTGAAAGACCACCAAGACTCTAAACCAAAACACCTTTTTAGAATATAGGAGAAACAAGTAGCGATCTCATTCCGCCTCTCATGAAGATCTGAGTCTTAGCAAAACTTGGGAATATATATATACTGAATGGTCAAAGTGTTTACAAGGAAAGAACTCATCCCTAACCAAACTAACAAGGATCTCTACTTCACCATCCACTCAAATAAAGAAGAAATACATGGGGGAGAAGGAGATTGATCAAAAAGCCTTAACCCGGAAAGGAAATCTTCTCTTCTTCTTCGTGGATGGATCCGTAGAAACTCTTGGACACCAACAGATGGAATGTGGCGGAAATGAAGTGTGAATGGCGTGGATTTGGTATGTTCAAGTGTGTCAAATTGCAGACTTTCTTGGCCTATTTATAGGCATCATATGTGTCTGTTGCCGGGCGTCGTACCGGATCGTCAGTAGCCGGCACACGTGATAAATGTGCCCAACTGTTAACGGTCGAAACCGCCAATTCCGCGTGAAACAGTACATATGCCGGGTAGGGGATACCCGGCATCACACCCGACACCATCCTAATCACCAACGGTCAATAACTGCTATCGCTTGGTCAACCGTGGCGACTCTTTACTTATGCCGGATGGAATCTACCCGGCATCATGTCCGGCAAGGCCTCTTTTCTGTTCTGTGTTTATGCCGGCAGGATCAACCCGGCATTGAGTCCGGCTTCAATTGAACTTTTGCCTAGAAAATCATTCCTTGCACAGAAAACTCATAAAAACATAAGTCTGTACAAATAATGTATTTTAACACATAATAAGCATAAACAAACATATATAACTCTATTTAGATAAATATAATACTAAATCTAGTGCATAAAATATGATAAGTCTGCGGCTTATCACCCGTCCATGAAACCGAGCTTGTTTTTTGTTGACATCCCAGCTTTGAAATTATGTTTTAGCTAGAGAAACGGTTTCTTTGAATCTGGTGGTGAAAACTATCCCAGGATTATTCGAAGAGTAAAGATATAATTCGTGTTATTGGTCGATTACATAGTCACCTAAAGAAGATAAGTGGTCTTTATCTTTCTTTCCATCTTTTGTGGCATTCTTTGAATTTTCCTTTGAAATGTGATTCTTATCTTCTTTTTCTTCAGATCGATCTTTGGTGTATTGAAGCGAAAGATGGAGTATGAAAAGTGCCAAAACAGATTTACAACATTAGACCTAGAAGGATATTTGAGACAATATTTTTCTTTGTGGTTCAGAGTATCTCTGATACCATGTTTGAACCATTATGAAAGAAATGGTTTGGTGTATCGTATATTGATCGATAATCTGTACAATGTAATGATTGCAGTATTTATAAGAGGTATAAGTGACTAAGCCTAACATCAGAGAGAATTGTATTTAACTGTTATATTTGGGACTTTATAACAATCTAACCAATTTAAATTAAAAAACGGCTTTATATCTCAATATTTTCATAAGCTTGAAAGATGTTTTATAATTTTTTCATTCCTTCTTGTCTCACCAACACTAGAAGAAAAATAGGATATAAAAGAATCAGTTGACAAATTGTATCATGGAAATTCAAAAGGGAGAATTTATACAATTTTTTTCATTATTATATTTCTATTGTTATTTTTTTTTAATAATAAACAACACTAATAATTTTTTACTCTTTTTCATTCATGTATATAACTAATATCACTTTTTGTTTTCATTATTAAGAATAGATGTTTACACTGCGAGTAATATGAATATAGTACATATATATTCTAGAAGAAAGTTATAGTCGGTTTGCTAGGTAATGCACATGTCTTCATCAAAATTAGGCTAACATATTTTTATTAGGTATTGATTTGCAAAATAAAGTATTACAATCAGTTTGATTTGAAAAATGTGAAGGTGGTTTTTTTGCATGGCTTGATCAACATGATAATTTCTCTGTGAGAAAGATGTTTCAGGATGTTGTTCGATTAGTACTCCTCGACACATCCCCGTCAGGTAGTGGACGTGTCGTGCAGTGTTAGCTCGGGATTGATATAGAGGTAGAAGGCTCAAGTACTTCAAACTGGAATCTCTATTAGATTGGTAATTAATAGACTAGTAATTCACTCAACCCCTCTTGCCCACCTATGGACTTGGGACAGCTTAGGACATCACAAGCCTTTTCTACCCAGACCGAACCCTATCGACCTCTAGTCTCCCAGCAATCTAGTCCTGCTCCCTGACCAGCCCTCAGCAACCCCCTGCCGACACTTACGCAAAGTGTGTTTTGGTTTCCCTTCCACTCGCTCACTCCTACCGCTCTTTTACAGGACTTAACAAACTCACAAAGAAACTGAAACTCTAAGTTTACAAGCCTAAGCTCTCTAGAAAATATTCAGCTCGGTTTCAGCAATTCGGCCCTTTAGCACACTTGTTTTAGTTGAAGCTGGTTGTTCTTAATAGACAATGCTTATTCCTTCTCATTAGTGGATCCCTAAGCTTATTGTTGAAATCTCTGAAAGTCCACACTTCTTAGTGGCTTAGCCACTCGCACCAATTTGGGGACTACATAAAAGAATCGCTCGACAAAAAAAAAACAGAAAAAGCAGGGAGCGACAACAGCTTTTTCTGCACTATAGTTTGTCTTCTTCTTCTTTGTCTCCCATGCGTCTGAACATTTGATCTTGGAAGATCAAATTGTGTAGGTTGCTGTTGTTAAGCATGCTGGACAATATGGCTGACCTCAATTTTTATTTAGCTTTATTTCCAAGTGAGTGTTCTCGTCGGTTGTCGTTGAGCCTCGCTCGGAGCGATTGTGGACAGGTGCCTGTTGTGGAAAATAGTAGTGAAACTATCCTGCTAACTATGGACAGAGAACCCAGTCATGGTAGTACAACAAGGTCGTATCCACAGGGACTTCGTAACTATCTAATCAATTATAAGTTTAGTGTTTGTACAAGAATATAAACAAGAGTACATAAATATAAATTAGGGGTTTTGGTTGTGATTGGAGAAATAAAAGAAAAGCAATTAAACTAAACTATCTAATCTGGGATAGGTGTAGCTCGGGATGGAAAATTGCACCCGCAACCCTTTACTACCAATTGTCGAATCTTTGATTAACAACTAAACAGCGGGAATTTAATTAATAGCCAAATCTAGGTCTATAAATCCTAACCAATGTAAACGGGAATCAAATGTTAGTTTGAATCTTCAATTAAACTGGAAGCATTAAGCGCAAATCTACCCTAAGTTGCAATAAGAACCTCATCCCAATATTCGTTGAAAATCGGCCAACATTGATTTAGTCCCAACGGTATAGATTTCTACTTCCGGAAACCTGTCTATAGAAATCCACACTAATGCTAAACTAATCGGAGATATCAAACCAACCAATTTAACATAATGACAATTAATTAGAGCAAACCCTAAGAAAATCCCTAAATCAACAAAGGCAAGCTTAAAGGTCATAATCACTCAATAATCATCTTCAATTATGAACAAGGACTAAAATGTAGCATAAACATCAATCCAAGATTCAACAATGGAGTTTAGGGGATTTGGGGCAAAATCCAAATCCCTGGCTACAATGAGACTACTCAAGCATAAAAGCAAAAATCAGAGAAAAGGGAGAAGAGATAGCCGTGGAGGTTGAAGAAGGGCTTCAATGGAGGTGAGCTTCTTCTTCTCCTCCTCTTCTTCTTTCTTTTCTTTCTACCCTTCTTCTTTTCTTTTCCACGTTGCTACTTTTCCTTCGGCTCCCCCTCTATTCTCTCTCTCTTTTCCACGTTTTAAAATGTAGATCTGGGCAATTTCATTCCGACCGCCCCACAGGGGCGGTTAGCCTGGGACGGTCCGAACTAGAAGCAAACTTCAGCTTCGACCTTCCCACATGGGCAGTCTTCAGGCTAGGACAGACTTCAAAATGCTTTCTACTTCATTATAGCTCCGATTTTTGATCCGTTTGCGTCCACGTGTTTGTCTCTTCGTCTAATTTATTCCTAGATATGTTATTTCTCCAGTTTTGATAATAATTGTGTAAAACACCAATAAAACACAAAAATAGAGGGAAACTAGATAGAGTGGAGAAATGAGCATGAAAAGTGTTGATAAAACAACTAAATGCACCCCCCTAAACATGCTCATTTGAACACTAATCAGTGCCCGACTATTAAACACCAGCCATAATGGTATAATCCACTTGTAATCTTGCATACAAGCGATCCTGAGAATCCTTATTTGCTTAAACACTTAAATAAATACTTTAAACCGCAAGGACAATTTTCTATCATCAAACCTTGAGGAACTTGACTTAAACAGGAGTTTTTGCGCCTCTCATGGTGGTGTTTTTGAGAAGGGGAGTGAGAAAGATGTTGCTTTCCCGATGTGGACAGTTCTGGGGCTCGAATTGGGAGTTGTGTTGCTGGTCAGGAAGGGGTTAGCACTTTGGAATGTGGGGTGCCGTCTTCATGCTGAAGCCGAGGATTTCATTTGTCTTCTTGTTGGTCAATCTAATGGGCCCAAAGTGGTCTTGCCAATTGTGGACAGGGCTCAGGATGAGAAGGAGTTTGGTCTAGCCCGGTTGCCCCCGGTGCTGATATTTTACTTTTTTTGGATAAAGCAGTCATACCAGTTCTCCTCCGGATTGCTAGAATTTTCCTGGTGTCTCTATTCAGAATACTTTGGTAGGTGCTACGTGGGCTGGCGACTGTAACCCAATCTCTATTCGTGAGCCTGCAGGGTAGAGGCGGCTCATGATCCAGTTGTTGAAGAGATCCTTAGCAATGATTGAAAGGTGGTGATTACGATATATGGTGCAGGAAGGATAATAGTCTTGAAGTTTGCGTCGAAGAGGCGGGAACCAATGTTATTGCTATGGTAGAAGGGCAGAGCCATTCTGGTTTCGAATGTGGTGATTTGTAGAATGAGTTGATGAAGGGAGATGATGACAAGGAAGACGAAGACCTTAAGAACTTATTTGGTGAGCCAAAATTTCCCCCAGGTTTCGAATGTTTGGATGTAAGGATGGAGTGGAGCAGGATCCTGAGGAACCCTATGTGCAGGAAGAAGTGGGACAAACTCTTTGAGTGACGAAGGAGCTTAGATGTTTTGTATCTAATGAAAGACGTGCGCTTAGGAACCTCAAAGATATCATGCGAGAGTCAAGTAGGATATCCTCTCAGGAGATCTATTATGTAGATGAGAAAGGACCTAAAGATAGTGATGTAAGACAGAAGTTAAACATAGCTAACCCTAAGTCCAGCAAGGAGTAGCGGTTGAAGAAGTTCGCTCTGGGTTTTAGCAAATTTTCTCGTGTCAGTAAGTTCACAGTTAAGGGAAAAAGCATAGGAAGGACAAAAAATTAAGGGAAGAACTATTGTCGTAAGTTATATAAGGTTGGGTAAGATTGAGGGTAGGTATGTAGTTTTGTTTCGGTTGTGTGCAGCTTTCGTTGTTCTATCACTTTTGTGGATCTTGGCCATGTTCCTCTAATTATAAACAAACATAAGGTTTTCAAACTTGAAAGATGTTGGTGCACTTTCGATTAAGTTGGTGGAAACTTGGGAAAATCTTATATCCAAGTCAAACGAATATAAGCGTTTAAATCCAGAGCTTGTTCTTCTTAATCCAACGATGACATCTTTAATAACATTTCCCTCACTAATTAAGAAAAATAAGTTGCTTAATGTAGATTACCTTTTAATGATTGCTTAATCTCATTTATTGAATATATTAGAATTTTATAGTTTGTGGTATATACCTCTTAAGCGCAGCGGAATTATCTGGGATCGTCATTTTGCTCGTTGTCATCCAAATCGTTTTTCCCTTGTTATCAATTGACTAGTCCTCATGGATACTAGGTGGAGGAAGCCACAACTCCACTCCCCATGCTATCCATGACCTAAGAACCCTAACACGGCTCTCTCGTGGGAAATAGGGTTTCTCAATGTATTTCTTACTATCCCAGAAACTGATTTCAGAGCCCCTATATATAATAATAGTACAAATATAAGAATAACAATTGTTTCTATCTATAATTATTTGATGTTGGTTGAAATGAATATTTAACAAATAAATTTTGTCTTTATTTATTACTTTAATAATATAAACCAACAAAAATGATGTCTTTTTACAAGTTTTCAAAAATAAAATCTTTATTCATTTTATTACACTTGAGTTTTAATAATACGATGCTAAATTTTATTTGAGTATACTAAATCATATCTATTAACTTTAATGACTAGACTTTGTTGGGTCGGATTGGGAACAAAACATAACTTTTTGATTGGTTAAAATAAACTCAATTTGAAATTTAATACAAACCAACTTTCATATAAGTTTTTGTTTGTTAGATGATCCTTTACATTCAGTTAATTGTAATTTATATAAGTATGTCTTATATTTCAATAAATTTATTACATAAGTGAATTAATTTGATATTTTTTATAAATAAATAATAAAAATTGCTTGTTGAAAACTAATTTTAATGTTGCAAAGAAGGCGGATAAAACAAATAAAAGACTAAGAAGGTGAATTTGGCATAAGTAAAAAAAAGAAAAAAGAAAACGGTTCTATTTTATTTTCCTTTTTGAAAAGCTATTAAGTATATAATAATCAAAAGCGCAAGTATCTGAGACCATTCTCTTATGTTCATAATTAGAGTCAGGGATATGCAAATTATGATAGATCAACAGAAGTATATTAAATATAAAAGGGAGGCAACAAATTGTCCCATTGAGAATACTATACATGGAGAGGAACACATAAAACCCTACAAAATCCCTACGTGATAAGCATGCTCACTAGCCCACTTAATTCAGAGGTAGAAGGTCGTAGTTTCATCTAGATGATGGACAAGATACCAAGACATCTAACTAAGACAAAGGGAGGGTAAAACTGTTTGTGGGGATCCGAGCCACTTGCAAATGGTTCACCAACTTTGCAATTGAATCCACATGAAAAGAAAAATTGTTTTTTTTGTTTTTTTTAGAAAACAACATCTATGAGCAAGTGTGGTTCCCTAAGTTTGGAGCCTATCAACAAATATACAATGACCTTTGAGTGATGCAAAAGATAAACTTGGTTTTGAGTGTATAGTATAAGCTTTCCAACAAAAGGGGTGTCACGAGATGAAATACCCCGAACTTAATTAGGGTGATTAAATTACTATAATATAATATTTTAGAGCCTATTAATGCCTAAAGAATTTTGGTAAAGAAAGGAGAAAATGCTTAAAAAGCGAAAAACGCTAAAAGAAGCGTTATATGACCATAGGAGGAATACGACCTCGATTAGAGTGTTAAATGGATTTCCAAGGCTTAATAACGCCTAATTAATATATGGGAATAATTCCCGAAGAAAACGGATCCAAATAATGTGTTAAAATGCTAATAAAGCTTTAGCGCACGTTTTTCAAGAAAACCCGAAAACGTGACTTTGAGTGGTCAAATGAACCCGTAAAAATTATAGTTCATCAAATAACTATATATAAACATTAATGTAAGCTTAAGAACCATTAAAATTAAAGAAACGAGAAAAATCTGGAAAACGGGCCCGGTTAGTGAATAATGCTAAAACCGGGTAAATTAACGAGCGTTTTTGTAAAAAAACGAAAAACGCTACAGCTTGCATATATATATATGGGCCGGTTTTTAATAGGTAATCAGCTCTCTCACACTCTTGACTAGTTAGCTAATTAATTAAGTCAAAAGAGCAAAAAGCAAAAAGGTACAAATACACCTTTTCCCCTCTCTCTCTCTCTCCTTTCTCCTCCTTATTTTCTTTTCTCTTTCTTCCTCCCAGCCGATTTCTCCTCCCCTTTCTTCTTCCTTGCGCCAGCCTCCTCCTTCCATGGCTGTTCAAGCTTTCTTTGGCTTGCCCAAGCTTTATTAAAGCTCAAAACACAATAATAATCACATATTCTTCATCCCCTCAACTTGCTCTATCATTCTCTCTTTTTAAAATTCCAAAAGGATGAACTTAATCTCCATGGGTTTTGCCCAATTGAAGAGAAAATGGCACCATCTTGAAGCTTGGAGGCTTCTCTTCCCATTAAGGTAAAAAGTTTCCAAGAAAACTCATATTTTTCCATCTTGTAGTGCTGGCCGATTTTTTCCCTCTCTTATGCCTTGTCCCTTTCCTTGTTTGAGCTTCTTTTCAAGTCATCAATGGTGGTTGGGAGCCCCTCTTTGATTCATGACCAAAAGCCCACCTTAAGGTTTAAGGTAAATTCTCATTTTTGTGTTCTAAGCACTTCCCCTTGCTTCTTAGCTTAATTAATAAGCATGGGCGTATTAATTAGTGACTAATTCCCCATTTGGGTGTTAAATTTGAGGTTGGCAAATGGTTGGTCAACTTGACCGATGTTGACCAAGAAGAGGAGATGAGAAGCTTGGAAACAAGAATGGAGGAATAAGGTAATTAAATTACCCTAATGTTATTTTGAATGCTTTAGGGTTTGGGATGGGTGAAATTAAATAATAAAACCAAAATATGTGTGATAGTGTGCTTGGTTGAAAATTGGTAGATTTGTGAATTTAATTGTGAATTGAGGGCCTTGGAGCCAAATGATTTGAGGCTTGTGTTTATATTGTTGTTTAATGAATTTTTGAGGATATAATGTGTGCTGGTAGGACCACTGGGGGTGTGGTTAGTTTAGGATTGATTTAAGTGGGAAATTGATGAGAGTTGATGGTTTGGGATATGTTAAATTTATGGGGAAGTTGTGGCGAAATTTTGGTAGGAAATAAGTGTTTTAAGATGACTTAGTGAATTGGAGAACCTAGGTGTTTATAGTGTTGAGTAGAGTGGAGTGGTAGCCTTGAAATGGTAGATGGAGAATGGATATGAGAGAGTGTAAAATCTGTAGCATAATGATGTTTGATAACTTGTAATTTCTAGGAAAAGAGTTAGTGTTTATGGTCATGGAAATGGAGAGTGAACTTGGGCATAGTTAGTGCACTTGGCTAAGAATGGATTGGAATGGTCATTAGGTGGTTTGGTAAGGTTGGTAGGAGGTAGAAAATATCAAGAAGAGGTAGAAAAAGTGCAAAATGCAAATGTGAGAATGGAAATTTGTGAAAATGAACAAGAATTTGAGTAAGGATTTGACCAAGGATTTGAAGTGGTTTAGAGCATGTTTTTGAGGTTTAAAATTTGTAGAAAACTTGTGGAAAGATTAGGGAAAGATTTAAGGTGGATTAGGGATTGATTTGGGGCTGAAATTTTACCTTAATAGCAGTTTTTAGCAGGGTCCGGGACCTAGGTTAGGAACCAAGTCCCGGACCGCATCAAAAATATGGCCGAGACTGAAAACAGGTATTGGTCGGGACCTTAGTCCAGGACCAAGTCCCGGACCAGGGTAGAAAACAGGCCGAGAGTACATCAGCGCATTGGTCCGGGACTTTGGGTCCGGACCACCCCCAAAATTCAACCGAGAGTGTTTTAAAGTGGCTAAAACATGGGGGATTGATTGGTATTGGTTTTAGATGATGTTTAGGAGTTGTTTGGTGACCTTTAAAGGTCCTAAGAAGTGTAAACAAGTTTGAGGAGTGATTGAGAAAGTTGTGAGTTTAAGAACACTTAAGTAAAACCGAAATAACGGGATACCGGGGTAAGTACGGGAGTAGCAATTATGTACGTACCGTAACGCCTTAATATTAATAGAACCATTTGACATGTAATCAGTGGTTCAAGAGTAAGACTCGAAGAACAAGTGTGAACCGAGGAACGTGAGAACACCCGTTAAAGTTAACCCCGGTGAAAGGTATGATTTTCTCATGCCCCGTATGCTAAAAGAGCTACTCTGATTTGTGTGCTTGTTTGACTGTGTGATCACCTAACAAGATAAATGCACGAATCGGATTGTTTGCACTTGTTAGTGCTTGTATTGTATCGTTGCTTGTTGGATTGTAATTTGAACTGAAGTTTGTATAATTCATGAAATGTGTGAATTGTGAATGAAATGCTTGAATGTTGATTGTGTATTGAAGTTCGACTCATAGTTGAGTCTTGTTTGATTAGGGACTCGAAGAAAGAGTCAAGTTGTGATCTAACGAAAACGTGGTAAGACACTATAGCTATCGAACTAACAAATGATAACATAAATGAACTTACTAGAACGTGAGAGAATCGCACGGGAAAAGTAAACTCCCGATAACGGTTAGAGAACTGAATTGATTTAATCCACAAAACAATTAATAGTGGAAGTATATAAGGAACCTCTACTTAGAGGACTTGATAATTGTTCAAACAATGAACCTTGAGAAAAGTAAAGAGTGGTAAGGGATCACCAAACCCCTTAGAAAAATAGTCGAACCCCAATGAGAGGATCCGACTAATATAAACAATGTCTCGTACTTGAGAGTATTCGTTAAGTTGGGTACAACCCTAAATCTTAGAATACTAGACATTGAGAATTCCCTAAGCTAATAGATGTTATCGAGAGAGATACCTCTAGGCTAATCCTTGGGATTGTAAAATGACTCCGAGAGTGGAGTCTTGGGAATTTGAGTAGTCCGGTAGAGAACTGGACATTTGAGATTTGAGGAGCTAATTGTGTAGCTCCATTTGTATTTGTAAGCCCGATGGTGGGTCTTGTGTATGACCCTGCCCGGAGGTCGTGGCAAAGACTTAAAAGATGCTTTTGAGTATTGAGAATTGATCTGAGAACTTGAGTATTTGAGTATTGATTTGAGTATTTGAGTTTTAGGATTGAGTTGAGACTTGAGAGACTTGAGAAATTGAGTTTGAGTGGAGAATTGAGTTGAGTATTGTAAAACTTGTGGAGCTTGTGAGTAAGAGTACCCAAGAGAGTGGGTAAGACAATGAGCAATTGAGTAAGGCATAGTGAGGTAGAAACCCTCAAGCCTAAGTATAGAACATATTAAACTAACCTCTTGATGTGTGTGTTAGTGTTTGTGTTCGATGTTGAACCTTGATTGTGATAATATACATATATAATGTATTGTTGCCTTGCATGCTATTTGAATTAAAATGAACCGCATGTTCTCGACCAAAGTAGTCGGCGTACCCCTGTTAGCACGCGGGGTATGCGAATTTCATATGCAGCAATTTTGCTGAGCCCCTTGGGGCACCGTTTTTATTTTACAGGAACATTGAAGCCGAATACCATTCGAGTGTAAGACGGGATGCCATGTGAGCATGGGTAGTTGTTTAGGAAGTTGTATTTGTTTTGTATTATGGAATTGTAAGACAGACATGTGGTTAATAGGTTTGGGAATTGTGGTAGTTACTCGGTATAGAATGTAATCGAAGTTGCATTGTATAATATGGGATTAAAGTTGTATTTGGTTGAGATTTGATTAAGTAATGGAAGTATCGTTTGTATAGTGTACTCGGTATAAGACCCATCAGACCGACATTGTATTTGTATTTATTGTTTGGATTGGATTTGGCCTTGTCAGTCTTGTGGGTGACTAACGGCATGTGTCACCCACCGGTTGTAGTTTGAATTCCGCTGCATTGTTGTTGGTAATTGAGACGGGTTAGGAGATAATTGTGTGATTACCGGTAGGGGTGTTACACGAGACAAGTGAGAGATAAGGGAGAAGTATTTGCACTATCAGCTTGGGGGGGGGGGGGGTTGGATGAGATTTAAAAGGGAATAGGCATCATAGGTAATTCTTAAAAGAAAGCAGAGGTTCTATATGTGGATGTCCCCAAGCTCAGGGTCTCCACATGTCTTCTTGATTACATTCTTTGGGAACTTAATATAGGAGGCCCAGAACTCAAGCACATTGTAAATGTTAGCCTGATTGAGATGGGACAACTAGCATAAGAAATATGTTTCTCACCCCAGTGAATACCATTCATAAAAGGGGTTGAAATAAATGGTTTTGGAGCCGATATGAAAGATCCAAGAAGGGCACACCCTTTCAAAAATGCTCAAAGCAAGAAGAGAAGTGGCAACATTCTAGTGTGGCTAGGACCAACTACTACAAAAATATAGGACTTTGAGATGTTAAGTCTAAGACCAAAGGCAATGAAGAACAAATTAACTTTTTGGTGATGAGAGAAGTGGAAGTGAAGTCACTTGAAAAAAAAGGATGGCATCATTTGCAAAGAATGGGTAGAAGATGTGAGGACCTCACAAGTAGGTGGAAATGAACGGTAGAGACAATGTAGGTGATAAGTGGTGAAATGATGTAAGGGGACTTATATTCACCTTCATTCTATTTGGTTTATAACCTATTCCATCATTGTATAGAGTTTTATTAATATTAATGAACGTATACATTTTGTATATGATTTAGGTAAAATATCAATGGATCATGAATGAAAGATGCAAAAGGAGGTCATAACCAATAATTAAAGTTGTTCGAGTGCATGAACCAGGTCTCGTAGTGTGTGTCAAGAAGTTAAGGATCAATATGGGACCAAACAGGACTATATACTCTATTATAAGACTTATTCGGGTGTGTGGGTAAACAGACCTGAACCCGTTGCTTCTATCAACTTCTGGGTGTGGTCCGGGTATATGTTCGGGTACATAGAACCAGCCCAAAGCTTCTACCGCATTCGTGGTTTGGTCCGGGTATATATATACTAGTAAAGAAACCTGGACAAATTTAAGGGTGAACTTTCTGCCAAATTTGTGGTTTAGTCCGGGTACAAAGACCCAAACCAATCGAAGACACGTCCAGGGAAGCAAGTCTGTACACAAACCCGGACACATAAAATTAAGGGACACGAACACACCACGACAGTATGTGTCCGGGTATACAAACCTGAACACATACCCGAAAAACACTCGAGGAGCATCAAGTTAGATGCGCTGAAATGAATTTTGTGAAAGAAGTTGAGGGATCCCACCACCATTGGGGTTTTCTCACCTTATTTCATGGATATTTATCCCTCATTTCTCTTCTCTTACTTTTCAATGTTTGAATGGTCTTATTTTGTACCTTGGGATGGGGGTTGACCCTAAATCCCCAAATTTTGCTTGTAAACCTTCACTTACATTTAATATAGTTGTTTTATCTCTATAAAGCTTATTTAATGCTCTAATTGATCTCATATGAACATATATGGTGGTTCCTGACAACTTATGATTTGAGTTAGGAATTGTCACCAAGAGAGAGAGAGATAAACCCTAGGTTTTGCCATCTGAATTAGTTGGTAATCCAATTGCTATTGTTGTGAACTTGTGAGTAATGATATGTAGTGGTTTGAACCCAACTTTGAGGGGTGCAATTAGCTAAGTAAGATTGACTTGTCCATGATTTGGAATGTCATTAAAATGGTTCTAATAGACAACTAGAGTGAAGTGAGATTAAGGGCAAGTTGGGGTTGAATTTAGGTGATACAACCATTTTAGGGTGTATTTCCTTCCAATCAGTTAAAACTAGATCTCAATTATTTGTTTCTTTTCTACTTGTCTGAATTGAACAATTGAGCTTTCCACCTATTAAACCTCCATTCACTGCTTTTACTTCACTAATACTAAAACTAAGGAGATAGTAACCAATTTCCTGGGTGGAACGACACTTGTTGTACTGCACCAATTGGGCACTTGCCCATAATTTGCACTTATGACATTATATTCGTTTCTAGTTAGGTTAAGGAGACCTGAAGTTTATCCATGATAAGGAAAAAAGGTAAAAAGAAAAAGGTTCACCTTGATGAAGCCCACATGGGGCTTTGAAGTACCTCGAGGGTGAGCCATTCATATTAAAGAAAAAGAAGGTGATGGAGACAAAATGCATAATCCACTGGACAAAATAAGGGAAGTTTAGGAAGGTGAAGATTGGCTTGAGAAGATTCCAATCCAACATGTCAAGAGCTTTTATAATGTCCACCTTAATTATGCACCCGAGGGTGGTAAGAGCTCTTTGATATGATCATAAGACTAGAGAAGAGTAAAATATTAAAGATAAAATAAAAATTATTTGATAAAGGTATCCAACATGTGAAGAGATTTTATAATGTCCGCCTTAATTATGCACCCGAGGGTGGTAAGCGCTCTTTGATATGTTCATAAGACCAGCGAAGAGTAAAATGTTATTAAAGATAAAAATTCTTTGATAAAAGTAGTTAGATTAAGACTTGTAAGGGGAAAGAATACCTCTTTCAGCCTACCATCGAGAATCTTTTTGATAACCTTGTAAATGGTATTGCAACATGAAATAGGTCTATAATGATAAGGGATTGGTAGTGGTGTCACACTCAAGAATAGGAGTGTGATACCCCCATCATTGGGATATGGGTACTAAGAAGAGTGGTTTATATGGATACATATGGATTAACTACAATAACAAGCCCTCCAATTTTAAGCCCAAGTGATGACAAAAGACTTAAAAGGGGCTAGCTTTCAAGCTCGAATGACTTGGGAGCTACAAATGGTATCAGAGCAGACTTGGAACCGTGTTGGGATGAATTAACTGACACCTCCGAGGAGGTCCTTAGGGACTTGGATGTTAGGTTTGCAACAATAACGTCACGCTCTTTGAGTGAAAGAGTTTGTAATACCCTCATCTCACATTGGGATATGAGTAGTGATATGAGTGGTTTATATGGATACATATAGGTTGACTACAACAACAAGACCTTCCACTTTTGCCCAAGTGCGGACAAATGGCTTAAGCTGCCTAGTTTTTAGACCTAAATGGTTTGGGAGCTAGGTTGTTGGATAGTTACCCATATGAAAATTTTCAAATACTATCATAGCAGACTTGGGACCGTGTTGGGATGGACTACCCAACATCTACCGTGGAGATCCACAAGACTTGGATGTTAGGCTTGCAACGAGGATGTCACATTGTTAGGGGGAGTATGTGATACCCCTAACCACATTGGGATATGAGTACTAAAAGGAGTGGTTTATATGGATACATATGAGTTGACTACAACAACAAGGCTTTCCAATTTTGAGCCCAATGAGGATAAAAGGCTTAAAAGAAGCTAGTTTTCAAGCCTGAATGGCTTGGAAGATAAGTTGTTGGATAGTTTCCCATATGGGGTGTTAAAAGAGAGATAAGATTGGGAAGTGACATCGTTAAGGATCCTACATTATGAAAGAAGCTTTTAGTAATGTTGCATAGGTTGTTGGATAGTTACCCATATGAAAATTTTCAAATAGTATCAGAGCTGACTTGGGACCGTGTTGGGATGGACTACCCAACATCTACCGAGGATATCTATAGGACTTGGATGTTAGGCTTGCAACAAGGATGTCACATTGTTAAGGGGGGAGTATGTGATACCCCTAACCACATTGGGACATGCGTACTAAAAGGAGTGGTTTATATAGATACATATGAGTTGATTACAACACAAGGCTTTCCAATTTTGAGCCCAATAAGAATAAAAGGCTTTAAAAAAGCTAGTTTTCAAGCCTGAATGGCTTGAAGATAAGTTGTTGGACAGTTGCCCATATGGGGTGTTAAAAAGAGAGATAAGATTGGGAAGTGACATCGTTAAGGATCCTACATTATGAAAGAAGCTTTTAGTAATGTTGCATAGGTCCTCGCTAATGATTGACTCGATTGCTTTAAAGAATTTAGCCGAGTATCCTTTAGGGCCCATTGATTTTCATATTCACTGGAAAATGAGAATAGCTCTAATTTCATTATTGAACACCTGATAGGTGAGCGGGCCCCGGTATTGGAATTAAGACACCTCTTATTAGCAAGGTTGATATCCGTGAAAGAGTTCGAAGAGGATCTCTAGTACCTAGCATATTCACTAAGTGCTTCACATAGAAGCAGTGCCTAGCTCTGTAGTTTTAATTTTTATTTGTGTTAATGGCTCTACGGAAGAAGAAAGTATTAAAGTCATATTTGTTAAACTATCTAAGTCCTATCCCATTTACGAGAGCCAAAATGAATGATTTTCCCTTAGCCATGAGGTTAAAATTCAAAGGATTGATTGAGGGCAGCTTATGTGCCACATAAGTTGTCTAAAATATTTAGGGACTTGATGAAAAGGGAGGCATATCCTTTCGATGAACATTGAGGAGGTTAGCTTTGACATTAGGAGTTTCTTGACATAAGTAAACATGAAACTACAATTGATAGGGAGATCCCAGACATCCTTCACAAGGGTAGGGAATGATGGGTCTGCAGTTCAGATGTTTAGAAATTAAAACTCCTCTTTGCATAGATGGTAGTAGCATAGGTCAAAAGCTAGCCTCATCAATGCATTAACAAAATATCTTATGTAGGTAATGGAGAGGTATCCACAACTATTATTCCAAGTAATGCTCAAAACTCCTTTGTTTTCTAGCCGAGATCAACAATCTTCAAAATTGGGATTCAGCAGCTAGAGAATTCCATAGGTGATCTGTAAAATGAAGGCTCTAGCACCATGAGAGTGGCTTGAGAAGCATTTGGATTGAGAGTTGATAAGTGGATTTTGTATGGGATAGTATAGTGGTGAATGGATGTCACGGGGTGAGTGGGTTTGTTTTGTCATTCGGTGGGGACTTGAAGTCTATCTAGCTCACTACTAGTTTAGTAATGCACATAAAATATACAAAGTGTAAGTGCAATAAATTTGAGGTTTCATGGTTTTGAAAGATAAACGGAAATATAGGAAAGCAGTAAAACTATAATAATGAACTACAATAGGTGTACCGTGGGATGGATCTCTGCCCCTTACACTCTTAGCCATCAAATGTCGATTCTTGAACTCAAAGCCATAAAAAGGGAACACTTAAATAAATAATAGCCAAATCATGGTTATATTAATTCTAACCAATCGAGTCTTCACCCGACAGATCATTCGAGTGCCTGGTCAATTGATAACATTAAGCACAACTCCCCCCTAAGTTATAATGAAATCTATCTTAGAATCACATGTTGATAAATTTAGTTCCTTGGGCTTAGGTTTCTATTGAATTTCTTGTTGAAAGAAACCCACACTAGTTCTAGACTTATTGGTACCTTAAGATATATCTCAAGATCTAATATTGACATATTCAAAGCAAAGCACCCATATCCAACACATAGATAAGAAATTAAGCAAAACCCTAAGCAAATCTCAAAATCATATGTTGATAAGCTTAAATGACATAAATGCTCAATATCATCATTCATTAACAACCAAGAAAAAAATAAAGCTATAATAGAGATCAAGCATCAACAATAGGGTTTTAGGGATTTTGGGGTTACTCTTCAACCCTAGGTGCAAGAAGGCTATTCCTTCATTAGAGCATAAATGATAGAGAAAGAGAAAGAATTACCACATGAGAGGTTGCAGAATGGCTTCAATAGTGTGGGCTTCTTCTATTCTAGTCATCTTCTTCTTCTCTCTCTCTCTCTCTCTCTCTCTCTCTCTCTCTCTCTTCTCTCTCTTCTTCTCTCTCTCTCTCTCTCTCATTCTCTCTACTCTCTCTCTATTCTCCTCTATCTCTACTCATCTCCTCCTCTCTCTGTCTCTCTCTCTCTATTCTCAGGCTGTACTTACCCCCTATCTTTCTCATTTAACTTTTAATCTCCATGATTTTCTTATTCTGGGGCTGTCCGGGTATGCTTACCCGAAACATTTGGCGTGGCGCTTTCTTGTTGCTTCATTTGACATGTCTAGACTTGTGTCCGGATCTTCTCACCCGGACAAGGCTTAGAATGGTCGGGTCCTTGTACTTGGACATATACTCAGACCATGCTCGAAAAGAGGCATAAGGTTTCTCCTGGAGTAGGTCCGGGTTTTTACCTGGACACATGCCAAAAGTTGACATTAGCTTTGTCCGAGGGTTGGTCCGGGTCCGTTCACCCGGACATGATTCATAAGTCATCAAATGTTTGTTTGCTCTATCTTCTTCGTTTTTTTGCTTTGAGTTTGGTTCTATTTGTTCCCAAACGCTCATATCTTTGTCTACTTTTTTCTAAGCTAAGTTATCCTCATATTTAAACAATAAAAGTGTAAGAACACTAATAAAATGTAAAACTAAAGAAAAACTAGCTAAATTGGAGCATGAGCATGATAAATATTGATAAAGCACATAAAACATACCCTTAATACATGCTAATTTATACACTTATCAAGAGCAAACTAGATGGATTAAGGAGCCCTAAATGATCATTCAGGTAATACATCGTAGTTATAATGGAGACTCCAAGTGGGAAAGTAGGAGAACCATCTGTTTGCAATGCCGCCATAACTGATAGTAATGAGGCTAGAACAGGGGAGGCATCTCTTGATGACCTAGTGGCGATAGACATAGAGAGAACTTCGAGCTGGAGTAGAAGAGGGAGGTAGAGGAGAAATGGGTGTTGTTGCAATATGATCTTGACTAAGGAGAGCAGGGATGGGAAAAGGTAGGCCCTCGAGAGGAAGGACGCCAGACCGTGCAGGCACAGTCATGGCAAACTAACAATGGTGGACAACAGCAGAAAAGAAGGCCAAGAGCAAGGCAAGAAGAAGATAGAAGTTGGGTACCACATAAGCAGGGGGAGCGACTGAGAAGCATAGACGAAGCCGTAGCCAAGTTGTCCTGCGGGGCAATTACCTTGGATGACACATCCGTAGTTAACTAGTACAACAATTTGGCAATAAAGATCGGAAATCTTGCCAATAAATAAGTAAGAGTAGTTTACGACAATTGCCTTCTCGTTTTTAGAAATTTTTTAATGAATATTTTTTAAAATATTTTACATTCTTGTTTTATTTTATTTTACCACTTGATTGAAGAATATAATCTTTTGATATTTAAAGCTTAATTTAAAATATTATGAATAACATTTTCTGACATTACTTAATACAACTGTCCTTATTATCTATTAGATAATTTCTCCTCATACTTGAATATAGATTATTCTCTTCATATTTGACAAATTTTCAATATTTAGAAGGTGTTATCTTTTATTCTATTTTAATATATTTAATATATGATATCATATACAATCTCAAAATATACTAAAACAAAGAAAATGTCAACAATTTGTACATTCATTTAGAAGTTAAAAAATAATACACACACACTCTTGTTAGCATATTTTAAAATAATAATTATTGCTATTTGTTTAATTTCGTTATTTTTTACATGTAATAAAACATAAGATGTTAGAAGTAACTATAATAAAATACTACAAATTGTTTTTTTTGCATGATTTATTAAAACGCATGACTAGTACAATTTCGTTATTACAGCTCGTCATGATTCAGTCCTTGCTGCCGCTGTTTGGGGGATCACTCGTCATGACCTTCCCATATGGAGGCTGCAGCGATTCTCTTAGGTCTTGATCTTGTCAAGCGTTTTGATTTTCGCAGTGTGCGGGTTTTGTCAGATTGTAAGCCAGTGGTTGCATATCTTTCGGCGTTTGGTCCCCAGTACTTCAGCCAGCACATCACTCTTGCTAATGATGCCCACATTTGAGTCCTCTGTTGGATTTTCAATGCTTTCACGTTAGTCGGTTAGACAATTTCACTGCTCACAACCTAGCTTTCTTGCTAGTAATATCAGCTTCCTGCGAGCTATTGAAGTCTTCTGACTTCCCCATCCTATGTACCCACCCTGTGTTTCTTAATAATAATCTTTTCGTTGGTTTTAAAAAAAGAATCTATGAAAAAAGAAACAATCTAATATATTAGAAAATATAATAAATTAAAAAATGACGGCAACACAAGATTGTAATTTTGCACTTTTCTGCTGCCACTGGGGAGCGTTTTTTTATTTTTTAGCGACACATAAATAAATGTAAAGTGGGCCTCTTTCTATATTTTCTTTATTTTACGACCATGATAGCGACCCAACATAACATGTTTTTTGTGTGTGTGAGCTGGTAGACTGTCACTGTTGTTGCGTTTAGGAGAACTTCAAGTTGAAAGACAGAGAGAGAAGAAACAGAGACAGCAGAGGTAGGGCAGGACTGGACAGGGCTGGCAGAAAGGCAAATTCAGAAGAGAGCAGAGTAGAGTGGGAGGGAGGGGGGAGGGAGGGAGGGAGGGAGGAGTACTTGCTGAGGCAGCTTCGAGATCTGAAAAAATAGAGATAATGGAAGGAGAGGATAAAATTAATGACCCATAGAGACAGACAGAGAGTGGGCGAAATGAAACCAAATTACTTTGCTCTCGTTATTTCATCTCTCTCACAGACACAGGCTGTTTGTATTGTAGCGATGAATAAGAAAATCGCAGGTCTTTTCTAAATCAAAACCCAGAAACAAAATCTCTCTCTCTCTTACCTCTGCAACAATGAAGGGGAGAACTGGGTGAATCTCCCAGTATGTGTGGTACTGTTGTTGGCCTGTGACGGGTGTGGGGTGATTTCTGCGTGTTGTGTTAATTAAACTGGTAGTGTAGTCGATGAAGTGGCAGTGTTTCAAGAAGCAAGAGAGAAGGAAGCTGGTTCTGTGTCTGTAACAAACATCTCCCCACCACAGCCATGATAGCAGCAGATGAATCAATCTCTGTCTGTTTCTGCAACTGAAAAAGATACACATAGGAAGGGGGAAAGCAAAAAAAAAAAAAAAAAACTCTGCAACAAGTAACAGCGATGGCAGTGACAGAGAAAGAGATTGAAGAGAGAGAGAGAGAGAGTATGAAAACATGAGGTAGCTAGGAATAGGATTAAATCCCGCGTCACTGCTATGGAGCGACAGGCAATCAAATCCTATCATCATCATCGTCACCATCACCGTGAATAAGCAAAGAAGAAATCGATTTTAAATCCCTTCCCCTCTAATCTTTTCGGCCTTTTGCTGCTTGCATTTCTTTTCTCCGCGTGTTTTTCTTCTGTTCCTTCCTTTCCACATCAAAGTTTGGAAGGTCTTCCTTCTTTGCCGCAAAGAATTTCTGTTAATCAAATCTTTGTGTTAAAGGTCTTCCAATTTCCAAGAAAAAAGCCGAACCCAATCTCTTGTCGGTCAGTCGAGGCTGAAGAGAAAATGGACCGAAGTGGAGGAAGAGAGAATCGAAGAAGCTTCGTCGACGCCCAACTATGGCACGCGTGTGCTGGGAGTATGGTCCAGATGCCATCTCTCAACACTAGAGCCTTCTACTTTCCACAAGGCCACCTGGAGCACGTAACCTCACAAACCTCACCCGTCCCCCGCAACACGAACCCCTACCACTATCCTCTGCCGCGTTGCCGCCGTCAGGTTTTTAGCGGAGCAAGAAACCGACGAAGTCTACGCTCGGATTGGATTGGTCCCACTCTCCACCACCAGCAACCACCACCCTCTCCACGCCGGGTTCGATGGCGACGATGACGGCGGTTACCACGGCCCCGAAAAACCCGGCGGAGAAAAAACCACTTCATTCGCAAAGACACTGACTCAATCCGACGCGAATAACGGCGGCGGATTCTCAGTCCCTCGGTACTGTGCGGAGACGATATTCCCCCGGCTGGACTACTCTGCTGAGCCGCCTGTGCAGACGGTGTGCGCACGTGACATCCACGGCGAGATGTGGAAGTTCCGCCACATATACAGAGGTACACCTCGCCGTCATCTTCTCACCACCGGTTGGAGCGCTTTCGTCAACCAGAAAAGCTCGTAGCTGGAGACTCCATCGTCTTCCTCCGTGCTCTAAACGGCGAGCTCTTCGTCGGGATACGTAGGGCTAAGCGTGGTGGGGCAGGGTTTGGGATCTCCTCTTCACCCACCCAGACGCTGACTCCTTTTCGTGGTTTCCCACAGATTATGAAGGAGGGCGGTGGTCGATTGGCTGAGGGGGTGATGGAGGCAGTCACGTTGGCGGCCTCGGGGAGAGCGTTTGAGGTTGTTTATTATCCGAGGAAAGGGACGCCGGAATTTATTGTCAGAGAGGGGATGGTTAGGGCGGCTACGAAGACTCAATGGGCTTACGGGATGAGATTTAAAATGCCATTTGAGACTGAGGATTCGTCCCGGATCAGTTGGTTTATGGGAACGATTGCTGGTGTAAAAGTGGTTGATCCTGTCAACTGGCCTGGCTCTCCATGGCGCATTCTTCAGGTGAGTGAGTTCAAGTGCTATTCGATTAACTTCTCCACTTGAAATTGTCTGGGTAGTGGTCGGTTCATGTTCAATACGCAACTGAAGAAATTTTCTTTACTAGTCACGTCCATCTTCTAGACGATTTGTAGTATGATTTGAGCTCTTACTTAAACTTTTGACTGTACGTCATGAAGTATAACGATTTCGAATGCTGCTACAGTGTCGAAGTGTTATTCAACGATCCTGGACTTATATTTTGTGTGAACTTCTGAATGCCATGTTAATGTCATGATTTGATGATAGTATTTCTTCGATGATTCTGGTGAATGCACGTCCCCTCCTCTGACCTGCATTGCATTGTTTCCATACCATACTGCTCTGTTTCCTTAGGGTGTTTTGGCTTCCATCATCTTGGCGTGTGTATTAACATCTTGATGTCCTACGCCGCTGTCACTAGAAGCTTTATGCTCGCTATGCTCATTCATGATCGCCTCTCAGTGACAAAATTTAGAAACAGTGTGATTTTACTAACGTGATTAAGTTCATGTTTCCTGGGTTTGATGATTGTTGTAAAGTATATCTGATCAGTGATGGTTCTTTGTAATGTTTGAAACAGTGAATCTTAATTTTGTACCTGCTTGGGTATGTACTTGAAAAACATATACTCCCTGTCCCCCATTAACCTTCCCCTTTACTATTTAGGTATATCGTTTGACTTTAATATTTAACATCTAAGATAACATAATTTTATAATTCTAAGTATTGAAATAGATTCCTTGTGGGAAAACTATATGTTGTAAAAATTTGTTTTATAAAATTATTTTATCTTATATGTTTAATATTGAAGTGGAAAAACGTGCCAAAAAGTAAACAGGAAGGTCAATTAGGGACGGAGGTAGTAGTACATTCTGACCAACAGCCTTTTTTTCTCTATAACGAACATTATGGTGTTTGGCTCTATAATATCAAGATTCCTCGCTACTTCTGATGTAAGCTTGGAAGCGACACTCTGATTCTTGTTGTGTTAGCTTTTTTCAGCAGTATCTGCGTTGTGGTATGTCACTTTAATTTAACGCAAGATGAAGTTCTTTTAAGGGATATCTCATTCAAATGTGCATTGTTTTACAAATATTGCAGGTGGTCTGGGACGAACCAGATTTACTCCCTAATGTGAAGAGCGTGAACCCATGGCTAGTTGAACTCATCTCCAGCATCCCCACAATCCACCACCTCTCACCTTACTCGCCTCCAAGGAAGCGTCTTCGGTTTCCTCACAACCCAGACTTCCCCTTCGATGGGCATTTCCTTCCACCATCTTTTCAATCAATCCCTTTCGGTCGAACAGAACAACTATATGTTCTACAGGCATGCAGGGAGCCAGGCAAACTCAGTTCGAGGTTTTACTATCCACTGTCCACGTCAACCCCAGTAGTGGCAGCAATTTACCACACCTACAGCAAGGCGGTTTGGTAGCTTCAGGTTTCCATGGGAAAACCCATCAGCATCCTGGAGACCCTAATAACAGGCTCTTCATCTCAGGTCAGATTGATGCTAACGAAGATAACAAAAATTCCTGCATACTAACCATCGGGGGCAGCTTAAAACACGAGCCTGTGCCTGAGAAAGCAGAGAAGCCCACTCAGTTCTTGCTGTTTGGTCAACCATACTCATTGAACGTCCCAGCTCATCAAACTCTAGCTCCTCTGGTGTAATGTCCGATTTGAGTCCCCATAAGGCTGCTTCGTCACCACCAAAGACTCGAACTGGTGTTGGGATTATTGCATCACAGAATGACAGGTTCCAGTTCGAGACTGTCAGTGGTCATTGTAAGGTGTTTATGGAGTCGGAGGATGTGGGTAGGAGTATCAATCTGTTCTCGATAGACTCCTATGAAGAGCTCTATGGGAGATTAGGTGACATGTTTGGGGAGGAGAAATCAGGGATCTTCACACGTGTGCTGTACCATGACTCATCAGGTGCTGTCAACCGGACTGGTGATGTGCCATTCAGGTATATATTTTGAACTTTTTTCACTTGATGGGGATGTGCATGTGGATATCATGTCATATTGAGCAGGGGGAAAACTGGTTTGCTAAGATGACACTGTGCACAGTGTAGTATGGTTTCTTTCTTTGAATATGCATATTATCATGAAATTGTGCCTGTGTAGAATTCCTAGTGTTGAGTTGCCCTATTGAACAAGAAGAAAGTTGATCTTATGATATTGACAACTTTTAAATTTATGTTAGCAAGGATACCTATATCTCTGTGATTTAGTTACTTCTGTCATAGGATTCTTTCTGATCTTATTTTTTACCTCACCTCCTCCAAATATTCAGAGCTTTGTCTCTGGTACTCTAAAACTTGTCAGCCTAAGCTTTTCTAAAGCTGTGTGATCATATTTCGTGCTATCGCTGGTTTTGCAGTGAGTTTAGAAGAATCGCTAGGAGGTTGACAATCTTAGCAAATCCAGGGAGCAAGGACTTGGACAGGTCAGTTAGAAACCCATGAATCATCTTCTAGCAATTACTAAAATCTGAAAGTTGAAGAAAAAAAAAGTTGACAAGAGGGAAACTTGATTTTGCAGGTCAAGATTAACGGCATGTGGAATGTTGGTAATGGTTTAACTTCCTCGAACAAAGTAGGCCCCTTGAGCATCCCTGCGTAGTCAGCTCCTCCTCTGATGTACTTATATTTGTGAGTGAAACTGAAATATCTCATCTTTTTTTATTTTGTACCACCTGAATTGTTAGTTGTTGCATGTGCTTCATTTATTGATTAAAATCTCGAATCCTTTTGTACTTGGAGCTGCAGGTGTCTGTACTTTTTTGTAGGTCTTATTATGGAACATGCTTTGAATTTCCATGATAAGTTTGTCTGTGGAACAATTAAAACTCGGGTTACTGTTACTCTTGTTCTTAACCTATCCGAGTCTGTTTTTTGCCTTTGATATTGTGCAGACTGATGTTGCAACAGGAAGCAAGTGAAATGGATCAAGTCCATGGTGTTTTGATTGTGCGATTTCTGTGTTGCAACTAAATAATGGCTTATATATCTTCCCCTCATGATATGTAGTGGGAACCCTGCTTCTGTAAGAAACAAAATAGATTTGTCTTTTGAATTAGCGTGTATGTAACTGATGGATTTAGTGTGACGGCCTCTGGATGATTCGTAGAGGAATTGTGTGTGTGTGCAACTTTAACTCTGTAATTGTTAATTTTCAAGACTTGTGTGACTGCTGTAGTGAAGAAAATGACCGTAGTGTTTCTCTGTCGAAAGAACAAAGCTAGAGTAGTCTCAAATCGAAGGTATTTCAACAAGCTTCTGATCTTTTTTTCTTTTTGTGAGCATACCCATTTGTTTAAAAAGCGAAACCTATTGTTACCTACCTACCTACCAATAGGAACCCAGACGCTACTTTACAATAACATTAATAATATTATTATTCTTTATTTCTTTTTCACATAATCTCTCACACATCTCATCATTTTCTTTTTTCTTTTTAACATTATGGGTGGAATCCACACCATTGTGGATGCCCTAATACCTTCAAGGGAACCCTAGTGAAGGCAACCCTAATAATAATAACCCACGAACGGTGGTGTACGATGGTTCTCCTTGAGCAGGATTATTAAGAACTCAAAAAAAATAGTTTTTAACACTCTTATATTTCTTTTTTTATCTCATTTTAAGAATTACATCTAATTTTTAATAATATAAAGAACTTACATATTAGTTTTAATTTGTTTCTCTTTTATATATGTGGAGTATTATGATTGGAATAATAATCGTTGTGGGACCTATATTTGGGTTCTTAAGAGTTCTTGTGGAAGAATTCTCACTCGTGGGTTCTTAATCTCTCTCATCTTTTTATTTACATCTCATATTTTTACTTTAATTTTTTTAACTAAGAACCAGCAATAATCATGTTCTAAGTGTTGAAAATATAAGAATGTGGAGAAATAGGTATAGGAAGAATAACAACCCGTAACTACCTTATACAAAAACTAATCTTCTACATAAAATTAAATAATAATTATTATTTTTAAATCACTAAAACCAACACTTTCCTATGATTTGAAATTCTCTAAAAAAAACTTGAAAACAAATCTTAACAATCTAAACAAAAATATTTGAAGCAAATTCCTTAAATCTTTTCAATCTTTCACGGAGCACTTATCTCCAATCTTCCACATGCACTTCTCATCTACTTCTGCAATTATGTAATTATAGTGCGCATCTCACCAACAATCTATACCAAGAGCACATCTCTCCTTACCTCTAAAACAATTTTCTTCTGCAAACTGAGCCATCTCAACTTCTTTGTTACTCGTCTGAGCATCAAACTTGCAATACTTTTGAACATGACCAAATATTTGCACTTATAACACTTTTTTTTTCTTTTGTGCCAACAATCATCTTCTTCATGGCCAAATTTTTTACAATTAGTACACTGTAAAAATTTGTCTTTTCCTTTAAATTTTGAAGACTTAACCATAAAGACGGCTTCAGCATTGGCTTCACTTCCTTCCTCTCTCATCGTCCTTCGTTGATCAACCGCTTGAAGCGCATTGATCAATTCTGTAAAATTTATGTTGGACAAATCCTTTGAATCCTCAAGAGATGAGATTTTGGATTCATACATGTCAAGAAGTGTGACGAGAAGTTTTTTGTAAGTCTTTGAGGTAGAAGCAGTTCACCAAGAAGTTTAATTTGGTTGGAGATCGATAAAATTCGACTTCCATACTCCTTCACATTCTCAGATTTTTTTCATTCTAACCATCTCAAATTCTCTTTTAAGATTCAGAATCTTTGCATCAATTTGGTTGGTTTGTCTATTACCTTCAAATTATTCTGGAGCGTCCCATGCTCTTTTGAGATTCACAAGCCATTACACAAGTGAAAACTTCTTCAGGCACCGCTAAATGTTGCAAAGATAACGCCTTTGAAATCTTCATCATTTCTTCTTCATATCTTTTCGTTTGTGTAGCTAACGGATTTGACGGAAGAGGGGTAGGCTCAAAATCAGTTTCCACGACTTCCCACAAATTGAAAGCTCGTAGATATGACTCCATTCGAATCGCCCATGAATGATAATTCTTTCCACTAAAAACTGGAATAGGAATATTGAAATTTGATGTCATCACTCAAACTCATTTTTTTTGACGTTTTTTTTGTTCACTCAACAAAACCTAAGAATACTTATGACTAAAAACTTACGACAATAAAGAGAAGCATATGACAATTTTTTTTGGAACTCAGTAATCGGAAAGAAATATGTATTGATTTCTTCCCTCTGTCTGGCTCTGATACCATGTTGAAAATATTAGAATATGGAGAAATGGGTAGAGGAAGAATAATACGTAACTCTTGCATTTTATTCTGATAGGAATACAATCCTTTTATAGACTAATAGAACTAAACTAGTAATAAGAAAATATCTTAACAACTCCGTAACTTCCTCATACAAAAACTAATCTTCTACATAAAACTAAATAATAATTATTATTTTCAAATCAATAAAACCAACAAGCAAGCAGGGGAAGATCTCCCACATTGACATACCCGGCGGGTGATGATGAGAATCCTCCTTTCCTTGAAGCTTTTTCCTCGAGCAACTGTAGCATGTATGATGCAGGAGGCCGCCATCCTTCCAATCTCCCCTTGATTCTAGCCATTCCAACACTTATATCAACACGATTTGAGTTGTTTCACATTTCTACTCTCGCTCATTCCTCTCGACCTTCAATCTATATTGTGCGAGCAAACTCCCACTGTATGCCATTATCTCGTTGCATAACTTTTTTCAACTATTCCCATCTGTGCTACCTCCCTTGCCCTTATCCTTATGGAATGTTGGATGGAGTTTAGGGGTTTTCTACTTTAAAAATACGGGGCAAAATCTTTTCGTGTTTGAATTTGAAACCATAGATGCACACAAGAGATCTTGGCAAGAGGGCCATGGACTGTCAGCAATAAGTTGTTTGTCCTCCAATCGCTAGATCCAACTAAAGGCGCTAGGCCAACATGAGCTTACTTGTCCCCATTTTGGGTAAGGATCTGCAACATCCCAAGAGCCTATCACACCCTAGAGTTTGCACCAAAGGCTGCATAGAAGCTGGGTCGTTTCTCGGAATCATGGAGGATGGTGTCTTTTCTAGATATCAATATCTTTGATTTAAAGTTGATTTGAACATCCAACTCCTTGTTGTTTGTTCTCTTTTGATGCTCGTGAATGGATAGTACCATGTCTTCACAATCTCCTACTATAATATGCCGCTAATTTGTTCCAATTGCGGACTATTCCTTCACACTATTGATGCATGCCCCAATGCGCGACCTGAAAATGAAGTGAATATACCTTACGACATGTGGCTCGGCACAGACCTGCACCTTGCAAGGAGGCGATCACAATATACCATAATAGAGTTTAGGATATGTTTGTGTAAAGAGATGAGTAAAGAGAATTGAATTTGGCCAATAGACATCCGTAGTTCATTGTATTATTTGCATCATATATGAATTACAATATCTCCTGTATTTATACTAAGTTAAAGATAAAAAACTCCTGTAAAAGATAAATAAAATACAAAGATTCTCCTAGATTACAAATCTATACTTGTGAGTAAATGGGTTGTACTAATTGTATTGGACTAATGTAGCCCAATATTCCAATACCCCCAAGCCGCAGGTAAACTAGTTTACCAAGGCTTGACTTTTCAATTATCACTTATTCTCATGTGTTGCATCTGCTCTCTATATCTTGTTTCTGGGAGAACTTTAGTCAACATGTCTGCTAATTGCGTGAAAGTATGAGTATGAGTGTAGACTATGTCAACAAGCCCTTGTTGAATCTTTTCACGTACAAAGTGGCAGTCTATTTCAATGTGTTGTTCTTTCATGAAACACCGGATTTCATGCGATATGAATTACGGACTGATTATCACAGTTAACCGCTATTGGTTTAATATCATCAACACAAAATTCTGACAAAACACGAGTTAGCCAGGTCAATTCTGCTGCTGTGACAAGTCGAAGTGAGCGATATTATGCTTCTGCACTTAAGAGTGATATAGAGCCTTGTTTCTTTGTCTTCCATGAAATTGGGCTATCTCCCAAGAAAATATAATATCCGGATACTGACTTTCTGGTGTTTGGACAAGCCGCCCAGTCTGAGTCATAATAGACCATAAGATTCAACTTTAAACATCCTCCGTCAATAAGAACTATCCCATAGTTGATAGTTCCTTTACATAACAAAGTGCATGCAAGGCAGTTTCCATGTGAACATCAGTTGGGTTTTGCATAAATTGACTCAGATTCTGAACAATAAAACTGATATTTGGTCGAGTATTGGATAAGTAGTTGAGTTTTCCCTACAAGTCTTCTATAAATAGTAGGATCAAGTAAAGGACTACCATTATCAGCCAATAACGGTTTCCCTATAATCATGGGCCCTTGTGCAACTCTTCTATGTTGACAACCATATTCCTCTATGATATCCATGCAATATTTTTGTTGAGATAGAATGTAGCCTTCTTTTGTTTGAATGAATTCTATCCCTATGAAATAATGCAAGGATCCCAAATCTTTGATCTTTAAATTGAAGTCTACGGTATTTTTGATTTTATCAACTTCTTCCTGCTTAGCTCCCATAACCAAAATGTCATCCACATAAATAGCAATGAATATCCTTTCATCCTTTGTATCCTTGAAGAATAAAGAGTAATCATTCTTAGACTAAGAAATGAAGTGTCCTTAAGAAACTTGTCAGTTTAGAAAACCATTGTCTTGTAGCTTGCTTAAGTCCATACAAGGACTTCTTCAATAAGCAAGCCTTATTCTCCCCATCAACCTCAAGACCATCCGGAATTCTCATAAAACCTTCTTCATCTAAATCTCAATGCAAGAAGACATTGTTCACGTCAAGCTGATTAATGACCCACCCTTTGTTAAGTGCAACAACAATTAGTGCTCTAATTGTTGTTATCTTAACAATTGGTGAGAAAGTTTCATTATAATCAATCCCATGACGTTGTGTAAAACCTTGGCTACCAATCTTGCCTTATATCTTTCTAGTGATCCATCATATTTGAGTTTAATCTTATAGACCCACTTGCATCCTATCACCTTTTTCCCTCGTGGCAAAGTAACAACTTCCCACGTATCATTTTGCTTAAGATCTCACAACTCTTCATCCATAGCTCTTATCCAATGAACGTGCTTTGATGCTTCCTTGTAACTATTAGGCTCCTTCATGTCTAAGTTTGATGCGATTTGAGTTTGGATAACAAAGCCATGCAAGTATTCGGTTAATTTTAGTAAACTCTCACATCCCATAATGAGATTGTTCGAAACTCCACCGTTTCTATACACCCTTTCATCCAAAACTTCTTGAAATGTGGAGTTACAAGCATAGTCATTAAATAACTAGGTTTGTGACTCTCCCTACTAGAACGTCAAACTTGAGATTCTTGTTCAATAAGTTCTCTGGCTGTAGATTGATCTTAATGATCCACATATTCTCTTGTTTCCTCATCAGCAAGAATAGCGTGGTAAGCATCCGTGTGTGAAGCACTTTAACCATGGATAGTACGTAGATCACAATTTTTAATGTCTCATGTGTAGGGAAAAACATTAACATGAAATTTTATATATCTACAAACTTCTATTGTTTGTGTGTCAATACTCAAGACTTTGTGTCCCTTCTTCCTTGGATCTTCTCCAAGATAAATACAAGCTTCTCCTCTTGGACTGAATTTTCCTTCCTTGTTGTTAACAATAGTTTTGTAGCACAAGCATCCAAACGGCTTTATTTCATCGTATGTTACTTTATGCCCATATAAATTCTCAAACGGTGTCCTCCCTCCTAAAACTTGGGTAGGAAGTATGTTGATCAGATAAGTAGCATGTAAGATACACTCTCCCCAATATACAAAATGGACATTCGACTGAAAATACAATGCCCTTGCAGTTTCAAGTAGATATCTCTGTTTTCTTTCGACCACCACATTCTGTTGGGGTGTGTGCGCACATGTGGTTTGATGTACTATCCCTCTCTTAGAAAAGAAGAATTTTCCTTCATTAGAGCTTCCAAGTTCCTTTACATTATATGTTCTAACCACTTTGATTTTAGTCTCAAAGTGTCGTTCTACCATGCTGATGAAATTAACAACTGTTTCCCAAGTTGCGCCTTTCTGTTTAATAAGATGTACCCATGTAGTTCTCGTAAAATAATCGACAAAACAAACGAAGTGCTTGTAATCATTATGAGTCTCAACTTTGAAAGGGCCCCACACGTCAATGTGTATCATTTCAAATGCCCTTTTAGTTTTGATAAATGAGTCACCAAACGGCAATATTTAAGCTCTACTTTTGTAACACACATCACAAGCATAGTCACAATGAAAATCTGATTGTTTTATTAATCCCATTGTAACAAGCTTCTTGAGTGGAACATGACCAAGTTTAATGTGAATCTCTTTTGCTCTAGAACTTACAAAAGAAGTCAAGCCCACTCCTAATTCTGCAATATTATTACAAAGAGGATTCGCGCCCAATTTCAATCTTGCGTCAGCGTCTCTTTGCTTTGAATTTGCACGGCCCAAATGCAACTCAGCGACTTCGACTAACAAGCCCATCACGTAGAGCCCATTGAGGCCTCGCCCAAATATCTCAATCGTCCCTGTCGAGAGGTCCTGGAGAGAACATTCATCACCGTAAAAAACAAAGCGCAATTGTAGTCCTCTGTTAATCTCTTCATAGAAATCAAACTGAACATAAAATCAGGCACAAATAATACTCCTTTCAGCCATAATTTATTGCCAAATCTCACATATCCTACCAGATTTACGCTATGAGGTTTCTCGTCTGGAAAGATTATTGTTTTTCCAATTCGCAAGCTCTTCAGATTCTCAAAGTAAGCTCTTACCAAGATATGTGGTATGTCGACCCCGAATCAATTATCCACTTCCCCCAAATAAATTGCAAGAACTAGTGAGACAATTTTTATCACAATAAGATCGATTACCTGAAAATTGTTGTAGCTCAATTCTTCTGATTTTGTTCGTGAATCCGCCTTGTAAATCAATTCTATGATTTGTTGAGTCTGCTTGGGCGTTAATCTACCATGTTGATTCACTTGCTCTACTTGCTCTTCTGTCTTTGAACTGTTTGCGTAGCTCCTCCTTTTGCGAGAAAGAACGTTGTCCCTCCCATGGAGGTGATAGCATTCATTTTCGAGGTGACCGTTTTTCTTGCAGTGATTACATCTCTGCCTTTGGTAACATCTTTTGTAACTGTGGCCACTTTTCTTACAATAAGTGCAACTGAATTTTCTTTTGTCGAAGTCGGTCTTACTGCTAGGGTTTTTGGAGTTCTATGTATACGCAGGTTTGTGGTTATAAAAGGACATCGCGTCCTCTTTTGAAGATTTTCCTTCCCTCTGTTCTTCTTCCTGAACGGCCAAAGAGAAGGCTTGCTCCAAGCTCGGTGGATTTTGCATCGCCAAGATCTGCCTCGAATAGATAAGTAGTTTCGATTGAGTCCCATTAAAAAGTGAATCAATTTATCCTCATCAATCACCTTCTTAATTGAATTGTTTATGTCGCAAGTGCACTTGTTGCAAGAAGAATTCTGTGGTGGTCTGGCTTGCTCCAATTCACCCCATACTTTCTTCAATTTGTTGAAGTATTCAGCTACTGACTCGTCGCCGTGTTTAATTTCTGCCAGATCTCGCTACAAAGCGTGAATCACTACAAGATTACTATGTTGATAGCGGGTGCAAAGAAAGTCCTAAATCTCTTTTGGATCATCAAGAAATCTGACACTCTCAACAACATCAGCACCGAGGGCGTTCTTGATCCACGAAGCAACAAGGGAAGCGGCTTTTTCCCAGGCTGCATAACGTATAGCATCTCCTTCGCCCGACTTCTTGATTCTGCCTGTGACAAATCCATACTTATTCTTGGATTTGAGAGTCATCACCATGTCGAACCACCAACCAAGAAACCCGGAGCCATTAAACTTTGGAACGAGACTCAATCCCGGAATCTCTGCGGCATGGACATAGATGGGGTCATTGACATCAATCAAGGTGGTCCCAGTTGCATAAGATGGACTCGAGTCCTTCTTCCCTTTGCCAGTGTCGTCCGTTATGAATACCAATAACAAGAATCAACCTTCCTGTGCTCTTGATACCATAATAGTGTTTGAGATATGTTGATGTAAAGAGATGAGTAAAGAGTATAGAATTCGACCAATAGACAACCATTGTTCATTGTACTATTTGCATCATATATGATTTACAATATCTCATCTATTTATACTAAGTTAAAGATAAAAAACTCTTGTAAAAGATAAATAAAATACAAAGATTCTCCTAGATTACAAATGTATACTTGTGAGTAAATGGGCTGTACTAATTGTATTGGACTAATGTAGCCCAATATTCCAATAAACCTTTCACCATCAGATGCTTGGAATCTGCCACAGAGATCAGAGAACCACTTATTTGGCGGACCCCTCCCCATGAGTTTCTCTATATGGGCGGATCAGTAGGATTCCCCTTTGCAGGGATGTGAGTTTCGCTAGTCGACCCTTGACGATGACTTGCTAGGCTCCTCTTCTGGAACCCGCAAGTGTGAGTTCACCAAAGTCTTAATGAACGCATCACGAGGGGAACTCTAGGATCTTTAGTTGCCTGAAGCAAGGCGCAAAGGGAAGGGGAGACCTTTTGCATGCTAGTTCACTTGTATTCATGTGAATGCTTATCTGTGTGTTTGCGTGCTTGTTTGACTAATGGAACGTTTGTTTTGTAATGTCACGATGTGAGAAAATTTTAAAAGGTTGCGCATTACTATTTTGGTATCAAAGCCAAGGGTCATATTGTCATTTATGTAGGCATGAATTCTAACTGCTCACCCAAAGTGTGAAAGCCGAAGCTACTTAGTGGAGATTTAAAGCTTACGGTGATGCAAGATGCACTAGAAAATGGCCTCTGGAAGCATGGCTAAATTTGGGACCGTGGCTCTTGCTAGTGATTTGGATCTTGTGAAATGAGTCCTAGGGATACAAGATCGTTATCCTCAGTCTCTAGAGATGAACACCAATGTCTTGGGCTCTCTTGAGAGTCTGACGGTCGGGCCCCCTATAATGGAGGGCTTGATCATGGCCCTCGGTAACTCAATACGTCAGATGGAAACGAGTCAGGATCCTAGTCAAAGAATTCCCACAAGCAGATAAGTCTCTAGCTTGAAGAACCTTGATTAGGAGCCCGTCCAGCCAGAGAAGGTTTCCCGGTTAGAGCGACTGGAAAGACAAAATGAAGAGCTTAATTTTGCATCATAAGCATCGGAGCTTCTGGAAAGGGGGGGATTCACAATCTAACGCCGTATCAGGAAGATCGAGATTCTAAGTTGTTGGAGAATTTCCTCTATGGCATGGAGGAATGGTTCGAGGCAAAGGAAACTTCTAAGGATTGAAAGTTCACCATTTCCAAGACGTATATTGACGATCATGCAAAAAAATGGTTGAGGATGAAACTTTACCACAATCACGTGAGTGAAAAGTCTAGTCATGAGTCTTGGGGGCGGACTCAAGAGGCCCTCAAGGCTCATTTCTTCCCATAAGATACTGATTGGCGAGTAAGAAACCATCTTATGCTTTGACACAAACAAGACTATTAGAGTGTTTTTTGTGGCTTAGATTATCTCTTTTATATGTTGTGAGTTGTAAGGTTGTGATTGTGGGCAAGCAAGATGACACAGGGATCTATGCGGTTTGATCTTGAAGATCTAGTCCACCGGGCTGACACGGGTTTTTAGTATGATTAGGAGAACACAAATGTGGAGAGAGTTAGTAATGAATAAAAGATGTTGATTCACGTTATTAAGCTCACGAGAAAGAGAAGTTGGTTGTAGTTCATTGTTTTGCAATCTGGAGGCATTATCTATAGGGGACCAAATTTGTTGTGTTGATAATAACATAGCCAACACTTATTTCACAACACAGAAAAGCTATGACCCAAGCAGGCTCGTTGGCAAGAATTTCTTGATGAATTTGACTTTGAATGGATCCACAAACCGGGATTGCAACAACCTTGTGATGCCTTGAGTCATCCATGCCTTGCGGTGATCCAGTTGACGTCTAGAGCTGAAACCGACTTGGTGGGTCGAATCCAGGACCAGCAAATTTGTGCTAAAATGCAGTGGGGAAGTCAAGCGTTTCCACCTGCTCGACGATATGTTAGTTGATGAGCAGAGATACGTGGTCTGTTGAGGATTTGCACTGAGTTGTAAGAATTTCATGACACTAAGTGGGGTTGGCCATACGGGAACAAAATGAACCCTAGCCTTGATTAAAGGAAGCTTATTGGCTAAGGATGAAGTTGTTGTTGAGGACTATGTAAGGTCCTGCTTGGTGTGTCAATAGGACAAGTGATGAGAATAGGATGTGGAACTCCTCAACCCACTGCCTCTCCCAGATAAACCATTGGAGTCAATTTCCTTGGACTTTGTCTCGAGTTTCCCTAGTGTGAAGGGGAAAACCTCAGTCCTTGTGGTTGTTGATCGTTTCTCCAAGTATGTTGTATTTATGCCTGCACCCTCGAACTGATCTGATGACATGACTACAAGACTGTTTCATGTCCATGTCTTTAAATGCTTTGGACTCCCCGTGATGTGATAAGTGATCGTGATACGAGATTCACCGGGCGGTTTTGGGTAACGTTTCTTCAGGCTTATCGGCTCTAAGCTAAAATTCTTGATTGTGAATCATCTGCCTATGGATGGCCAGACTAAAAGGGTGAACACACTCTTTGAGGAATACCTTCGACATTATGTCTAAGGTTCAAAGAAACTGGGATCACTTGCTTGATTGAAATACCCCAAACATTAATTACCTTAATTAATAAGGAATTAAATCAAATGGAGGTTATAATTAACAAATATTCATCTAATGAGTAATACTCATTATAAACATTAGTGTATTAACATATAGTCCAAAATGGACACCAAACTATACATTAATCTCTAATCAAAGAGAGAACATTATTAAGGAGAAATCAACTCCTAAAATTAATATTACATGTAATATATTAATACATGTATTAAATATCACATGTATTACTCATTCGGATATATAAAACATTTTATATAGTCAAATCAAATTATTAAATACAACAACTACTTATATACACACCTTAAGACAAGGATAACACATGTTACCACCTAACACATAAATAAAGTCACAAGTGTACAAACTTAATGTCTTAATATTAAGTCTTGGAATTCAAATGGTCCCCCCCCCCCCACACACACACATGTACAGCCGGCCACATACACAAGGAAAAGAAGAGGGAAAATGAAAAGTAGAAAGCAAAAAGTAAACAAAAAGACAAGGATGTACAAATGGAGGAAAAAAACAAATGTTACTTTCTACCACTCTTCCTCCCATCCTTTCTCACACAAATATGGCATGTACTTCCCTCCTACCCACATGTCTCGGCTGTACGATGAACAAAACAAGTAGAGAAAAGCTATAAAGTAAAATAAACACTAAAGGACAACTAACCTTACATAAGACAATACACCTCATCCTACCTTACACACACAAAACTAGAAAAAATAGAGTATCCCCTTATCATTGTTTCATCTGTATACAAGGGAAAAGAAGGCTGAATAATACACATGACACATAAAACAAAACATAGCCCTTACATGCCTACCACCTAAGACAAAGTCTTCTTTTACTTATACCCACACTCACACTCATTTTCTCTTTGCCCATACTCCATCAGCTGAGTTTGTTTCTCCCCCTCCTCTCTCTGCCGTAGACCATCTCCAACAGCACTCACTCATCCCCTCTCTTGAAGCTCCAAAGTCATCCATGGAGCATTAAGCTCATTTCACCTCTTACACCTCAAAACTCCATTTCTTTTGCTCCAAATCACTAACCACTTATCTTATTTCATTATAACTCAAATTTTAGGAGTATGGGTCAGTAAAGACCATGGTGAAACAAGGAGAACAAGCTTGGTAAGCCAAGGTAAGACAAAAATTCCTTAAAGCACATTTTTGCTCATTCCTTCCTAGATCCAAAAATGGCACTTGTTTATACTCCATTTTTACAACATTTCATGCTCCAAATGAAGGTGATAATTACTCCATTTCGTGAGTCAAGTAGCTGCTCCAAAACATCTCTTACGGAGCTCCAAATGCAAGGTAAACCAAGAGCATATGCGGTCCTTTAAACCTATCTTTTCATTCTGATTTTTCCATGAACTAAAGTTAATTGTACCCTCTGTTAGGTGGATGAAAATATGGCCTAAGAACCCTTCAAAAATCTCAAGGTAATAACACTCTTTTAAAGTGTTCAAAAATCCATGTTTAAGCTCCTTAAATTACTTACTTAGTGAAATCACTAACTAAACTTTTATCCTTGTTAATATGTGGCTGAGAGGGTCTTGAAATCATCCATGGGGTGCTGTGACAGTAGGGACATCATGCCAAAGAGAAACCATCTTTAAGAAGGTAAAACACTCATTTAAGGTCTTAAGGATATAATAGTGTTACACTTAAGTTTATGAAACAAAACCTAACTTAAGGCTGTGTTATTTAGTGTTGTGAAGTATGAGAGTGGCTGTGTGGCCTTCCTTGTGACTATACAAGGTAATGGTACTTAAAACCCTTATTTATATACGTTAATGTTATTAATATTAGAGTAAATTACTCAGAACCCCCTTGAGGATTTAGGATATTACAGTTAACCCCCTTGTGTTTATCATAATTACTGGTAACCACCTCGAGGTGAAGGTATCTTTGACTACGAGCCCCCAAAGAATAACTGAGTTATCTGGAAGTTAACTACGTGTTAACCTATCAGCTTAATTATATTAATAAGGTCATGCTGGACAAAAAACACTACTTAATCTGCATTGTTATTTTCCTGAAAATGTCAAACCTTCCTTGACAAATGCATCTAAAGTGGGATGTGAGAGAGTTAGATGAGATTGATTAAGCAGTTTTGTTGTCCAGCCTCGCATTATTAATGTGATTAAGCTAATAGGTTAACACATAGTCAACTTTTTTATCACAGAATTATAGTTCGGGGGCTCGTAGTCAAAATACCTTAACTTTGAGGTGGTTACCAATAATTATGATAAACACAAGGGGGTTAACTATAATATCCCGAATCCTCAAGGGGGTTATGAGTAATTTACTCTTAATGTTATAAAGTAAATAGGGCAAAAAATGTACATGTGTATATGTGCTGTTTAAACCATAAAAATATGTAGAAAATGATGGTTACATATTTTGGTTGGTGACCTATGTGCAAATGACTTATTAAAGTCAAGTTTATAAGTTAAAAGTGAAAGAAAAATGATTTTAGGAGTTAAATGAAAAATTTGTAGCAAGCCGTGTATAACCTATAGTTTATAGACATTTTAATGTCATTTTATGGTTAAGTTTATGTTATGTTTAAGGCCATGTGTTTAGGCCATTTTTATTATAGTTATTTAGAGCTTTAAATATTATTTATTAAGTTTTTGGGTGATTGAATGAATTATATAAGTTTCTGGTGCAAAAGTTAATTTTAGTGAACATAACCATCTAAGAACATTTTAGATGAATGTTGGTGAATTTAGGTGCTACATAAATTAAAATAAAGTGATTTAAATGAATTATAAACTTTATAAATACTTAAATGAACAAAAGACTTATTGATGGGGTCAAAATGTAATTAAGTGAAATATAGGGTACCAAATAAGTATTGGGACAGTAAGGGGGCTGTCTTATAATTTTAGAAACATAAAATATTAATTTTATGAAATTAAAGTATTAAATGTAAAACTAGAGAAACAAATGTGGCATATTCGTAATTAGTGGTAAATGTTGGTCAAAGGAGTGTGTGGGTGGTCAGACTTGACCACATGTGATGTGTGACCAAGTTAGAAAAATAAATAAATTGATTTGGCAATTTAAATAAAGTATTAAGTTAAACATGAAATTTATAAAACTATTTGGGTGTTTGTGTGATTTCCAAAAATTAGTGGCTGGAATGAATTAATATGACCCTAGGGGTCTATTCGAATTATTGAGGATTTTTGGGCTAATTTTAGTGATTTAATAAATTAAGGATTATAATATATAGTTTAAGTATTAAAATGTAACATTTATAAAAAATATGGGGTTATTATGTAAATAACCAAAAATTTGGGGATGGAAACTAATATTGGGATAGCCTAGGGGCTGTTCGAGAATTGAGGAAATTATTTTGGTAATATTTGGAATTAAATAAGTTAATATGTATAATATAAATTTATTGGTATTAAATTGTAAGTTTACAAAATAAAGAAGGGTAATATGTAATAATAAGAAAGTTGTGGGCAAATAGTATAAATATGGAAAAAAGGGGTGCTGCTGTTCGAATGTATATATATATATATATGTTTGTATATTATAATGTTTTGAAATATTAGGTTATAATTAAATAAGGTTAGAAATGTAACAAGAATAATGTTTGGGGTGATTTTGTAAATAATCTAAAAGAAGGGGAAATGAATTTAAATGCCGAAAAAAATGGCTGGTTTGGAATTTTCAGAAACAATGAATGATATATTATAAAGTGTAGAATGATATAGTGTGACATAATACTAAATATAAGGGAGTAATGTGAAGGAATTATTATGGTGTAAATACACCTTGTAAACAATCACATAAGTGACGAGATTAAATTGGGAAATTGGGGAGTATAACATATGGTTAGAAACCTTATAATATAAGGAATATGATAATGTATAAAATACCTTGTATAACATTAAGATGGATCCTTGGTAAAAGATTGGTGAATAAATAACACAAATCTATACCAGAGTTTTCCACATAGAATAATGGGGAAACTTTATTATTCACACATTATGAATTTATTATGCAAGGTAAACATGTAATGTGAATAATTAACCATATAAGGTTAATGTGGGAAGAACTATAGTTAGAAGTATATCACAAGTGTTATGATATGATGTAGTATGAGCTAATAAATAAATATCAACTATAATGAAATGTTGACTTGAAACATTGACCAAGTCATACTACGTTGACCAATCAACCCAACTTGACCAAGTGGATTAATTGACCAACACACAAGATATTATATAATTGTAAGTGAAGATATAGCTTGGCTAATGAGACATGGTATAAACCATATTTATGCGCGCGAAAATAAATGTATATAATTAGCGAGGCATGGTAATAATGTGTAATCTAAACATGATGATAATTAGCTCGCATGCACTAATATGTGTACTTAAACATGCAAGACAATTATCTCGATAGTGCATGGATTAAGAAAATATTCCTAAATTATTATTACAGTATCGAATATTACGTACACATAAACTGTAGTATGTCACAAAATCGAAATCCCGAGAATTAATAACAAACCCGAGTTAAACAAACAACCGATTAAGGGGTTAACTTCGGGATAATGTCTAGAACTTATTCTAGATTGGTTAATCAGACCCGTGATATGGACACTAATATTAGAGTAATATATTCCAGAGATATGGACTACTAGATACAAGCTCGGGAGCACTAGTGGATAAGCGTGAACCGTCACGCTAGCGTTGTTTGTCGGTGAACGGTATGAATGTGTGGTCTGAACGTCCTGAGGGTTTCCTTGGGTCCAGACATTGTGATTTATCTTTTTAAGAGCGATATCTGTGTTATGCATGTATTATATGTGTTTACGTATTTCGACCGTCAAAGCGTTTAGTAACTGTGCGTGAACGTTGATCGGACAAGTGATATTGATTATCACCTAACTTGTGTGTGAACGATTAGGAGGGACTTCGAGTACTAACTTATGAGTGTAAACTACTTCTAAAACACTAAGTAAGGAACTTAGTTTAGAGACCCGGTATTAATCGTCTCTAGAGCGATGACTCTACCTGTATACATCACCTAGCAGACTTCTAGGTATACGTGTGTAAGACCCTATGGGCATCCAATGAATGTGAAATACCCTGAACTTAAAAATGGTGATTAAATTATTCTAATATGGTATTCAAGGGCCTAATAGTGCCTAAATAATATTGGTGAAGAAAATAAAGCCAAAAGAAAAGAGAAAACGCTTAAAAAGCAGCATAAAAACGCAAAAATGAGAGTTATGCAACTATAGGAGGTATACGACCTCGACAAGGGCCCTAGATGGATTCCTAAGGCTTAATTACGCCTAAATAATATGTGGGAACAATTCCTGAAGAAAACGGATCCATATAGTGGATTAAAAACACAAATGAGCCTTAAAGCACGTTTTTCGAGAAAACCCGAAAACGTGACTTTAAGTGGTCAAACAGACGTGTAAAAATTATAGTTGACTATATAGCTATAATTAAATATTAATGGAAGCTTAAGAACCATTAAAATTTAAGAAACGAGCAAAATCTGGAAAACGGGCCCGGTTAGTGAATAGTGCTAAAACCGGGAGTTTAGTAACGTTTCTTGTAAAAAGATGAAAAACGCCCCAAATTACATGTACATAGGGGGCCGGTTTTTAGAGAAGAAATCAGCACTCTCACGCACACTTAACTAGCTTATTAGCTAAAGTAAAAAGCAAAAAAAAAGCAATAAAAACACTTTTCCATCTCTCTCTCTTCCATTTCTTCCCTCTCTCCTCCCTTTCTTCCTTCTCCAGCTGGCTCTCCCTCCTCTCTCTGCAGCCTGGATGATTTTTGAAGCCTCTTAAATGGCTTCCCTCCTTCCCTTGCTTGTCCAAGCTTCATCTATGCTCCAAATTAAAAAATAATCACATATTTGTGTTCCTCTCCTCAAGGGTTTCATTTCCCTCTTTTCAAATCTTCAAAGGATGAAGTTTGCCACCATGGGTATATCCCCATTTGAGAAGAAAATGGCATTTTCTAGAGCTAGAGAGTCTCCTCTTTGTTCTAAGGTAAGAAAAACTCAAAAACTCAACTTCCTCCTCATTCCTCACTTGACCGAAAAATCTCCAGATTTTGAGCCTCCATTGTTGCCTTGTTCCAGCCGTTTTTATCCTCAAAATAAGAGCTGGAGTCTTTCTAGGATGATTTCCAAATACTTCATGTAGAAATTGGAAGGTAAATGCCCTAATTTGTGCTTTAAGCATCCTTCCTTGTTTTGGATTATATAAGGTGTTTAAGTGATGTTAATTAGTCCCATTCCCCATTTGAATGTTGGTCTAGAGAATTGGGCAATTAGATTTGCCCTTGGCTGATTTTGGAGCCAAGAGAAATGAGAAGAGAAGAGGAGAAGATTGGAAAAGAAAATGGAGAACCAAGGTAAATAATCTACCTTGATGACTATTCTAATGCTTGTCTAATTTTGGGATGGAAAATAAAAAGAATGAAACAAAATTTGTGTTGGAACATGTATTTGATTGTAGAAGAAGGAATTGTGATTATGTTAGTGTAATAGAGATTGTTGTGTGATTTAAGGGCCTAAGTGCCAAGCATTTAGATTATTGCATTATTTGGTGTTTAATGAGTTTGGAGGATTATTGTGTGCTGGTAGAATCCACTAGGGATATGGCTAGTTGGAATTGTTGTAGGTGGATGAAATAATGTTAGAATTGTAGGTGAACTATGGCGAAATTTCGGTAGAAATTAAGGAGTTAGGTGACTTTATGAGTTTAAGGAACCTAAGGGTTAACTAGGAGTGGAAAAGAATTTTCTTGAGCTAATTAAACACCTTGAGGTGTTGGTTGAAGAGGGATAAAGAATTGCACAAAAACTGTAGCATAAAGAGTGTTTTAGGGCCTTGGAAGAGCTAGAAAAGAACTAGAGTGTATCACCTTGGAAATGGTGAGTGAAGTTGAGTAATGAATTTGCAAATGGTTAGAAAGAATTTGGAATGGTCGAAATGGGTGAGAACAAGAGGTAAGCTGTCAAGAGAAAGTTTGGAAATGCACTAGTGTGCATAAGTGCAAAAATGGGAATTTAAATTGGTAGAATTGACCAAGATTGAGTAAAAGAGTTGAGCAATGATTTAAGAAGGTTTAGAGCATGTTTAAGGTGTTATAACATGTTTGGAAATATGTGGAATGATTAGGAAAAGATTGGGTAAGAATTGAGGTGGGATTAGAGTTCAAAAACTGTCAGATTTAACAGTTCCAGGCTTGGTCCGGGTTTGTAAATAGGTACACAAACCCGGACCGCCTTAAAACTAGGCAGAAATTGCTCCCAGGGGTTGGTCCGGGTTTATAACCGCGGACACAAACTCGGACCAGTAAAAAAAGAGGGCAGAAAGGTTTCCAATGAGTTGGTCCGGGTTTACAAGCCAGGACACAAACCCGGACCAACATAAAAGCCTCCAGGATGTTGAAAATGACATTTTAAGATGGGGAATTGAATGGTAATGCTAGTATAAGATGATTAGGACTTGTTTGGTGACATGTAAAGGTCATTAGAAGTATAAACAAGTATGAGAAGTGAATGATGAAGTTGAGAACTTAAGAACACTTGAGCAAGGTTAAGATTAACGTGATAACGGGGTTAACTACGGGAGTATTAGTCATTTACATACCGTATTACCTTAATGTTAATAGAAACACTCGAAATGTTATCAGAGATTCGAGTGTTACCCGAGGAGCGTGAGATGACATGTTAGAGTAAATCCTTGGTGACAGGTATGGATTTCTTGCAACTTGTGTCTTGCCGAGTCCTCTCGGCTTGTGTGTTGTTTTGCTTGTGTGCCGACCTAATAAGATAAATGCATGAAAAATAGTTATTGCATTTCTATGTATCTCGATGCATGTGTATGTGCTAACCAACCTTGTGTGATTGTGTGGTATAACTTAATGTTGTAGACCGACCCGTAAATGGGTAATGATTGGTTAGTGACTCGTAGAAAGAGTCGTCCCGCAAAAAAATAACGTGAAAAACACACATGAACTATCGATTAGAGAATAACGATAATTGTAACACCCCTAATCCTAAACCTGTAATAACGTCGCAAGTCGTAGCATAATAAATAATATTCGCAGCGTAAAATAAAACTATCTAACTTTGGTGTTACACGCCGTTACTCACCCTTGTGAGTAACAAGGCACCCTTATTCCATCCATCAACTTCAACTCCTCACCGCTGTGATGAACAGATACTGAGCACTCTTAATATTACAAACCAAATCCAAAATGAGCAACTAAATGAAATACAACAATCTCCTGGTTACAATACATAATAAAACTTAAAAGTGTTTATTTGAAACACATCAGCTACCTTGTTCCCCGCACTTCGGCTTGTGTCTTTTTCAGTAACCTGAAATGTTTTTCCCATTGAATGGCTCAGCAATCGAAATGCTGGTATGCTAAATGTAGTCCTAAGCCTTCTAGATTCCTTAAGTCGTTTAGCCATCTTGATATTAGATTCATTACATGATATACCGGTTTACAATAACAATAATAATGACTGTAACAGTTAAACAATCACATAACAGTTCACCTGCAAACATCAGTGCATAATACTAAACAACCACCAGATAGTCACACACCAATAATCCATAACAATAACCAAAACAAGATACGTGTATTAATTAACTGTACTTGTTAGTTGGTCACATGACCCTTATCCTTTTAAACCAACCACTTAACTTTTCCAATTAAATTCCACCTCATGCGTCATGTCAAGACAACCCTTAATAACTTATTAATGGACAGTAGTCCCCTGGGTTCCAAAGGAACCGTTACCAGCTGACCTTATGGCCTGGATAATTTAAATGTCTTGAAAGGCGACCGATCCGGTCAAAACCTGTGCACCAACGGTAGTGCCCTCCACCATCGTCGAATGTGGACAATGGATTCCCTTGAGTGACTCTTGATATAGTCCCTCGTAGTGATCACGATGCGCAACCAGAAAGTGGAAACAGTCTGGATTCCTCTCTTTATAAGTTAGCCCTTTAGTCAGTGATACAATATCCAATCCTTGAGTTAAGACTATGATAGTTGACCATCAGTTAGGTTCTCATAATACATAAAGGTCAATTAGTCTTGTTCTAGTTTAGATGTATAAACTTCCAGTCATAAGACGTTCGCGTAAAATAAACACAATGGTGTCGGGAAATACAGTATACAAGACAATATGCATAAATCACAGATATCGCTCTTAACAATTAAACACACAACGTCTGGACCTTTGGAAAATCCTTAGGACATTCAGACCACACAATTAACATACCGTTCACCGTGTAACTTGCTAGCTTGACAGTTCACGTTCTAGTAGTTTCTTCCCGTACGCTGTTATATTTACATGCAATACCGGGTAACGTTAATACAATGTTTACTAAGTATTACAGTACTGTCACTACAGAACTAATACTCGTAGTATACTAACTCTGTATGTTCTTTTATTTCCCCCTGTTATTTAACAGTGGTTCGAGGTAGTTTAACAGTTCGTTATTTCATGTGACAACTACATGTGATAATGAATTTCCATTCCCTTGTATATCTTCATTTCATTAATCATATACCATAATTATTTTCACTTAGTCCATATATTAATATCATTTGGTTATTTTTATTAACCACAATTATTTTATAAACTTTACATTATACTCCATAATATACCATAATACATTATATTACCTAGTTTTAATTTCTTCCTTTATTAAATTACAAAACCAACCCTATAAATTCGGAAATTACATAATGTACACATTAACTTTTGTAAATAACTAGTTAACCACTTAACTTTTCGGTAACTACAAAATGAACATACTAATTTTTATAAATGACCACATATACTTTCGGTCTTAATATATATATATTCCCTTTATTTACAATTTAACCCCAAAACTTTATATAAGTTACATATTAACTTATAAACTATAGTTTTAATTTTAAATTTCCTTAAATAACCGGAATGACCCATATATTTGATTATTTATGCTTTCGCCCCACTTTCTTTTCGGTTTTATATATAAACTTTCTTAAATTACATATTCACCCCAAGACTTTTATAAACTTAATATTTTATGTCATAAATCATTTTAACCCAAAGTTTTTGGTCAACACTTTGACCAAGACTTAATTTCATAAATAATACTTTGATATACCCATAAATTCATATGTACTTTCGGTTATACTCCTAAACTTTCCAATAATTACAAAATATCCCCAAAACTTTATAAAATGTTATTTTAACACTTAAACACTTATTTAAATTCACCAAAATTCATAATATTAATTCCTACCTTATATTATATCATAACTATACCAAATAAACCCTTAAGCTCACGACAATTATCTTTTGTACACTAAACTTTTCAAAATTTACATTTTAACCACATAACTTATTAAACTAGCCATTTAAATACTTGTAGCTATTTTTAATATTCCAAAATTTATAATATAAACTAATATACTTATATACTTCAAAAATCACCAAATAACACATTTAATTCTCGGCTTTGATTATATCTTACCATATAGTTTTAAAACTTGATTTATACTTTATAATAAGTATATATAAATGTATATAAGCCATATAACACTTCTAAAAATTATGCTAATGACTTAGAATGATTATAAACTTAAAATAGAACATTTAGCTCCTAGACAATTCGGTTTAGTTATATATGTATCATATTTAAATTTTGTGACACAAATTTATACCTTAAGGTAATAATCTTACCTTATATGTTATAAATTATTTTCTTGACACTATAACCCATAGTATTTCGGCCTTAATATTACTAAGGCTTATACATAATTTTTATACCAAATTTTGAAGCTTAAAACAAACTTAAACTTAATAAAGCTTATTTATAGATACTTACTCCTAATGATTTCTTCTTGATTTCCAAGCTCCTCCAATGGTTTCTTGATGAAGAACTTTCGGCCTCCATGTATAGATTTAGGAGATCCATGTGTTAAACTTCTAACAATGATTTATAAATAAGATTTGGAGTAGTTTTACAAGAGTTTACCTTAGGTATTTAACAAGGTATTTTCGGTACACCTTGGGATGGTTGGAGATCTAAATTTCCTTCATGAAATGATGAAGAGAATATAGATTTAGAAGCTCTAAATTTTCGGACATAGTTTAAGGAATTTACTTAGGATTTTCAACATGAAAATATACCTTAACTTGATCTTGTTGTTCCTTGTGTTGTTGTTGAATCAAGGTGACTCCTTGGAGAACCTAAGCTTGGCGAAAACTTGTAGGATTGCTAGGTTGATTCTTGCTTCAAGAATTAGTAGATTTAACTAGGAAAATTACATAGAAATGGTGTTAGAACTTAGTTCACCACTAATGGAGCTTTGAAGCTCTAAGGAATAAACTAGCAAATGAAGATAAAAGAGAGGAAGTGAAGACTTACCAAATCGGCAATGAAGTGGGCAAAGGAAGAATAGACTAAGCTCACGTAGGAAATAAGGAAGGCAAAGGCAAGATTCTCATTTGACACAATAATGTCAAATTTTCTAGTTTTTCTTTGTTTATTCAATTGGCCCATGGCTCCATAAAATGTCTATAATTGCCTAGACTTTCGGCTGATTGATAAGGAAGAAAAGAATGGCTTGTTTGATAACTGAAACAAGAAGACAAAGGCAAGGTAGGCAAGGTAATACTTTAGCATTTTTCTAAGTTGAATATCAATACTAACTTGTCTTATTCCTTGCAGATTTTCGGTAATGTTATATGTAGGTAGGCAATTGATTTTTGCCAATTGAAGACATGAGAACATGCACCCTAGGTAGGTAGGTGTTTATTTGACTATTATAAGGCAATTAAAACCTTCTTTTCTTGTTGAATTCGGCACCCATGTGCTGATACTAGACAAATTGATTTTGTTGTATTAGGCATGGAATATACATAGTTAGGTGCTGTTTTATTTGACTAACATTCAGCAATCAATCCCTCCTTTCTTGCATAAAATCGGCAGCCTCATGTGCTAGAAGATGGATTGATTTGTTGGCATGTATTATACTAGTATAAAGTAGATCTAGAACTTACTTTTGCATTTTAATTTCATTGCTTTTATATGAGCTAATCCTCTTGTTTTTCCTGCAGGTTTCGGTAATGTGAGGAGCCTCATTTGACTGAATTATTTGACACATTATCACATGGTACATGATAAGATGAGTCATTATCCATAAGGCAATTTTCTAAGCCAAAACTAGTCAAAAATACCTAAATGGCGCCCACAATAGCATCCATATGGGATGATTTTTAATTTGATTCCTGTCACACTATATTGTATTAAGACCATATTATAACATGTTATAAGTCACAACATTTAATTGGTACATTTATACCAAGGTAAAAGATGAAAGTTTCTAAGGTAAAATGCTGATTTTATAGTGCTTTTTGATCATAAAATCGGCCCTTGTGCTATGAGTTTAGCACTGGTTTAATTGATTTAGATGGTAAATTTCCCATTTAATATTATCAACTCGTGGCTCCTCAAAAATTCAAGTAATTGCGTAGAACGCGTTTTTATGACACCCGAAGGTGCGTTTTTGTGCTTTAAGGATATTCTGGAAAATAAGTAGTCGCTATGAGTTCCAAGTGTTTATAAACATTGTTTATAGTCAATAATAATATGTTAAGGTGTTACATTGAGTATATGTGGTTATATCAACTCAAGACACAATTTCCGGGCTGCCGGGCTTCCCCGAGGATCCTGTTGATTTTGAAAAAGTGCTCGAGGGTTCTCTTTAGAATGATGAATAATTATGTTAGGAACTCTAAGATGAATTATATAGGACTTTGTGCCACCTCGGCACTTCTCCGGGGCATTCCCGGGGGTTTATGGGGCCCCCATCGGGAACCTCCGAGCGCTTTGCGTTTAATTGAAAATCTACCATGAGGACTTCATCTTAATGTTTAATAAAGTGTTATGGTGCATTTGGAATGAAGTAATGCTTTACTCATCCTATAAAGTATTTCCGGGACTTTCAGGACTTTCGGGACTTTCGGGCCCTTAAGGGGACTCCGAGCATTTTACATTTTTACTCAGTTTTAGATGAGATCCTGTGTTCTAAAGGTCATATAATGATCCTTGGTTAACTTCATATGAGGTTTATAGCTTATATAACTTGGTTAGCTTAAGGTCCGGCTTAACGCTCGTTTTTGACCTTAAGGAGTTTAGGTGTGTTTTTAACGCCTAAGTGTTATATATTTCTTAGGGTTTAATAATCCCCTAAATAATATTTATTTACCATTATTTAATTATTTAAGGTTAGGGGTATTTCAGTCTACCCCCTTAAAAGGACTTCGTCCCGAAGTCATAACTTTACTTACTTATCCTATGGAATCAAGTTCCTCATATCTATTCCATGTATACTTATCATTCCTGGGGCCAATACTATATTGGTACTATATTCCATCAGTAATCCGAGTGTATGTAACTCGATAAAACACATATCCTTTGTTCGTGATAATCAATGTAATCACAGCATAAGTAACTTGATAAATACTGTAAAGCAAATAAGTGTGCTTTTATTAACCAACCAAGTGTTACATAGAACACATCAATACCAAGTGTTACATAGAACACATCCATAACAACCAAGTGTACATAGAACACATCAATAACCATTCACTCAAGTGCACACATGCGCAACAATCAACACAAACAACCAAACACAAAACCAAAACCAGACTGCAAATATGCAAGTCGCATGTGGTGCTCTACCCCCCTTAAAAAGGGTTACGCCCACGTACCCCCACAAGTATACACAAACTAAGAGAAGAGTGCTGGATACTTGTCTCGCATGGAGTCCTCTAACTCCCATGTCGCCTCCTCAATGTCGTGGTTTGACCACAGAACCTTGACCATTCTAATGGTCTTGTTCCTGGTCTCCCTAGTCTTGGAGTCTAAAATGCGAACTGGGGTCTCCTCATATCTAAGTGTAGGATCTAGCTCGAGTGTTCGGGCTCTAAGATATGTGATGGGTGAGGCACATACTACTTTAGCTGAGAAATGTGAAACACATTGTGCACTCTCCCAAGCTCAACAGGTAAATCTAATCTGTAAGCTAATGGGCCCACTCGCTCCGTGATAAGGTACGGTCCTTTATACTTCGGGCTAAGCTTGCCCTTCTGCCCAAATCTGAAAACTCCCTTCATAGGTGAAACTCTGAGGAAGACTCGATCGCCTACTGCGAACTCGAGGTCTCTCCTCCGGACATCAGCATATGACTTATGTCTGTCCTGGGCTATCTTCATGTTCTTGCGTATCTGCACAAATCCTCTTTCATCTGGTCTAGGTACTCTGGCCCTAAGATGATATTCTCACTGGCCTCGTCCCAACATAGTGGTGTTCTGCATGGCCTGCCGTACAATGCCTGGAATGGTGGCATCTGAATGGATGCATGATAACTGTTGTTGTACGCAAACTCGATCAAATGTAGTCGATCTATCCAGCTTTCCTGGAAGTCTAAGGCACAAGCTCTAAGCATGTCCTCTAATGTTTGAATTGTTCGTTCATTCTGACCATCTGTCTGTGGATGGAAGGCTGTACTTAGCTTCAGCTTCGTACCCAATGCCTCCTGAACTTGCTGCCAAAATCTGGAAACAAATCTTGAATCTCTATCTGACACAATAGACTTAGGTACACCATGGTGTCTAATGATCTCTCCTGGAAGAGGTCCGCCAGCTTGGGGACTTTTCAAGTGTCCTTGATAGGAATGAACTTTGCTACCTTTGTCTGTCTGTCGACGATGACCCATATCATGTTAGTACCCCTCTAGTCGGTGGAAGACCGACACGAAATCCATAGATATATCCTCGAACTTCCAATATGGAATGGGTATCGGCTGTACTAAACCGCCCGGTCTCTGGTGCTCAAACTTCACTTTCTGACACGTCATACATCTTGCCACAAACTCTGCAACATCTTTCTTCATACCACTCCACCTAAAATGCAATTTCAGATCCTTATACATCTTCGATGACCCTGGGTGTACTGATAAGGATGAGCAATGAGCTTCCTGTAATATCTTTTCCTTCAAGTTGGGCTAGATTCTGGAATGCACAAACGACCATTTATTCTGATTAACCCGTCTTTACTGAGTACAAAATCATACTTCTGTCTCTCAAAGATACCGTCAGTCAACTGCTGCCTAATAGTCTTCATGTACTGGTCATTATCCTGAGCACAATGTACCTCCTCGATGAGGTCGTTGTCTCCTGTCATGGCAAATAAGGAATGAGCTCTACGGCTCAGGGCGTCAGCAACAACATTTACCTTGCCCTCTTGTACCTGAGGTTGATGTCGTAGTCCTTCAGAAACTCGACCCATCGCCTCTGTCTCATGTTAAGCTCCTTCTGGGTGAATAAATGTTGAAGGCTTTTATGATCTGAGTAGACTATCACTGTAACTCCATATAGGTAGTGGCGCCAGATCTTCAGTGCAAACACAACTGCTCCCAATTCTAAATCATGAGTCGGGTAGTTCTCTTCGTGTTTCTTCAGCTGTCGTGATGCATAAGCAACAACCTTTCCATTCTGCATAAGTACACACCCTATCCCTGTGCCTGAGGCATCGCAATAAACTTCAAATCCGTCGGTCCCCTCTGGAATGGTGAGTATGGGTGCCGACGTCAGTAGGTCCTTCAGTGTCTGAAAGGAACGCTGCAATCTTAGTCCATACAAATGGAGAGTCTTTCTTCATCAGGCTCATCATTGGTTTCGCCAGTTTGGAGAAGTCTTGCACAAATCTGCGATAATAACCAGCTAATCCCAAGAAACTACGGATATCTGTCACTGTCTTCGGTCTCGGCCAAGTCTTAACTGCCTCAATCTTCGCAGGGTCTACAGATATACCGCTAGCAGATATTACATGCCCTAGAAAGGCTACACTGTCCATCAGAAATCACATTTTGAAAGCTTGGCATACAATTGATTCTCTCTCATGGTCTGCAAAACTTGCCTCAGATGCACCTCGTGCTCGCCCTTGGTCTTAGAATAAACTAGAATGACGTCTATGAATACAACTACCGATGAGTCTAACTGCTCCCTGAATAACCGGTTCATAAGGTCCATGAATATGGGGCGTTCGACAAGCCAAATGGCATAACTGTGAACTCATAGTGCCCATAGCGCATTCGAAAATGTCTTCTCTATGTCTCCATCCGCTATACGTATCTGGTGGTATCCTGATCTAAGATCAATCTTCGAGAAAACTGTAGCGCCTCTTAATTGGTCGAACAGATCATCAATCGTCATCGTGGTAACGGGTACTTGTTCTTCACCATGACTGCATTAAGCTCCTTGTAGTCGATGCATAGTCGCATGCTACCATCCTTTTTCTTCACAAACAAAACTGGTGCTCCCCATGGTGATGCACTCGGTCTGATGAAACCTTTGTCAAGCAGATCTTCTAACTAAATCTTCAGCTCTTTCATCTCTGCTGGTGCCATTCTGTAGGGTGCTTTAGCAATAGGCCCCGTGCCTGGTATTAAGTCGATGGAGAACTCCACATCTCGCTTAGGTGGCATCCCTGGTAATTCTTTAGGAAATAAATCAGGGTAATCTGAGACGACTGGTATATCTGACCGTGTCTGCTCTTCTTGCCTCATTCCTGGACATAGCACAAATAGACTGCTTGTCCCTTCTTCACTTTCTTCATCAAGGTTAATGCAGATACTAGCTTGAAAGTAGGTTCTCTTGGTGTACTGCGATATGAAACTGTCTTGCCCTTCGGGCTCTTCAGTAGTAATCTATGCTCCGCGCAATGTAGTCGACCTTTATATTTATGAAGCCAATCCATGCCCATGATGATGTCAAAACCTAAATTATCCAGCTCAATCAAGTCCGTGTGAAACTCTTCATCCATGATATTAATCTGAACTCCCTTGTGCAGTTTCGTGCACCTCACTCTCTCCTTCGACGGTAGTGTGACTAGGAAATCTGAGAGGCTCAGGGGTTGTCTCTAACTTCCTTGCTAATGTAGAGGATATAAAGGAATGAGACGCTCCTGAATCGAATAGTATCGATGCACTCACGCCATTTACTGTGAAGGTTCCCATGATGACATTCCCCTTATCCTTGGCCTCGGTCTTGTCCAACGCATTCAGCACTGCTCCTCCATTAGACTCGTGGCCTGGGGTTAACAATTCGTAAGATAGTGAGGTTGGGGTGTATGTCTCAAAGGAATTAAAATGCCATTCATTAATCCAATGATTCTTACATACAATTTCCATATTTACATCAATATTGCCTAAACGTTAAATTTAACCGTCCGGGTTTCAAATGAGTAGTATTTACTAAGGTTGATGGGGTTGTATTCAACTTGATGCTCTTAATCCCATGGTACACTAATCTAGATTCTCCACCAAATATCAACACGTCTCCTGACTTCAGAATAATCCTTTTCGCTTTGTCCATCCTCTTCTAGTCACCGTATAGAAACTCAGCATCATCTCCAATGGAGAATGATACAACTAGTATCCCTTTGGTAATTGACTCAGATGTCTCATCTCGGTCCTGGTGTAATCCAAGTTTTCCCCCTTTCTCATAGAAGTTCGCAATACATACGTCAGCTTTCATATCTGGAATGGGGTTGGTTTCTAATTTTTGTGCAATCTCGACCGCTTCTGTCACCAATGTTTGAAAACTATCGGGTATCCTAGGAACTCGTGCTCCATCTACCTTTCTTACTACTTGATACAACCTAGTTTGTGGATCCCAATCCTTACCCATACACATCATATACAATTTAAGTTTTGATCCACTCCCATATCCTGGAATATAAAATCCCCCATGACTTATTCCCAACATTCTACATTCATTTACAATAGCTATTTGTTCATCTAGAGTTAAATATTGCTTGAGTAGGATCATGCCGGGTCGAAGTACTTGGCATTCTTTCTCTGGATATTCCCGACCCTCGCTCATAGGCTCAGGTGATCTCGGTCTCATAGGTATGGGAAAACAAATGTCGAAGTACCCTATTAGGTGAGAGGTTTCCTAAGTTAGGTCCCTCTAAATTTTATTTCACACTAGACACATACAAGTCTCATCGACTGAACAACTGTAAACACACATTCATGCATCAGGCTTTTGGTTTAAGTTCTAGGCTTACCGGTTTCACGCTGAGCGCTAGCCTCAGCGCCTGAAGTTCCCACTGAGTACAGGGTGTTTCTTCCTAGAACTATCTCCTTCCCTTCTGACTCCCGGATGAGAATGGATGTCCTCCCGGTCCTCTAGTATAGGTGGTATTCTGCGGCGCCTGACCTCCTCTTGGTCCGCCCGCCTCTGTAGCTGGTGTCCTCTGTGAACCTTTAGATCCCTTATACACTTTGCTTGCTGGGTTGGAAAAGCATCCATACTCCCGGTGGCCTTCCTTTTTGCAATAGCGGCACTCCACCGTCCTGCTTGAACAATTTACGCCGGGGTGATCATTTCCACAGCGCTTACAGTAGTAGTGGCGCTGGGTTGGCTTATTGCCCTTGGGTGGTGCCGATCTAAGTGGATGAGCATCAATAGCTGGGCCGGTCAGACGAGGGACCTGCTCCTTCATCTTCTGACCATGGAAGTCCTTCCGCGCTTCTTCTTATCAAAGAATTTCCTGTTGAAGGTTTAGGTTAGTGACCAAACTAAGTGTAGGAAATATATGAGTACTCCTTCTCAATCAAAGGTTCCTCACTTTCCCTTCGTGTAGTAGCCGCCAGAGGTTGTTCCCCCATCTTCTCCTTCAGTATTCTTTCTCTTCCTTCCCTAGGCCTCTTCCCTGGATTGAAGCATTGACTCGGTTGCTGATGCAGCGTCGTAGCATTCTTGGATAGTGGTGAAACGTATTGCTCCCATGGCGCCCTGGATACGGTATTGTAAACCTCCTCTAAATTTCTGAATCTTCACGGTGTCAGAGTAGTCGACCCTTGGTATGTAATCTAGTAGGCTGATGAACCGTGCGTAGTACTGGTCAACCGTCTAACTCCCCTGGATCAGGGTCTCGAATTCTTGCCTCTTTCTTTGCTTAAGGTGTTCGGGGTAGTACTTCTCCCGCAACACTTCCACAAACGCTGTCCATCCAAAGTCTGGTGTAGCCCTATGGTGGCCCTCGACAAACCGCCACCAAATGTCAGCTGCGTCCTTCAGGTTGTACGCTGCTATGTCGACCTTCTGGTCTTCTGGAACTCTGACAGCCTTGAATGCCTTCTGGTGTTCCACAATGAACTTCTCTAGTGCGGTGGGGTCTGGTTCCCCTGAATACGTCGGTACTCTAGCATCTGCAATGCTCTTCAACCAGTTGGTTTTTCGGCTGCGGCGGGTGGGGTATGGCTCCCGCAAATTGAGCTCCTAGCTGCTGAGCGAAGGCTGCCATGGCCTCTGCTAGGCCTGGTATCTCTAGAACATTTGCCGGTGTCTCACCACCGCGTCCACTGCTACCTCTATGTGGTCTTCCAGCTCTTGACATCTATAGTATAGTATACTATTATTACTACTCGGTGTTACACCGTTTTACATACACAATCATAAATATGTAAGAAAGCTAATTACTAACAATAAAATATTCCTAGAATTTCTCTTTCTAGGTCACGAATCCTCACTGACGTTTTCCATATCCCAAATGTCCTATGCTCACTGTTCTGGACTCAGTATCTTTTCATCAGAGCATAACTACGCTCTGATACCACTTTTTGTAACACCCCTAATCCTAAACCTGTAATAACGTCGCAAGTCGTATCATAATAAATAATATTCGCAGTGGAAAATAAAACTATCTAACTTTGGTGTTACACGCCGTTACTCACCCTTGTGAGTAACAAGACACCCTTATTCCATCCATCAACTTCAACTCCTCACCGCTGTGATGAACAGATACTGAGCACTCTTAATATTACAAACCAAATCCAAACTGAGCAACTAAATGAAATACAATAATCTCCCGGCTACAATACATAATAAAACTTAAAAGTGTTTATTTGAAACACATCAGCTACCCTGTTCCCCGCACTCCGGCTTGTGTCTCCTTCAGTAACCTGAAATGTTTTGCCCATTGAAGGGCTCAGCAATCGAATTGCCGGTATGCTATATGTAGTCCTAAGTCATCTAGATTCCTTAAGTCGTTTAGCCATCTTGATATTAGATTCATTACATGATATACCGGTTTACAATAACAATAATAATGACTGTAACAGTTAAACAATCACATAACAGTTCACCTGCAAACATCAGTGCATAATACTAAACAACCACCAGATAGTCACACACCAATAATCCATAACAATAACCAAAACAAGATACGCGTATTAATTAACTGTACTTGTTAGTTGGTCACATGACCCTTATCCTTTTAAACCAACCACTTAACTTTTCCAATTAAATTCCACGTCAGGCGTCATGTCAAGACAACCCTTAATAACTTATTAATGGACAGTATTCCCCTGGGTTCCAAAGGAACCGTTACCAGCTGACCTTATGGCCCTCGATAATTTAAATGCCTTGAAAGGTGACCGATCCGGTCAAAACCTGTGCACCAACGGTAGTGCCCTCCGCCATCGTCGAATGTGGACAGTGGATTCCCTTGAGTGACTCTTGATATAGTCCCTCGTAGTGATCACTAGGGATGGCAATGGGTCCGCGGGTACCCGTTTCACCCGATCACCCGACCCGCAAAACCGGGTGAAAAATCCGCATAAAACGGGTGAAAAACGGGTAACGGGTGGAATGGGTACGGGTCGGGTGACGGGTGAACATTTTTCACCCATCACCCGACCCGCTCACCCGCTCACCTGCAACCCTAACTGGCAAACATGGAACAATGATGCTCTGTGCCTCTATTTCTTTCTTCACTCTCGGTAATTTTGAAATCCTAACTGAAAAACAAATTACTTACATGTTCTACGAAGTTTTTCATTCTCTTCACTGAGGGTAATTTCACAATCCTAATAGGCGAACATTGATCATACATGCTCTGCGCCTCTATTTTCTCTCTTAACTCATAGTAATTTTGCAACCATAATTGGCGAACATGGAACGTACATGCTCTGTGCAATATTTCATTATTTTCTCTGAAGTGAATTTCGCAATCCTAACCGGCGAACATAGAACATACATGCTTTGTCTCTATTTTCTCTCCACTCATAGTAATTTGCAAACCTTAGTGGCGAACAAGAAAAAGAAAAACAAACGGGTAAATGGGTAAACGGGTTCACCCGCTTCACCCGCGGGTGACGGGTGAAACGGGTGATGGGTGATACATAACGGGTGACGGGTCGGGTACGGGTGGAGCGGGTGAAGTCGGGTGACGGGTGCGGGTGATGGTCCACCCGACCCAAACCCGACCCATTGCCATCCCTAGTGATCACGATGCGCAACCAGAAAGTCGAAACAATCTGGATTCCTCTCTTTATAAGTTAGCCCTTTAGTCAATGATACAATATCCAATCCTTGAGTTAAGACTATGACAGTTGACCATCAGTTAGGTTCTCATAATACCTAAAGGTCAGTTAGTCTTGTTCCAGTTTAGATGTATAAACTTCCTGTCATAAGACGTTCACGTAAAATAAACGCAATGGTGTCGGGCAATACAGTATACAAGATAATATGCATAAATCACAGATATCGCTCTTAACAATTAAACACACAACGTCTGGACCTTCGGAAAATCCTTAGGACATTCAGACCACACAATTAACATACCGTTCACCGTGTAACTTGCTAGCTTGACAGTTCACGTTCTAGTAGTTTATTCCCGTACGCTGTTATATTTACATGCAATACCGGGTAACATTAATACAACTGTTTACTAAGTATTACAGTACTGTCACTACAGAACTAATACTTGTAGTATACTAACTTCGTATGTTCTTTTATTTCCCCCTGTTATTTAACAGTGGTTCGAGGTAGTTTAACAGTTCGTTATTTCATGTGACAACTACATGTGATAATGAATTTCCATTCCCTTGTATATCTTCATTTCATTAATCATATACCCATAATTATTTTCACTTAGTCCATATATTAATATCGTTTGGTTATTTTTATTATAACCACAATTATTTTATAAACTTTACATTATACTCCATAATATACCATAATACATTATATTACCTAGTTTTAATTTCTTCCTTTATTAAATTACAAAACCAACCTTTAAATTCGGTAATTACATAATGTACACATTAACTTTTGTAAATAACTAGTTAACCACTTAACTTTTTGGTAACTAAAAAATGAACATACTAATTTTATAAATTACCAAATGACCACATATACCCTCGGTCTTAATATATATATTCCCTTTATTTACAATTTAATCCCAAAACTTTATATAAGTTACATATTAACTTATAAACTATAGTTTTAATTTTAAATTTCTTTCAACCGGAATGACCCATATATTTGATTATTTATGCTTTCGCCCCACTTTTTTTTCGATTTTATATATAAACTTTCTTAAATTACATATTCACCCCAAGACTTTTATAAACTTAATATTTTATGTCATAAATCATTTTAACCCAAAGTTTTTGGTCAACCCTTTGACCAAGACTTAATTTCATAAATAATACTTTGATATACCCATAAATTCATATGTACTTTCGGTTATACTCCTAAACTTTCCAATAATTACAAAATAGCCCCAAAACTTTATAAAATGTTATTTTAACACTTAAACACTTATTTAAATTCACCAAAATTCATATATTAATTCCTACCTTATATTATATCATAACTATACCAAATAAACCCTTAAGCTCTCAGCAATTATCTTTTGTACACTAAACTTTTCAAAATTTATATTTTAACCACATAACTTATTAAACTAGCCATTTAAATACTTGTAGCTATTTTTAATATTCCCAAAATTTATAATATAAGCTAATATACTTATATACTTCAAAAATCACCAAATAACACATTTAATTCTCGGCTTTGATTATATCTTACCATATAGTTTTAAAACTTGATTTATACTTTATAATAAGTATATATAAATGTATATAAGTCATATAACACTTCTAAAAATTATACTAATGACTTAGAATGATTATAAACTTAAAATAGAACTTTTAGCTCCTAGACAATTCGGTTTAATTATATATGTATCATATTTAAATTTTGTGACACAAATTTATACCTTAAGGTAATAATCTTACCTTATATGTTATAAATTATTTTCTTGACACTATAACCCATAGTATTTCGGCCTTAATATTACTAAGGCTTATACATAATTTTTATACCAAAGTTTGAAGCTTAAAACAAACTTAAACTTAATAAACCTTATTTATAGAAACTTACTCCTTAAATCAAGATAATTCTTGTACTTGATTTCCAAGCTCCTCCAATGGTTTCTTGATGAAGAACTTTCGGCCTCCATGTATAGATTTAGGAGATCCATGTGTTAAACTTCTAACAAGGATTTATAAATAAGATTTGGAGTAGTTTTACAAGAGTTTACCTTAGGTATTTAATAAGGTATTTTCGGTACACCTTGGGATGGTTGGAGATCTAAATTTCCTTCATGAAATGATGAAGAGAATATAGATTTAGAAGCTCTAAATTTTCGGACATAGTTTAAGGAATTTACTTAGGATTTTCAACATGAAAATATACCTTAACTTGATCTTGTTGTTCCTTGTGTTGTTGTTGAATCAAGGTGACTCCTTGGAGAACCTAAGCTTGGCGAAAACTTGTAGGATTGCTAGGTTGATTCTTGCTTCAAGAATTAGTAGATTTAACTAGGAAAATTACATAGAAATGGTATTAGAACTTAGTTCACCACTAATGGAGCTTTGAAGCTCTAAGGAATAAACTAGCAAATGAAGATAAAAGAGAGGAAGTGAAGACTTACCAAATCGGCAATGAAGTGGGCAAAGGAAGAATAGACTAAGCTCACGTAGGAAATAAGGAAGGCAAAGGCAAGATTCTCATTTGACACAATAATGTCAAATTGTCTAGTTTTTCTTTGTTTATTCAATTGGCCCATGGCTCCATAAAATGTCTATAATTGCCTAGACTTTCGGCTGATTGATAAGGAAGAAAAGAATGGCTTGTTTGATAACTGAAACAAGAAGACAAAGGCAAGGTAGGTGAAATACCCCGAACTTAAACATAAGGATTAAAATTAATCTAATACGTATTTAAGGGCCTAATGGTACCTAATTAATATTGGTAAGAAGAATAAATCTAAAAGAAATAAAGAAACGCTTAAAAAGCGAAAAACGCTAAATAAGCGTTAAAAATAACCATAGGAGGTACGAGACCTCGGTTAGAGTATTATAGGGATTCTAAAGGCTTAATTGAGTCTAAATAAATATTAGGGAACAAACCCAAAGAAAACGGATCCTTAAAATGGATTAAAAACACTAATGAACATTAAAGCGCGTTTTTCGAGGTAACCGGGGAAACGTGTCTTTAAGCGGGTCAAATAGATTCGTAACAATTTTGGTCAACTAAATATTCATTAATAAACATTAGTGAAGCCTTGGAACCAATAAAATCAATAAAACGAGAAATTAGTAAAAACTGTCAAAAACGGGAAGTTGTGGGGTAGAAATACAAATAACATAAACTTATGTGTCCACTTTTAAATAAAAGTGAAAAATTGTGTGTGTGAGGGCTGTACTAATCGATGGGCTCCCCCTCTCTCACACTCTCTCACACACTCACTCTCTTATTTACAAACAAACAAAAATAATAAACAACCCCCACTCACCTTTATTCTCTCTCTCCTCCATTTCACTCCCTCTCTCACGTGAACCAGCACCCCCACACTCCTCTTTTTCTTCCTTTCTTCTTCCATGCGATTTCCATGGAGAATTGAAGAGCTCCAGAAAAACATCAACCTCTCTCCTCTTGTTACTCCATCAAACATTCTCCAAAAATTATAAAAATACCACCATTGGAATCCTCTCATCAAGAGCTACATTCTTATCTTTTCAAAAATCGAAAACAACAACTTTCATCTCCATGGGTATGGAGCATTTGGAGTTTCAAGACCACCATTAGAACCACCTCTTCCTCCTTGTCATTTTAAGGTAAAAATCTTCTTGAAACTCCTTTGTTTTTCTAGCCTCATGGGCAAACGAAAATGAAGCTGAAACCTTGCTTGGTTTCTTTGCACTCTAGCCGATTTTGGCTTGTTGAAGGAGTTGGAAATCTTGTTCTTGAACCACTCCAAGCTTCATTTACACCCTTGCAAGGTAATGAGAATTCTAAACCCTAAAACCTACTTAAAGCTTAATAATAGCTAGGGTTAGTTTTAGTGTATTGATATGTGTATGTGTATGGGTTGTAGAGTAGAGAATTTGTGTTGGCTAAACCGGTGGAGAAAGAGAGGAAGGAAGAAGAAAGAAGGAGAAAGAAAATCTAGAGGAGAAACAAGGTAAGAATGCTCTTTTGCGTAGCTTGGTAATGAGTAATGTAACAGATTTTTAGAAATGAAAATGTGTATTATAAAATGGCAATGTATTAGTAGTGTAATGTGTAGGAGAATATAAGTATCTTGAAGCCTTAAAAGACATTTAAAAACTGTCACAATTGGATTGGGAATGGGATGTTGAGTGCAGGAATTTTTAAGAGTGTTTAAGTATTGGAATCGTGTATGGGAGCTTGTATATTGTTTTTGTGTGAAACAGGTGAAATAAGTATTGAATTGTGAACTAGAGTATGTGGTGAGAGTGTAAAAATATAGGGGAGGTCATGGCAAATTTTGGTAGGAAATGTACACTTATGGATGACTTGGTGAATGGGAGAACCAAGGTGTGTATTGGAGTTGGTAGACAAGTTTAGTAGTGATGAAGAGGTAGTTGTAGTATGAGAAACAAGAGGTGTGAAAATCTGTAGCAAAAGGGTATAAGGTTGTATGGAGAAGTTAGGAGAAATTAGTGTGTAAGAATTGGTAAAAAGAGTGTTGGACTTGGGTATAGATATTGTAGTTGTTGGAGATGTATTTGGGATGCTAGGAGTGACATTGGTAGGGGAAGTATTGAATGGTAGAAGTGAGTTAGAAATCTGTAGCATAGGTAAAACGAAAAACTGTTACATTGGTTAGAAAAGAAGTGAGGAATTTGTGTAGGATTGATTGATGGATTTAGTAAAGAATTAGGTGGATGAACTAAGGCAATTTGGAGGGCCTAGGTAGTGTTTCAACATGTGGGATTACATGTAAGAAGATTGGAGAAACAATGGGTAAAGTATAGAACTGAAAACAGAAATAAAAATGCAAATACTGGGCGGACCGACCTTGGGACCGAACTTGCAAGGTCGGTCGAGCCCAGATTTACAAAGACGGGAAAGCTTCTGGAATGGACCGAACTTGCGACCGGACTTGCAAGTTCGGTCAGGACCAGAGAAATTCTCCCGTCTGTACCTACTGGAATTGACCGACCTTGCGACCGGACTTGCAAGGTCGGTCGACGCAAAATTTTTCCGTCTTGTAACTTACTGGAGTGGACCGACCTTGCGACCGGACTTGCAAGGTCGGTCGAGCTGAAATTTTTCCGTCTTGTAAGCTACTGGAATGGACCGACCTTGAGACCGGACTTGCAAGGTCGGTCGGGCTAAAATCTTCCGTTAGTACCTCACTGGAATGGACCGACCTTGGGACCGGACATACAAGGTCGGTCGGGCCCTGGAATTTTCACCCGATGTAGCCTACTGACTTGGACCGAACTTGCAAGGTCGGTCGCAAGTTTGGTCGGGGCAAAACTTACAAAAAAAAATCTATAAGACTAAGGTTAGTATATGTATGTATGTATGTATATGTATACCCACCTATACATATGTGTTGCATATATGTAAGTAAACCATTGTTAAGTAATTAAAAGTAAGTAATAAAATGTAGTATAAGAATGTGAAGACTTAGTAAGTATGAGTTAGGAAGCGTAAGGGTAACCGAATTAAATTAATGATAGTTAGATTAATTATTCGGTTGTATGTATATCATAGGATTTTGAATTTGTGATACCGGAGGAACGTTGGGATACAAGTACAACGGTTAAAGGTATGATTTCTTCATGCCCTGTATCCTAATCTGGTTACCCCCAGATTGTGTGCTTATTTGATCACCTAAATAAGATAAATGCACGACCGGACTATATTGCACCTACCTGTGCTTGTTTACATTGTTCTTGATATTTGTCTTGAACAATAGTTTGTATAATTCATGAACATACGAATGATGATGGAGTGTGTTGTATTTTGTAGTGTACTTATATATTGTAATGTATTTGTACGTATGTGTATATGGGTATTGTATTCTTGTGGCTTGAATGTTGACTTCTGCTAATTCCTAACTACCTAACTCCTAACTTAAGTGAGTAAACCGGAATGAGTAGAAGTCCGATATAGCTTCGGCCACGCGTGAGGATGCGGAGTCACAAGAGGTTGGCTGCAATTCCTGACTCTTAAACTGGTCCGCGGCCCAAATCCCTTAAATGGGTAGCATCCCGGATTGGTGATCAAGTAAATCCCGGGTGGGACGGTGTAGTCCCCAGGGCCGGAGGTCCCGACGACTTAACTTGAGTAAGTAAGTAGAGAGTAAGTAAGGATGGATCCGTAGTATGTAGGTATAGTATGAGTATGTATATGCGTACGTATGAAGTAACGAGTAAAGAGTAATCTCCACCCGATTAACCCGGTGGACCAATGAAGCTAACAAGTATTGTATTGTTGTGTATGAACGTATATGTGGGGTTCGGAAAAGGTAAGTATTTGTTGGATGGTTTATGTTGTACCTCTTGTATGCAGTGAAGTGTATGTATGTGTGTATGCCTTGCGTAATGTATTGCAATAGTAATGTATAAAAGCATGTATGCATGTATGTTTGAACTAGAATCACCGCATGTATACGACCAAGGGGTCGGCGTACCCTCACTAGTACGCGGGGTATGCGGTTATCATGCTTGGCGAAAGCTGACCCCTTCGGGGAATTTTTTAGTGTGTAGGTACCCGAAGCGAATATGGTCAAGAAGAGACCGGAGGCACACCCTTGTAATTAGAGTAAGTAGTTTGTGAGGAACGGGTAGTAAGTAGTCTCGTAGTGAGTACGTGTGAACTTTGAAGAGGTAGTATATTTGTATAAGGATCTTAGTAAACTCGGTATGTGGATTATATTGTATGGTATTTGAAGTATTGTATCGAATGGAAGAATGTAGCATGTATTGGTATATGGAATATATATGTGATATGTAATACTCGGATTTCCGGTCCATCAGACCGATGCTGTAAGCAGTGGTAGTAGCCTTGTTGGCCATGTGGGTGGTTAACGGCATTGTATCACCCATTGTATGTAAGTAAGTATCCGCTGCGTATATCTGATGTGTAAGGAGATTGGACGGTAAGCAATGTATTATGGTAGGGGTGTTACAGTAGGCAAGGTAATACTTTAGCATTTTTCTAAGTTGAATATCAATACTAACTTGTCTTATTCCTTGCAGATTTTCGGTAATGTTATATGTAGGTAGGCAATTGATTTTTGCCAATTGAAGACATGAGAACATGCCTAGGTAGGTAGGTGTTTTATTTGACTAATTATAAGGCAATTAAAACTTCTTTTCTTGTTGAATTCGGCACCCATGTGCTGCTACTAGACAATTGATTTTTGTTGTATTAGGCATGGGAATATACATAGTTAGGTAGCTATTTTATTTGACTAACATTCAGCAATCAATCCTTTTCCTTGCATAAATTGGCAGCCTCATGTGCTAGAAGATGGATTGATTTGTTGGCATGTATTATACTAGTATAAAGTAGATCGAAGAACTTACTTTTGCATTTTAATTTCATTGCTTTTATATGAGCTAATCCTCTTGTTTTTCCTGCAGGTTTCGGTAATGTGAGGAGCCTCATTTGACTGAATTATTGACACATTATCACATGGTACATGATAGATGAGTCATTATCCATAAGGCAATTTTCTAAGCCAAAACGTCAAAATATACCTAAAATGGCGCCCACAATAGCAGCCATATGGGACTGATTTTTAATTTGATTCATGTCACACTATATTGTATTAAGACCATATTATAACATGTTATAAGTCACAACATTTAATTGGTACATTTATACCAAGGTAAAAGATGAAAGTTTCTAAGGTAAAATGCTGATTTTATAGTACTTTTTGATCATAAAATCGGCCCTACTTGTTGTAATACCCCTACCGCTAATACTGTCATTACCGTCCAATCTCCTTGTACTTCCAGATTCACGCAGCGGATACATACTTACACAACGGTGGGTGATACATTGTCGTTAGCCACCCATGTGACCAACAAGGCTTACTACTACATACAGCATCGGTCTGATGGACCGAAATATCCGAGTACTACACAATTACAATACACACTTCAATTACCTACAAATACTACAATGCTCCATAAGTTCAATACAATATACTACACCGAGTTTACTAAGATCCTTATACAAATACAATACCTCCTTCAATTTCATACATACTCATCAAGAGTCTACATCTACCCATTCCTCACAAGCTACTTACTTTCTAAGTACAAGGGGGTGTACCACTTGGTACACTTCTACATCGAAGGCTACAAGCCTTATTCCATTCGCTACTGTCTACAATTCCTTTCTAGCTACATAAACATAACTGTCGGTCTCTTACTGTGGCCATATCCGCTTCGGGTACCTGCACACTAAAAATGGTGCCCAAGGGGCTCAGCTTACGCTGAATATGACAACCGCATACCCCGCGTACTAGCGAGGGTACGCCGACCACTTGGTCGAATACATGCAATTCATTTTATTCATACATACAGGCATACATGCTTTCATACATAATACTACAATTATTTATGCAAGGAATACATACATACACTTCAATACATACAAGGTAACCATACAAGCCAACCGATACTTACTTACCTTTCCCGAAATACACCATACACAATACATATACAATACATACGCAATACATATACAATACACAATGCTTGTTAGCTCCATTTGTCCACCCGGGTTAATCGGGTGGAGATTATTCTTTTACTCGGGGTCAATGACTTACACCAGCCAAGACCATTACTCATACAATACTTTACATACTTACTACTTACTCAAGTCAAGTCGTCGGGGCCTCCGCCCGGGGACTACTCTATCCCACCACCGGGATTTACTTGGTTCACTAATCCAGGATGCTACCCATTTAAGAGGTTTGGGCCGTGGACCAGCTTAAGAACCAGAATCGGATCCAACCTCTTGTGTCTCCTCATCCTCACGCGTGGCCGAAGCTATATCGGACTTCTACTCATTCCAATTTACTCAATACTTACGTTAGGAGTTAGGTAGTTAGGAATTAGTAGAAGTCACACATCCAGCCACACACAAATACATTGCTCATATACACCCCATACAAGATACAATACAATACACAAGTACAATACAAGTACATACACACTTCATTCTCATTTATTCATTTCATGAATTATAAAACTAAATGTTCAAGACATTAGCAAGAACAAATATAACAAGCACAAGTAAGTGCATTAAAGTCCGATTCATGCATTTATCTTATTTAGCTGATCAAATAAGCACACAAATCGGGGTAACCAGGTTAGGATACAAGGCATGAAGAAATCATACCTTTCACCGTTGACTTAGACTCACCGACTCCTCTTCGGTGTTCAACTATTCGAATTCTATCACATACATACGGTTGGGTGGTTAATCATCTATAATTAACCTTACTTATTACTTTTCTAAAGTTTCCCAGTTTATACTTACTAACTCTTTGTTACTCAAATACCTTTACTTATGTTACTTACTTAAAATTACTTCCTAGGCTTGTTCATGGCCTTAATGACCTTTAAACATCATTAATTAAGTCTTAATTATCTTATACTATCATTACCATTCAATTCCCCATCATTAGAATGCATTAAAACACTTTCTGGGCAAGTTTTGGGGTGGTCCGGGTTTGTGTCTGGGGATACAAACCCGGACCAATACTTTCGTTTTCTGCCCAATTTTCACTATGGTCCGGTTTTGTGTACCAGGATACAAACCCGGACCACTCTCAGATTTGAGTTTCTGGTGCGTTTTTGCTATGGTCCGGGTTTGTGTACCGATTTGCAAACCCGGACCAACCCTGGAACTGTCAAAATTTACAGTTTTTGACCAGTTTTGAAACCCCTAATGCACCTCTAATCATTTCCTAATCATTCCACATGTTTCCTACATGTTTAAACACCTTCAAACATGCTCTAAACCTCTTCAAAACATTTGTTCAATCCTTACTCAACTTCTTCTCAAATTCTACAAACTTTCATTCTTACTGTTACATTTTGCACACTAATGTTTTCCTAACTTCCTCTTGATGGTTTACACTTAGTTCTAACTCCAAACTTCTACCAACTTCTTCCCCAATATTCCTTCATATAATCTAGCATATTTTTGCATTGATTAAGCTTTAAACTAGCCTAATCCACCTCTATCCAAATATGTTACATAATGCATTCCACTGTCTCCACTGTCACAGTTTTTCTCTCCTCAACAAATGCTACAGATTTTTAACTTTAACCTTTACCATTCAATACTCACTCTACCAATGCTACTCTTAGAATTCTAAACACCTTATCTTACCACTCTAGTTCTTCCCATTACTTAATTCTTACTCAATCTGTTTTCAAACTACTACATCTGCTCACATAAGCTCTCCAAATACACCTAGTTACTTCCTAGGTTGTTTGCTCCTCTTACACAACTAAGTCCTTCTATTTCCATACAAATTTGGGCAGAGGTTCCCCTATATTTTTAACATTGCCACACACATTTTCAGCTCACCCATTCATTCCAATTCCCATATCAAGTCACACATCATTTTACACACCATAACACAATATTTTCCTGCACATACACATACATTACCCAATGTTTTACCTAAGCTTTTAACATCATTTAACACTTCAAAACTGTTACATTCTCTTCCTCATTCCAGTACAACACACTTACTACTCATTACCATATACATTACTCATTTCAAACTACTAAACATTTGTTACAATACACATGCAAAAGTGTTGTGCAAAATAATGATTAAACTATCTTGCAAACTAATGGGCAGTGTACCCAGTCGAAGTAGTACAACAAGTGTCGTATCCACAGAGACTTCGCAGCTATCTAATTAATTATAAGCTTAGTAAGCGTGCAACAATACAAATAAAAGTGCAAAAATGTAAATTGGGGATCTGGTTTTTTTTGTTTTTTTGTTTGATTAATGGAAAATAAATAAAGCAATAAAACTAAGCTAACTAATCTAAGATAGGTGTACTCCGGGAGTTAGCCGAAGGCAAGCTTAGTGATTCGGTTTAGTAATAAAATAGAAAACAATTAAACTAAAGTGGTATTTTGATGGATTGAAATGAAGATGTACCCCAGGGAGAGTGTAATCGCCCAGTACTCCCAAACATAACATTTTATCCCAATTTGCTCTAGTTGTCTATTAGGACTAAAGTTACGACTAACTCTAAAATCCTAAGAAAGCCAAATCTCATCTAGTTGAATAAACCCTCTGATTATGTTGGATAAACCTCACTAGATAGCATTAAGAACAAGCCCTTACAATAGCACTAAATCCACCAACTAATTAAGAAGGAAAAATCTAGGGTTTGTCTCTCTCTTGGTCTAAATCCCTAAATCACAAATGTATGAGGTTAGGAGAAACCACAAATGTACAAGGGTGATCAATCTAGCACATTCATTATATTTAGAGAGACAAATCAACTATATTTAAGCAAATTAGGTTTTACATGCTAGCTTGGGGATTTGGGGTCAAATCCCATCCCAAGGGTACAAAATAGGACTACTCAAACATTAAAGAGATAAAGAAGAGGAGAGTAAAAGAGATAGGCCATGGGTTGTTGAAGAAGCTTTAGTGGAGGTGGGGTCTTCCTCCTTTTTCTTCTTCTTTTCCTGTGGTATCCTCTCTCGCCTCGCCTCACTCCGCCTCTGTTTTCTTTCATTCTTTTCTGTCTATCCTCCTCGAGTCCGTCCCGTCTTTTTTTGCGTCTGTCTATCTTTTTAATCTTTTCTCGCGTGAGTTGCCCAAGTTGAGTCCGTCTTCGTTCACTCCCCCCTCCGTCCTCGACTTTTCTTCAGTATCGTGCATATATATATATCTTCCACATCATATATAACCCGTCCATCCTAATATACTCGTGTGAGTATAAGTGGTCAGCACATGACTAAGTTGAACATCATGGTACGTGGCTGGTATGCAATTAAGTGCATGAAGCAGCACATTTGCATGCATGGCTGTTGGAAGTTACGTGGTGCATGGGTGACTTTGTACGTGAGAGTAAAGGCAAGCTGGCAGGTTGCTTGCTTGCTCGCAGCAGGTAGCTTGCTTGCAGCAGGTAGCCAATGTCAAATTGAGCATTAAATATAATAAAAATATGTAAGTTCACTAATATAATAGAATACTCTATAAAGTGGTGAAACTATGTCATAAACCATATAAAATGCATGTAAAAATGACTCATAAAAGTATATTTTCACCACTTATCAACTCCCCCACACTTATATTTTTGCTTGTCCTCAAGCAAAACTAGGAACCCACAAGAAGAAGAGATATTTAAAGCAAGCAAGTGTTTAAATGAATTCTTTGATTTTATTAAACAAACTGGTGGAATACTCATGAGGAGTGCAAACCAACCTTATCGTGGTGGCATGGGTGTGCTTCGGGTAAAAATAAAATATAGAGTTTCGGGGTATGATCTAGAGTGCTTCAAAGTTATAAAGATTAGGTAACTTGAAGAACTTTTACCATGGCCAACTTCTCTCAAGAATGGGCATTAAGGAGAAAACAAAAGGAAAAAAGATGTATGCATTTGTTTCACTTTGCATAAGAGATGAGGAGATATATTTAGGCGTTTTAGCCTTTGCATTAAAGAACACTCAACTCTCAATTTGTTGGTTACCAATGGCGTCTCACAAGTCCCTTTTTAGATTTTCACAAAGAAGCACCCTTAGCAATCCCTAAGAGAGAAGATAGAAGGAACCCCTAAGCAATAAAAATTCACCAAGATGAGGTATATGGCTGCACCGCATATACATGCTCCTCTAGAGAGATAATTTTGAAAATTTTTGATGAAAAATCCCAAGAATTCAAAGAAAAACTTGCTTACATTTTAATGTAACTCCTAAGTGGAAGCAATAGATAAGCATAGGGAAATTGAGCAGTGCGCAAAAAGAAGGTTGTCTCCGTCTCCCCCACTTAAATGGGACAATGTCCTCATTGTTCAAGGAATAACGAAGGGAGAACAAAAAGACCTTTTCGAAGCACTTGCATAGAGTTTAACAAAAAGTGTGTATGATATGTATTGTGCAAAATAAAAAGAAGGGTGAAACTAGTACTCCCCTGATAAGGTGCAGACTGAAGGCGGGATTCCCCCACACTTGAGAGTGTCCGGGGTCGATGAGGCGCAGCCTTCGATCATTGGAGATGAAGGTCCTTGGAAAAATTTCGCCAGAGTTTCCTTTGAAATTGTTCCGAAATCCATCCCTTTTTCAGAGGGGCACACCTCCTTGAAGTCATCCGGGATCGAATATAAACGTTGAAGTTGGCTTCAACAGGTGGTTGGTGCGGGCATCGTAACTCTTTGAAGAATGACCCGGATCAAAAGGGAATGTTACCTCAACACTGAAGATTTGATCATTTAAACTCCACCGATCTTTCTTGAGGTGGGAGTGTTGAGGTTGTTGATCCTTGGTGCAAGGATCAAATTTTGGTGGAGCCTCCTCTTCGAATTTAAGGATAAATACATCCTTATCTTCATTGAGCGGTTCAGGGAGAACTTTGGGGCGGACGTTGTCTTCTATTTCCGGTCCAGGATCAAATGGAAAGGTGGCCTCCACACTTAGCGGTGGGCTTGGAGCTTCCACCTTACTTCGTTTGTGCACAAGTGGGAAATGCCTTGATCCTCCAGGTGAAGATCAAAGTTTGATGGCTCCTCCTCCTCAAATTTGAGGATGTAGATATACTCATCTTCTTGGCGAGGCTCATGGGAAGAGCCTTGATGGACATCAACTTCAGAGAGATGTGACTCCTTGAAGTCGATGGTGGCACTCTCCTCTGATGACTCGGAGGGAGGCGGTGTCTCCTCCTTCTCAAAATCGAGGATGTGATCATCTCATTGTCTTGATGAAAAAGGGAGGGGAGACAAATTGGTGGTTGACCTCAGAGGGAGGAAACTCCATGAGGTCGAAGTAGAAACTCTCTTCTGACGAGTTGTCTTCATATTCAAGCTGGTGGTTGTTACTCTCTAGCTCAAACAAAGGGGGAGAGAGAGGGTAGCTCAAGTCCTCAGTAGGTTGCTCTTCCTCATGAATTGCTTCACTCTGAAGTTGTTGCATATCTTGATCTGGGTGAGCGTGCAGGTTTATGTCGTGGATGATTCTGGCGGTACTTGCATTGGTCACTGAGATATACTCTGCCATCATATTCATCAAACTTGAAATTGCAGTCGGACAAGGAGAACCCTCATGATATCCTTCACACCTTTGACACACAATCATTTGATTGTCGTTCTCTTGGCAAAGATTAGGTGTTCACAAGGAGGCGACAAATGGTAATGCCCACACCCTTGACAGTCAACATCTCGATCGTAGGTAGTACCGTCGAAGACTGTACCCCAAGAGTGGCCATACCAACCTTCTGCTTGATCATAATGACCGTCCATCAGAATTAAGATCCTAAAAAGAACAGAAACAAAATTTATACACAAAGTAGGCAAATAAAGGAAATGAAAAATATGCACAAAAACTAAACCGATAATAAACCAGATAGTTGGACCGAAGTCCCCGGCAACGGCGCCAAAAACTTGTTGTGCAAAATAATGATTAAACTATCTTGCAAACTAATGGGCAGTGTACCCAGTCAAAGTAGTACAACAAGTGTCGTATCCACAGAGACTTCGCAGCTATCTAATTAATTATAAGCTTAGTAAGCGTGCAACAATACAAATAAAAGTGCAAAAATGTAAATTGGGGGTTCTGGTTTTTTTTTGTTTGATTAATGGAAAATAAATAAAGCAATAAAACTAAGCTAACTAATCTAAGATAAGTGTACTCCGGGAGTTAGCCGGAGGCAAGCTTAGTGATTCGGTTTAGTAATAAAAATAGAAAACAATTAAACTAAAGTGGTATTTTGATGGATTGAAATGAAGATGTACCCCGGGAGAGTGTAATCACCCAAATACTCCAAACATAACATTATATCCCAATTTGCTCTAGTTGTCTATTAGGACTAAAGTTAAACAACTACTCTAAAATCCTAGAGAAAGCCAATCTCTCTAGTTGAATACCCTCCGATTAGGTTGGATAAACCTCACTAGATAGCATTAAGAACAAGCCCTTAACAATAGCACTAAATCCACCAACTAATTAAAGAAGGAAAAATCTAGGGTTTGTCTCTTCTTGGTCTAAATCCCTAAATCACAAATGTATGAGGTTAGGAGAAACCACAAATGTACAAGGGTTATCAATCTAGCACATTCATTATATTTAGAGAGACAAATCAACTATATTTAAGCAAATTGGTTTTACATGCTAGTTTGGGGATTTTGGGTCAAACCCCATCCCAAGGGTACAAATAGGACTACTGAGACAGTAAAGAGATAAAGAAGAGGAGAGTAAAAGAGATAGTCATGGGTTGTTGAAGAAGCTTTAGTGGAGGTGGGGTCTTCCTCTTTTTTCTTCTTCTTTTCCTGTGGTATCCTTCTCTCGCCTCGACTCCGCCTCTGTTTTCTTTCTTTCTTTTCTGTCTATCCTCCTCGAGTTTGTCCCATCTTTTTTCGCGTCTGTCTATCTTTTTAATCTTTTCCGCGTGAGTTGCCCAAGTTGAGTCCGTCTTCGTTCACTCCCCCCCGTCCTCGACTTTTCTTCAGTATCGTGCATATATATATATCACAAATTCTTAGCTACAGCTGTATGTAGCTATGATAGCTACATCCTAGACAAATTTGTAATTTAAAAAACTGAGAGGAAAATATAAGGGTAAGTTTTGTAATTTAGAAAGAGACATGGGAGGGACAAAAATAGAAAAAAAGAAACGTGAAGAAACGGAACGGAGCGATTCTGTATTTGTTTTTTGTTTTTTTTTAAAAAATTATTATAAAAACTTTAATTTGTTTTTGTTTTTTAATATATAAGTCCAAAATGAAAAAAAAATTATATCATTGTTCACCTAAGTTCAAGCTCTTCAAAACAAGACTAGTCATGGATATGTTTTGACAACTTTTTTTAAAAAAATTATTTTTACATATATACGATAATATTTTAATGTGAGGATAAATGTACATATTTTAATGTGAGAAATGTACATGTTTTAATGTGACGATGTACATGTTCAAATGTGAGAATGTACATGTTCTTTAATGAACATGTGTACATGTTTGTATGACCATCTGTACATGTTTGTATGACCGTCTGTACAATGTTCTTTCTTATATGTACATGTTTAATCTAAGGATGTATATATTTAATGATTCATACAGGTTTATATGGCTATCTATATGTTTTTAATGCGAGGATGTACATATTTTTACGTGAGGATGTACATGTTTTAGTGAACATTTGTACAGGTTTGTATGACCATTTGTACAAGTTTTCTTTTACGTTTTGTGTACTATATATGTAAAAACAATTTTTTAAAGTTATCAAAATATATCCATGATTGGTATTGTTTTGAAGAGCTTGAATTTAGTTGAACAATGATATAATTTTTTTTCATTTTGGACTTATATGTTAAAAGTTACAACAATTTAAGTTTTTTTATGATAAAAAAAATAATAAAAAAAACTTAAAAATTTTAAAAACAAAATGGAAGCAAACGTCGGAGACGCGCGCGAAAAAAAGAAGCGAAAAAAAGAAAAAAAAAAAACCTACACGCGGATGTAGCCAATTTGGCTACAGTGAGGTGTAGCCAAGACGGACTGTTTATATATATCTTCCACATCATATATAACCCGTCCATCCTAATATACTCGCGTGAGTATAAGTGGTCAGCACATGACTAAGTTGAACATCATGGTACGTGGCTGGTATGCAATTAAGTGCATGAAGCAGCACATTTGCATGCATGGCTGTTGGAAGTTACGTGGTGCATGGGTGACTTTGTACGTGAGAGTAAAGGGCAAGCTGGCAGGTTGCTTGCTTGCTCGCAGCAGGTAGCTTGTTTGCTTGCAGCAGGTAGCTTGTTTGCTTGTAGCAGGTAGCCAATGTCAAATTGAGCATTCACCTAAAATATAATAAAAACATGTAAGTTCACTAATATAAATAGAATACTCTATAAAGTGTGAAACTATGTCATAAACCATGTATGTAAAAATGACTCATAAAAGTATATTTTCACCACTTATCAAAAAGCTACCCAAGGTGAGTGTAATTTACCTTGTTCTTTCTAGCTTTTCTTTCCTTCTCCTTTCTTTTTCTTCTTTTCTTTCCCTTGTTCCCGGTTCACCAATTAGGCAATGCTACAGCCCATATCCAAGACACTAATAAGTATCTAATTTAACACTTAAACCCTAGATATTTACCTTAGAATTTAGGAGCATATATTTAGGGTTTAGGGGTGACTTTACCTTTCACTCACTAGATAGAGTTCTTGCTTAGCAAGAAGGCAACATTTCCAGCTCCAAGAAGAGGCCAAAACGGCTGGAACAACAAGGAACAAAAGCTCACATTTTTAGGAATTCTTAAAATGCAATTAGGAGCTAGAAAGGAGATATTTTCGGATTCCTTTTTACCTCAAACCAACAGGTGAAGGAGAGGCTTCTAATGGTGGTTTCAAACCTTCGAATGAGGAATACCCATGGAGATAGAATGGGAGGTTTTCGATTTTGAAAAGAGGAGATTGTTCTCCTTGACAAGGGATTCCAATGGTATATTTTTTGTAGTATTTGGAGTTGTTTTGGGTGGTCAACTTAAGGAAGAAATGAGGTGCTGTGTGGGGGGGGTCAAATCGCCATGGCTGGCTCCAGAGGAAGAAGAAGAAATCAGAGAGGAGAAGTGAGTACGGGAGAAATGAGAGAAATGGGGAGAGAGAGAATTAAGTGCTTTTTACTTTTGGTTACTTTATTTGTTTGTTTTTGTGAGTGAGGGAGTGTGTGAGAGAGAGGTGTGAACCGACACACACACATACTCACATTCAGATTTTGTTTTCTTATTTGCAAAATGGGACACACTAGTTTGTTCTTATACATTTACACACCCCATAATTTCCCGTTTTTACAGTTTTTACTATTTTCGTTTAATTGATTTTTGGTTCTAGACCTTCATTAATATTTAATAATGAATGTTTGGTTGACCAGAATTATCACGGGTCTATTTAACCCGCTTAAGTCGTATTTTTGGGTTTTCTCGAAAAACGTGCGCTAAAGCTCTATTAGCGTTTTAACATTATTTGGATCTGTTTTCTTCGGGAGTTGTTCCCATATATTATTTAGGCCTTATTAAGCCTTTAGAATCCATATAATATGCTAACCGAGGTCTCATACCTCCTATGGACATTTAACGCTTATTTAGCGTTTTTCGCTTTTTAAACGTTTCTTTATTTCTTTTGGATTTATTTTTCCTTACCAATATTACTTAGGCACTATTAAGCCCTTAAATACGGATTAGAATAATCTTAATCACTATATTTAAGTTCGGGGTATTTCACTTGTGCTATGAGTTTAGCACTGGATTTAATTGATTTAGATGGTCAATTCCTCCCCATTTAAGATTAAACTCGTGGCTCCTCAAAAACTTCAAGGTAATTACGTAGAACGCGTTTTATGACACCCGAAGGTGCGTTTTTGTGCTTTAAGGATATTCTGGAAAATAAGTAGTCACTTGAGTTCCAAGTGTTTATAAACATTGTTTATAGTCAAAATTATGTTAAGTGTGTTACATTGAGTTATATGGGGTTATATCAACTCAAGACACAATTTCCGGGCTACCGGGACTCTCCCGAGGCAAAGTAGGAGCGTTAAGAAATTCCCCGAGGATCCTGTTGAATTTGAAAAAGTAGCTCGAGGGTTCTCTTTAGAATGATGAATAATGATGTTAGGAACTCTAAGAATGAATTATATAGGAACTTTGTGCCACCTCGCTCTTCTCCGGGGGGCATTCCCGGGGGTTTATGGGGCCCCCATCGGGAACCTCCGAGCACTTTGCGTTTAATTGAAAATCTACCGTGAGGACTTCATCTTAATGTTTAATAAAGTGTTATGGAGCATTTGAATGAAGTGTAATGCTTTACTTCATCCTATAAGGTATTTCCAGGACTTTCGGGCCCTTAAGGGGACTCCCGAGCATTTTGCATTTTTACTCAGTTTTAGATGAGGTCCTGTGTTCTAAAGGTCATATAATTATCCTTGGTTAACTTCATATGAGGTTTATAGCTTATATAACTTTGGTTAGCTTAAGGTCCGGCTTAACGCTCGTTTTTGACCTTTAGGAGTTTATGTGCGTTTTTAACGCCTAAGTGTTCGTATGCTTTCTTAGAGTTAATAATCCCCTAAATAATATTTATTTACCATTATTTAATTATTTAAAGGTTAGGGGTATTTCATAATGCAACCCTATGAACTCACCAGAACGTGAGAGATATGTACGGGATAGTAAACTCCCGTTTAACGGTTAGAGAACCGAAACGAAACAGTCCACGAAATGAACAATAATGGAAAGACATAAAGAACCTCCGTTAAGAGAACAACGAAAGTTCAACGTTATGAACACATGAGAAAAGTTAAAAGATATACGGGACCACCAAATCCCTTATAAGAGATAGTCGACCTCCTATATGAGGATCCGACCCGGTCTGAGAAAACAAAACGAACGTATAAGTATACGAATTGTTGGGGCAACCCTTAAATTGAGAATACAAGAATTCAAGTAAATTCCCTAAGTCATTAGATAACATCGAGAGTAGATGCTTCTAGACTAACATACATGAAATATGTTATAACTCCGAGAGGGGAGTATTTGGGAATGTGAGAAGTCCGGTATAGATACGGACGTTTGTGTAAGTGAGGAACTAAGAGAGTAGTTCCGATACTAGTCGAACCTCCCACCATGCTAGACCCAGAGTAGGGTCGAAACCGGGGAAGTAAGACTAGGCTTGTAAGCCCGGTGGTGAGTCTTGTGTATGACTCTACCGGAGGCCATGTGTATTGGCTTAAGAATAATTAAGAGAAGAACAATTGAGAAAGTAAGAATAACCTTAGTGTCTGCTAATCGAAAAAATGTAGGATAAATTAATGTACAAAAGAATCAAATAATAAAGTAAAAAGAATAAAACCTACAACTCTAAGCACGGGTAGCAAAAATCCCGGTCAAAGTAGCAAGGAAGCTTTTTAAGACCAAGAATGTCGAACCCTAGGGACTTGTATAGAAAATCAGTCATAGCCTTTAGTAATTGCCTAAACTAAATAGGGGGGAAAATGAGTATAAGTTTAAATTAAGAAACTACCTAAAACCTAATCTAAAATGGTATTTACAATGATCCGCCCCAGATTCGAAATGGTAAACATCATAAAACACATATAATTACCAAGGAAAAGAATAAATTTCGAATTAGCCAACTTTTGAGAGTGTCGGATATCATGCCGGACAGAAAACGCACGGCATATTCAAGAACTTTGAATGTGCCGGACGTATTGTACCCGGCATGCTACCCGGCATACTCAAATGTCAAGTTACTTTTCCAGTTTGAAGCCGAAACAAGCACTCCCTAATCATTATCAAAACTAGCAAATATCTTGCTAATTAACGAACCGAAAAGGGGAGAATAACATGGTTAACTCTAAATCTTAAATTTCATCTTCTAAATTGTAAAAGACAAATGGAAAGACCACTTGGATTCCTCACCTTTCTGCCTTTGTTTTGATGACAAAGTCAGAATTTGAAGTAAATGGAAGGAGAAGCAACTTCATTCCAATTGCAAGAAACTTAAAATTCCAAGTTGAAACTTATATCTTTTATTGAATAATCATTGTGTGTTTACAAAGAGAACCACTCCAAATCAGAAACTGCTAAGGATTCTAATGCATCCTCTACTTTAATGGAAGAAAACAATCAAGGGAGAAGGAGAATGGTCTTAGCCTTAACCCGATGACATTTCTTCTTCTCCTTGTAAATGATGCAAGATCTTCCTTAGCAGCACTTCGGGACGTTTTTGAGGATTTTCTGAGTGTGTAAGTATGTAGAAGATGATGGCAAAAAATTGCTAACAGATAATCTAGTAGGTTTTTTATAACAATTATGTCCAAAAAGATCAAATTAAAACATAGGAAAAATCAAGAAGGTGTCGGGTATACTTTACCCGGCACTCTGCACGGCATAAAATAAAAAGTAAAAGAACCTACTCAATCAATACGGGTAGCAAACCAAAACCCGGTCAAAGTAGCAAGAAATCATATTAAGACCAAGAATGTCGAACCCTAGGGACTTTTATAGAAAATTAGTCCTAGCCTTGGTAATTACTAAGTAAGAAGGGGGAAATATGAAATATTTTCTAATCCTAATTAAAACTAACCAAACTAAATGATATTACAGTGGAATTATCCTAGTTAGGAATATAACCATCCTATTATGCAACCATGATCATTTAATGAATGCCAAGTTTCTGAATTATCCCGAACATTTGAACGTGCCGGACTCGTTGCCGGATTCTCAATACCCGGCATGTCCAGAAGACATTGAATATGCCGGACACATTCAACCCGGCATGAGATCCGGCAAGACCAAAATGCAAATTTTTTATCCCAGTTCCGAACTCCGAAAACAAGGACTCATTATCCACTTTCGAAACCAACAATCTCTCGTCAGTATTCGACTGAGATAATGAAAATAGATAAGGAAATTCAATTCTTTAAATGTTGTCATCTACACTTATGCATCTAACAACGGTAAAAGATTACTAAGAATCTTTAACCAATTCAACTCTTGTCTTTTGAACCTTAAGCAGAATTTAGAAAGGGAAGAACAAGTAGCTTTCTTATTCTATCCTAGATGAAGACCAGATTCTTAGAAAAACTTGTAGAAATATATTGAATGATCATAGTTTTACAAGAGGATTACATCTCTAACTAAGATACAAAGAGTTCTACCCAACGCTCCATACAACCAGAAGAGAATTACAAAAGGAAAGGAAGAGTCATAGCCTTAACCCGATGATTTTCGTCTTCTTGAAGGTGGTGGATCAAGTATAACTCCTTAGTAGAAAATGACACCACACTTGGAGTGGATGGCGGAACTTCAGTATGAATGGTATGTTTTTGTTGTGTGTGGAATGTCCCAACAATGAAGACTCTCGCCCCTTTTTATAAGCAACATTTTCCCACGTGCCGGATTCCATGCCGGGTCGCGTCGATCCGGCACCACGTGTAAAACGCGGTTAACCGTTTAACGGTAATAACTGCTTTTGCGAAACGTTGCATGTGCCGGATAGAATACACCCCGGCACCATGCCCGGCAGATATATTTGTCACGTGGAAAATAACTGTTGTCTGTTGACCAGGAGACGTGATTCTTGAATGTGCCGGATAGGAATACCCGGCACTAGCTCCGGCATAGTATGCTCTAACGGTCAGTGCAACCGTTATTAGTCGGAAAACAGGTATATGCCGGATAGGGAATACCCGGCATTATACCCGGCACTTCATTTCTCTGATTGTCGTGAGTTGTAGTCCGGCGCTTCGTCCGGCATAGTCTTGAACTTTGATTCAGGGACTTATTTCCTTGCAACAAAACTTATAAAACATACCAAAATAAGTCTGAACTTTCATAAGTCATTTTATATATAATATAACGTAAATAATGGTTATTAAATCTAAATTTCGACTATTATTCTTATAACTATAACTACTATAATATGATAAGTCTGAGGCTTATCAAAGCCCTACACTTACCATTTGCTAGTCCTCGAGCAAACTCAAATGGAAAAAGAATAATTGTTTATGCACAAAATAGATAATCTCAATAATGACAACTAAGACAAACATTTCCAACTATTTTGACTCTAATTCATAAGCATCACTTAATCATCCTTATTTCATCAAAAACCTACTAATGGGTACAACATAAAATATTCAATTTTCAAAGATCGATCAAAGACTCTTGGGCTTTTCTCTTTTTTTTTGTATAAGGGTTTTGTAGTTCTCTCCTTTTTTCCGGTTTCCGACATTCAGCCCTATTTTCCAAGGGTTTCTGAATGTGGCCAAGACACTCATCAATGGTTTTTATTGTTCACCCTATTTTTCAAGGGTTTCTGAATCAACCATGATTTTTTTCATTAAGAACGGGCAATTTAGGAGAAAAACAAAAGGAAAAACTCTCATTTTCTTGCTTTTATTTTGAGGCAACCTTGCGACCTCATACTGTTTCTTTTTTTTTTTCTTTTCTTTTCTTTCTTTCTTCTTTTTTTTCAAAGCTTTTTTCATTTTTTTCACCCTTTTCTAAGATATTTACCCACAAGAATTCTCACCATTTCGAAAAAAGAATAGAAAAATATACCCATAAGTAAATCATAGATAAAAATAGAAGTAAGGTCATATACTCATGTTAATAAGAAGAATCAAGAAGTTAAAAATAGAAATCTATAAGTCATTAGAGGGTTACCTCTTGAGAGAACAAGCATTTATTCTTCCCTAATCTTGTTTGATAAAGGACAACAAAAGGTTTAGTAAAACATTAATAAGACTCTTAACTTAAACATAGTATTTATATAACTAATATATATTATATTTTTTGGGGGGGACCCCTGCCCTACACTTGGCAGGAACACTGTCCCCAGTGTTCAAAGAAATAACTCGTAGACTGTGATTTTTTTTAAAAAGAAATATAAATATATTTTTATAGAAAAGAAAGAGAGACTCCCCTGATAGGTGAGAGTGAAGGTGCCCTACACTTGCGTCACTGGTTCCATGACAGGTAGTTTGGGGTTAGAAGGGAGCAGAAGGGAGTCCTGGAACATATAGCAGGTTGAAACTGATTGTTCTGGAGTACTACTCAGATACTTCTTCAACCTGGAACCATTGACTTTGAACCGTTCTCCTTTGGAATTTTCAAGCTCTAATGTACCAAACTCGGTCATAGAAGTAATAGTGAAGGGCCCAGCCCAACGGGACTTCAACTTCCCTGGAAAAATTCGAAGTCGTGAATTGTAGAGAAGGACTCGATCACCAATTCAGAAATCTCGGGGAAGAATGCCTTGATCATGAAGTCTTTTAGTGTGTTCCTTATAGAGAAGGGCATTCTCGTAAGCAGTGTGACGTAATTCTTCCAACTCTGACAACTGGAAGTTCCGTTTGATCCCTGCTTCCTTTATGTCAAAGTTGAGTGCTTTGAGGGCCCAGTAGGCTTTATGCTCAAGCTCTACGGGTAAGTGACAAGCTTTCCCATACACAAGGCGGAATGGTGTGGTCCCGATAGGAGTTTTAAAGGCAGTTCTATATGCCCATAAAGCGTCATCGAGCTTGGGGGACCAGTCCTTGCGAGATGAACGGACCGTTTTCTGCAAGATCCATTTCAATTCACGGTTGGAGCTTCGGTCTGTCCATTTGCTTGTGGATGGTAGGGAAGGGTAACCTTATGATGGACTCCATACTTTGTTAAAAGGTTATCAAATTGGCGGTTGCAGAAGTGAGAACCGCCATCAGAAATGATAGCTCGCGGAACGCCAAATCTGGTGAAGATGTTTTTCTTTAAAAAATTCAGGATGGTTTTTGCGTCTGCGGATGAGCATGGAATGGCTTCAACCCATTTGGAAACATAGTCAACATCGACTAGTATGTACTGATGGCCTTGTGATGAGGAAATGGACCCATGAAATCGATGCCCCAAACATCGAATAATTCCACCTCCAGGATATTGGTTAGCGGCATTTCATGACGCCTGGAGATGTTTCCCGTTTGTTGACAACTGTCGTATTGAGAAACAAATTTATGGGAATCCTTATGTAAGGTTGGCCAATAGAGCCCTGATTCCAAGACCTTAGCCGCAGTTTGGGTGGACCCATGATGTCCACCGGCCTCTTTAGAGTGACAGAATTGGAGAACAGATGTGACTTCATGTTCAGGAATGCATCTCCGGATGATCCCATCGGCACATACCTTGAATAAGTATGGATCGTCCCAGGATAAATGCTTCACTTGAGACAAAAATCTCTTCTTCTGCTGAGAGGGAAGCCCATGAGGTAAAATTCCTGAGGCTAGGTAATTGGTCATGTCTGCATACCATGGCTCCTGAGAGCGTATCTGCAAAGCTTCACACAATGCATTAATTCTTGTAAAGTTATTGTCATTGTCATCGTTAGAATTAGACTTCTCACTGTTAAACTGCTGGACAATGAACACCATCTCATCCGGAAAATATTCCCAGATGGGAATCCCATCGTATGGCCTTTCAATATGGGAGAGGTGATCAGCGACACCGTTGAGACAACCCTTTTTGTCAACAACCAATACATCGAATTCTTGTAGTAGAAGAATCCAGCGCAACAGCCTTGGCTTGGCTTCTGCCTTGGTAAAGAGGTATTTCAGGGCAGAATGATCCGTATGCACAATGACTTCACTCCCCCATAAGTAAGAACGAAATTTGTCTAGGGCGAAGACGACTGCAAGAAGCTCCTTTTATGTGGTTGTGTAATTCTTTTGTGCATCAACAAGGGTCTTGCTCGCATACGTGATTATTCGCAATACCTTATCCTTTTTCTGACATAGTGCGGCCCCCACAGCATAGTCGCTTGCATCACACATGATCTCAAAGGGGAGAGACCAATCGGGGAGACGACTAGAGGGGCTGAAATTAACTTCTCCTTGATGACTTCAAATGCTTCCAAACATTCCTTTGTGAATTCAAACTTTGTATCCTTTCCCAATAGATCACTTAAAGGTTTGGCGATCTTGGAAAAGTCTGCAATGAACCGACGGTAGAACCCGGCGTGGCCTAAAAATACTCGAACCTCTTTGACGGTAGTAGGAGGAGGGGAGTTTCTCGATGATTTCAACCTTTGCCCGGTCTACTTCAATACCAGCTTTCGAGACTTTGTGTCCCAACACAATGCCCTCCTTCACCATGAAGTGGCATTTTTCCCAATTCAGGACTAAATTTGTATCTTCACATCTGTCTAAAATCAAATCCAGCTGCTGCAAACAATTGTCAAAGGTGGAACCATATACGCTAAAATCATCCATAAATACTTCGATACTCTTTTCGATGAAATCAGCAAATATTGCTTGCATGCAACGTTGGAAAGTGGCAGGAGCATTGCAAAGTCCAAATGGCATACGATTATAAGCAAATGTACCATAAGGGCAGGTAAAGGTAGTCTTCTCCTGATTCTCTGGTGCAATTGGAATTTGAAAATAGCCTGAGTATCCATCTAGGAAACAATAAAATTCCTGACCTGCTAATATTTCTAACATTTGATCTATAAATGGCAAAGGGAAGTAATCCTTTCTTGTGGCTGCATTTAATCTTCTATAATCAATGCACATTCTCCAGCCAGTTGTTTGTCTCTGGGGATTAATTCCCCTTTTTCATTAGGGACGGCAACTATGCCTCCTTTTTTTGGAACCACTTGGACAGGACTCACCCAAGGGCTATCGGAAATCGGGTAGATGATACCTGCATCTAACAACTTCAAAACTCCTTTTTTCACAACTTCTTCAAATTTGGGTTTAATCTCCTCTGCCATTGCCTAATCGATTTATGGTTATCCTCTATAAATATACGATGAGTGCAAAAGCTAGGATCAATGCCTTTTAATCAGCTAGACACCAACCTATTGCTCTCTTATGATCTCCTAAGACTCCTAACAATTTAGTTTCCTGCTCAGCAGTTAGAAGTGATGAGATGATAACAGGGAGAGAGTTGTTACCTGCCAGGAAGGCGTATTTGAGATGAGAGGGAAGTTCTTTAAGATCTACCTCGGAGGTTGTTCGATTGATGGAATAGCTTTGAATGGTGAACGTTCTAGGCTTTCTAATGGTGGTTGATAACCATTGTTGGTATTGTTCTGAATACCACAGTTGAGTTGGTCAACAATCACCTTGACTTCCTTTGCGGGAGACTCTTCAATTGATGAAACCAAGATTTGCTCCAATGCCTCTAATTCATGGGATTCAATTGAGGGAAGGGAAAATGTTTCTCCATCATCTTGGAATTCATTCTCACTATTATCTGCTAAAAGCCCAACACAACAAACAGTATGAGCATTTACACTTTTCTTTACCATTTTTGCCATATCGAACTCGATCTTTTCGTCCTCAACTCGGAAGATGACTTTGCCCTCATGAACGTCAATGATTTCTCGTGCAGTACTTAGGAATGGTCTTCCAAGGATTAGAGGGACCTCGGTATCCTCATCAATGTCTAAAACCACGAAGTCCGCTAGAAAGATAAATTGTCGACTCCAACTACCAAATTTTCCACCATTCCCATCGGCTTTATTGAGGATCTATCAGCCAATTGTAGGGAAAAGGATACTGGCTTCAATTGACTGCCTCGAATCCTGGTGAAAATGGAGTATGGCATAATATTGATGATGGCACCTAGATCACATAGACCATGACTGCAGTCAACATCTTCAATATAGCAGGGCACAATTGGTAGTCTGGGATCTTTCTGTTTAGGGGGTAATGCCCGTAGCAATGCTGCGGAGCACTCCTCGGTTAGACTGACCATCTCCACATCTTCCCTCTGCCTCTTGTTATTAACTAATTCCTTCAGAACTTAGCATAAGTTGGCATTTGCTTCAATGCATCGATAAGAGGGATATCAATAGTTAAACGCTTAAAGATACCCAAAAATTTCTTAAATTGCTCATCTAAGTGCTTTTTCTTAAGCCTATTGGAAATGGCAATTTTTCAGTAGAAATTTGATTTTTGTTGGGAGGAGAAGAATTAGAAGAGGGAGAGAGGGGTAGGCCTGTGTCTCCTGAGATTGTACCTCTGGAGAGATTTCCTCTAAGTCAGTAGGATCAACTTGCATTTCTTTTTCTTTTCTTTGATCCTTACCTATCTCTCTTCCGCTTCTGAGAGTGACTGCACTTACATCGTTACTCCCAAGGGTAACTGATTTTGCGTGCTCTCTTGGGTTTATTTGAGTTTGTGAAGGTAATTGACCGGATGGCCTTGGTTGGGTAAGCATTTGTTGGATCTGAGATTGTAGTGACTTCTGATCTTTACGAAGGGCTGCTATGTCTTCCTGTGTATCTCGTGATTTTTTCATTAAAGCCTTCATTAAGTCACGCATCTCGGCCATCTCGGCTTCATGATTGGATGAATGTTGGGGTGGTCTATTTGATGGAACACCACCATATGTAGATTGCTGGAATTGTCTTGGATTTCCTTGAAATCTGAGTTGGTTCTGGAAGTTTGGAGAAGTTTGGATATTTCTCTGCCAAGGTTGCCTGAATTCTTGGTTGTTGTTTACATAATTCACTTCCTCAGATGCTTTCAATTCCTGCAACTCAGGGCATTGCGCAAAATCGTGTGGTCCTCCACACTGTGTACAAAACACATCAGAAGGTGGTAAAGGAAACACAGAGGGGTGCGATACCTGAGATTGTCATGTATTCGCCACTTTTGCATGCTGGGGAAGAGAACTCATAGCCAATTGCTCGACTACCTTTTGCAAGGCACTAACTTTGGTGGATTACTGAGCGTTACTCTCCAATAATTGTTCATGACTTTTCAATAATTGCTCGATTTTGCTGTCGCTTCCTCCTTTTGATGTAGACCTGGGGTGCTACCTCTGGAACCACCGGTAGCCCAATCTCTTATTTCTTCACATAGGGACTCAATCCCATTAAGAAATTGCTCTCCGGGTTTCTTTAGAATATCAGCACCAAGGGATGAAAGTACCATGGTCTTACATTGGTTCACCAATCCTTTATAAAATAACTGGGAGAGTTGTTCCTTGGTGAGACCATGGTGGGGACAAGTCAGAAGCAAACCCTTGAATCTATCCCACGTTTCGCCGATGTTTTCTGAACCTGGTTGTTTGAAGTTATAAATTTCAGCGATCATTTCTAAGGTTCGGCTTGGGGGCAAGAATTTGTCATGGAATTTAGTGGCCATGTCGTCCCACGTGTGAATAGTCTGTGGAGATATGCTATGATACCACTTACTTGTCATCCCTGTAAGGCTATGAGGAAATAGGGTGAGTCTAGCGTATTCGAGAACCGAATCTTTGGAAGTAAGGCTATTTACGTGTTGGAGGAACTTTGTAATGTGGAGTAAAGCTTCATCAGGATTAGATCCATCAAACATTTCTAACTCTTTTACACAACGGATTTGATGATATGGCTTTAATTTCTGTCATTCATCCTAATCTGCTTGTGAAAGAGCGGGAAGGTTTATGGCGGGTTGTTGGCCTTGGTTAGAAGGCCGGTTAATGTTCCTGACGGTCGCAGGTATGTCAGCCATGGTATGGTGATTTCTTTGCTGTCTTTGTAGGTGATGAAATGTCCTTTCTATTTCTGGATTGTAATTGATGAGAGTTTCAGGGAGACTGTGTGATCGTGTAAGTGGCATTCACTTTTAGAAGAACAAGTACATAAAAGATAACAAAGAGAAATGTGATTTAGATAATAATAAATGTAGATGGTATTTATTATAAAAGATATTATTGTTTATTACATATATACATGCTAAAATATATAAAATATACTAGTACAACTACAGGATAACCCTAAACCTAGTACGCCTAACCCTAGTAGCAAATATGGCATGGGAGGGGTCCCTCCTGTGAACTCTACTGGTGAAGATGCCCATGTGAGGGAATCTCCTCCTAAGCTCTTCCACAGGCAGAACCCGCATGCGTGTTGTGGTCCTAAGGCGGTGGTAGGCAAGGGCTGGTTGTAACTTCTTCCTCTTAATAAAGATTTCTACCCCTGTACGGGGGTAGAGTTCATTCACTACATAGATATGCAGAAAATGAAAAAGATCGGACTCCCCACTCTGTAACTTTGCCATCCAAATGTTACTAGACATCCTGATCACAAAGTTGGACAAAGGGTGAGATAATTGTAAGAGGACGGAATACATATATAACATAGAGAAAAAGAAAGAAAAACAAAATGCTAAGTTGAACGAGTCGGGTAGTATGCCGGATAGTAAGTGTCCGGCATTGGACTTCCTCCGATTGTGCCAGATCGCAGAAACTCGGCATCATACACGCAGTTTAAAATAGCGAACACATAATTAAACTTAAATAACATTCGTCGGGAATGAATTTACAAATTCGTTGAACATGCGGGTTCACCGCGGGCATATACTATCCGGCACAGACTTCCTCTGTTTTTGCCGGGTATTATACGTCCGGCAGTGAGTCAGGCACATTCAAACATTTAAAAAAAATAAAAAAAATCAACGAATACAGAAAAAATATGGCAATTACCAAGTTAAGGACTTGGACTAATAATCTAACGAGCCGGATACGATCGTTAGTCAGAATGTGCTGCTGTTGGCACCATGGCTTCGGCCGAATGGACATCTACCACTGTTGATAAGTAAGCCCATCTGCCCACTGGTAGTATGGCATAGGACTACTGTCCAAATTGTGACTGTGTGAGGCTAAACGGGAAATTGTCCTTAATATGACACCTGTATGATTATGTGAGGTTTGTTGGAAGCGGGCTTCGTATGATGGAAATGGAACAAGTGAGTTTAAATCAGTTACAACAAACTGGTGATCCTTACTAACTACGTTGGTTGATATCTTGCTAATGATGTGATTATTGTGAATTGTTGTGTGGATATTTAAGTGTCTGTTGTATGTTTAATTCCGCATTTACAGTATTTTATAAGCATGTAAATGGAACACATGAAACGAATCTCATGTTAAGCAAGATGACTAATCAACCTAAGTGGCCTAAAGGGTCTAGGATCACATTTAGCATACCAGCAGTTGGCTGAGCCTTTATGGCACCACATTACAGGACTTGATCGAGTTATGAAGCCGGAGTGCGGGACTTCGGGGTAGTCGACGACACCATTTAATTATCGCACCTCTAGACTTAGTTATATTTAGTACGATGTCAATATTGGGATTACCTTAGATGCTCACTTACCTTAGTATCAGTTAAACTTAGGATGATGTAGTGTATATCTCGTTCATCACTGTGGTTAATTATTGTCATTGTTTTATTATAGTTCTTTTCTGCTTCTTTACTCGCAAGGGCGAGTAATGGCATGTGACACCCGAGAGAAATTATAAGTGTTTACTTCCGCTGTATGACGTCTTTAATTATGCTACGAGAGTGATTATTACGTGTTTAATGTGAGGGGTGTTACATTGATACCGCGTAGATGTATTATAACTAGCACAAAAGCTCGGCAACGGGGCGAAGCCCCTTTGAGTTGGTCATGGGCTGGCAGCTCTCACTTCAGTTGAAATTGCGAAACAGACGGCCACAGGTGAGTGCCCGGCGTCTTATCGGTTTGTACCTGACCGTCAAGCGATGTTGAAAGCAGTCAGAGAGAGCTTGGAGCTGGCTAGGAACCAAAAGAAAAGGTTTACAGATAAAAAGTGATGGGCCCTCGAGTTCAAAGTTTGTGACAGAGTGAGGCTAAAACTAACGCCCTAGATCTTGAAGTAGAACAAACATCTCTAGTATAAGGGTTCAGTCCAGTGTTTCAATGGACCATTCGAGGTGATCCAACAGGTGAGCATATCCGCCTACCAGTTAGATCTTCCCGAAACACTTGAAGCTTTCCCGAATTTCCATGTGAGTTACTTGAAACCGTTTGGCAAGAGTGTGAAGAAGGTTCACATGGAAAAAGTTAGAGCCTCACTAGCCGTGAAGATGAAATATGTCAAAGACGTTTATGAACTTCTTATCGTCGGATGTGAGGAAGAAGATCGAATCATTCGACAGGGTTCCAGGTCCACTAGAAGGGCGAAGCAAGGGAAGACGGAACTTGGAGAAGCAGAAGAATTTGTGGTAATTTAGAGATAAGATAAAAATGTATCTAGACACTTTGTTGGGGATGACAAAGGAATAGGTGGGGGTGGTCTATCACATCCCATATTGTAATGTAGCTTGTCGCGTGGGTCATTTGATGTTGGATGTAATGACACCGAATGTAATCAAGTTGTTTTATGAATAAAAGAAGTAGTCACATTCTATTCACTTGTCCCTATGTTGCAATGGCTTTAGTCACCCATGTATTACGCCTTTGCGTTCTTTTGCAGGGATGTTGGGGACGCGAGGCCCCTGTAGGATGAAGCGTTTCAGGAACTCTTGGCCGTCGGGTCGTGGGTTGGCTGCACTTGCAATAGAACTGTTGTCGTAACATTTATATCAGTGATCATGATGTTGGGCTGATGGGATGCCTTGCACCGTGTCGGCACTTAGTCCCTTTAAAAGTAAGCTTATATAAGAGACGTCTGAGAAGCCCATTGAGGGTTAGGGATGATTTGGATTAGGGTGGAAGCGGGTGTTCCATGTAGCACACGTTGGAACCCTCTACCGAAGGTCCGAGGATGCTCCTAGGGGCAGGCATTGGGTCAACTCACTCCTTGGGGTTTATGTGACCCTGGATCCAACTTAGAGATAGTCTCACTAACGGCTAGCAGTTTGGGTGTCGGCGCCCTTGAACTTGGGCTTGGGTCCTAGGGATGATGTTGATTAAACAATCAAGACGTAGTCCCGCTGGTCCTGTAACCTTGTGTCAGGTTAAGTGAGTCGGCGTTAGGAGCTGACCGTTGGGAGGTTAAAATCCACTCCTATATCAGGTTTAGGGGTGGCTATCTTGTGGCATGAGGTTTTGCCCGGCCCAAGATAGAGATAGAAGTTAGGCTGGTCGACCTAGAGTTCGGCGTTGGTGGTGCGAACCTTTGTTTCTTGCATGCTAGTTTATATGTGTTCTTGGAAATGCTCGTTTATGTGCTTGTTTGATTAATAGAAAGTTTGTGTTGTGATGTCATGTCACAAAAAAAATCATTTTAAAGGTTGTTTGTTACAATAGGGAAGCTAATGTTAACTTGGACGGAGTACCGAATTCCAAAAAAAAAGACAAAAAGAGTTAAACCATAAGAAAAATCATTTATGGCTTACTTGATTAAGTGGCAATACGAATGAGAATATAAATGATGAATATGGAAACATAATCAATGGGTATAAGAATAAGTGTTACCATATGTTGGTCTTGAGTCATAGCAAATGTACATTAAAATTTACTTTCAACCTTTATTTACATGTTTAATGTACAGATAGCCGAATTTATATAAAAAGTAGAACCAATAATTTTTCTACAATTTTTATATTATTGTCTTAACATAGTTTCACAATTATTATAATAAGTCAGTACAAAATGAAATTAAAATAAATGTTAATTAATAAATTATGGTTGACTTTAAATATAGATTATTAATGACAATATTGTGTAGAAAAAATGTCAAATTACTATTGATTATATAACTAGTTTTTCAAAAAATAATTAATGCTATTATTAAAATATTAGTTTCATTTGAATTAATTGAACATTAAAATTCACTAAAATAATAATTTGTATTGTTATACATATTTTGATTAAAATATTTTCTTAACAAAATTAAATAATAAAATACAAAAACATTCCACCAATAGGATATAAGTAATTAGAATATTTTTCATAAATAATATTTTACATTTTTAATCAAATGAATATGTTTAAAATAATTAGTAAAAAAATAAGTAGTGAAAAAGAAAACCATAGCTAGCTGCTAACATCTATTATAGAGCCCCTCTCAATTCCTCTTCTGCTTTCTGCATATGACACTAAAATGCAGCTGACCACTTCTGCACTTCTGTCCCTAAATTTTTATTCCTCTTACATGGCATGGCAATAAAAGTGTCTTATTCTCGTTCTCATACCTAGCTATCGTATCAAAAAATATTACGAGATGTTTAACGAAATGCAATACTGAGATCCCTTACGAGATGCAAATTACCATGGAGAAGAAGTGGGTCACTTAGCCGAATTGATAGAAGCTTTGCACCCTGAGTGGATGGGGTTTTATCCAGATGTGAGACTTCATCTAGGGAATGTGCTTACCAACCTCTGACCATCGAATGATTGTGATAGACTCGGGCAAAATCAATTGGGGAACCGAAACCTTTTTCGATCCATGGATCCATGGTTGGAGCATCCTAATTTGAAAAATTCATAAAGCAGGAATGAGGAATCTGAAATCATGGTACCACACACTGAAGAAGTTGAAATGGCTCAAGGGGTGCGTTAACTTGGGAACAAGAAGTGTTTGGGGATTAAAACAAGGGTCATTGACACAAAGGAGGAACTCATGAAAGTGGAGAAGAGGATATAAGAAGGTGATTTGTCCAGTGATATAGAGAACACGAGGGTTACAGCTTTAGAGAAGGTTGGAAGGGCAGAAAGAGAACATTCAATATATGGATGCAGCAATCCCGTGATAAATTGATTAAGGATGTGGACAACAACACTCGTTATTTCCATATGAGAGCAACGGTTAACAGGCCGGAATAAGCGCATTACCTGCTTGTTGACCGAGTCGGGAGTGCTTGATTCCGGTGGCAATAAAATCTGTGGTTGGTATTTTGCTGATTTGTATCGCGCCCACGGCTAGTGGGTATTAGTCCACCGACAGTGAACCACCCAGTAATTTCGACCTGAGGAGGCAACACATTTGGAGACAATACCGTCCATGAAGGAATCAAACAAGTAGTCCTCAATGTAATAGCTCTAAGGCACACCGGTTTTGATGGTTATAATATGAAATTCATTAAGAGGAGTGGCATGTAATTGGGCAAAGAATTTTCTAAGGATGTCCAAATTTTTTTCATCTCTTCAAAAATGGAGGAGGAGTTTAATACCTCACATGGATTGCATTGATACCGAAAAAAGTGGAGGCAGCTCGTTTGGAGGAATATAGGCCCATCAGCATGGTTGGGTGCTTATACAAGGTAATTGCAAAATTAATTGAATACAGACTAAGCCCGCTACTACCCAAACTCATTGGCGATACGCAGTCGGGATTCATTAAAGGGAGGAACATTCTTGAAGGACCTTTTATGCAAATGAAGTCATAACATGGCTGAAAAAACGTAAGAAAAACGGTATGTTGCTGAAGATAGATCTGAAGAAAGCCTATGATTTCGTTTCCTGGGAGGTCCTAGACATAATGCTAGAGAAGATGGGATTTGTTTATAAATGGACATATTGGATCAAGGATGCGTCTCAACAGCTAGGATTTTTCAATCCTAGTAAATGGCTCTCCCCTAAGCCTTTCTCTCCTGGTCCGTGGCATTCGCCAGGTGATCCGCTTCTCCTTCTTTGTTTATTATTGTGGTGGAAATACTTCATTGTTGATAACAGGTCGATAGAGGTAGGGAATTCTCAGGATTGAAAGTGGGAGCACGACAGGTTCGAGTTTCTCATCTCCAGTTTGCAGACGATGTAATGGTTATTTTGGTGAGGTTCGGAAGGAAGAATTGATTCAACTCCACCTATACTTATTCCTTTGCAAATAAGTGGTCTCAGTTTGAACATGGAAAAATCGATAGCCTTCTCATCACACAACGGAAGAAGAGGAGTGCGTGGTGTTGGGAATATTTTTTAGGTGTCGGATAGGAGAGTTGCCTACCACATATCTAGGCTGCCCTTTGGGCGCAAACACCAAGATAAAGAACAACATGGACCCGTCTTTTGGCGAAAAGTAGAAAGTAAGCTTGCTACATGGAAGGCAACAAGTCTATCAAAAGCGGGGAGAATGGTGCTCATTTGATCGGTTCTTGATGCAATTCCTCTATACTACGCAAGTTTGTTTGTAATTCCTGCGAAGGTGAGAAAAAGATTAGTGGCACTGCAGAGGCACTTCTTTTGGGGAAAAACTAGGAATAAATTCCTTTGTACTGTATCATGGGATAGACTGTCACAACCGAAGGAAGGTGGGGGACTGGGGTTTCCCAACTTGCGCAAGAAAAACTTGGCCCTCCTCACTAAATGGAGGTATAGTTATGCACAAAATCATTCCCCATTATGGACGTGTCGTGGTCCAGTCATCTACCAGACTAGAAAGGGTTTGTATCCTGGCGAAATGGATGAAGTGAGTAATCGCCAGAGAGGAATCTGGTATTCAATTATCAAGCACACCCATGGCGATCAGAGACTGAAATACCTCATTGACGAACGTGCCAAAGTATCGGTTGGTAATGGAGAAGAGACGAGATTTTGGCTGGATAATTGGACTCCGGTGGGAGTTTTGCGCAAGAAGTTTCCCCGGTTATACGTGTAAGTAACCAACAGAAATGTGATTGCCAAATAGGGTGATGGGTGCGAGGCAACTGGACTTGGAATCTACAGTGGCGACGCCTGTTGTTTGTGTTCGAACAAGAGATGGAGTCAAAACTCATGAGCATTTTATCACTCAAGCCCACCTCCCCCAACCAGAGCGATGATAGTGCATGGTCAATGCATGGGCGGGCGTCTTTCACCAAGGAAATCACCGAGGTGATCTCCCCCCCGGCTGAGATGTACGCAAATGAAATCCCCGAAGTCAGACGTATTTGGCATGGCCTATGTGCTCTCAGGGTGGCTGTATGTCTGTGGTTCACACTCATTAGAAGACTAACGACAAGAGGCCTGCTTTTTGAAAGGAGCTTGGTCCCGATTGCACAAAGCTACTGCCCGTGGTGTAAGAGGACTATGGAAGAAGTGGAGCATGTTATTTTTTTGTGTCCGGTGATAGCTAAAGTATGGGTAAACGTACTGCGTTGGTGGAACATTCCTTTTAGCTTCAAGTCATCAATGAAAGAGATATATGAAGACTGGTTTGCAGTGCAACTAGGCAAAAGGCAACATAGTCTGGAAATCAACTTGTGCTATGGAGTGTATTTTATAGGCTTCATCGAAACAATGTGGTATTAGAGAGGATGATATCAATGCGTCTAGGATCCCAGCTCAGATCAAGATTGGTGTGTGGCGCTGGACCAAGACTTGGTGGAGAGCGATGCCTCTCACATGTAGTAATTTTGTAGGAATTAATGCTCTAAAGGATTATCTATAATTTCTGTGAGGATGTTTGGATCTTTTTGCTGCTATTCTGTTGTGCGAACAATTTAGTTTTGGCTATTAGGTGTGTACTTGGATGGGTACTCTTTTTTCTCCTTGGACTTTTTCCCACTGGGTTTTGTCTAAGGGAGTTTTAATGAGACCCAAAAACAATCCCGTCCACCCGGTTCTCCGGGTCATTCTTTTTATTAATATATGGCTATAAGCCCAACTTAAGCTATCGTATCAAAGTAACAAGTATGCAAGCAAGTTTTGTTGTTTTTTCTAGCTACGGTGGTGGTCTGGCCTCCGCCACTAATTATTAAACTGCAAATTTAAGTTGTAAAAGTATCAACGAGGACAAGACGTCCAGAATGCTTATCATTATCAATTCATCATCTAACAGCTCGATCAGCATAAAAGTATTAAGACAATAGACAACACAGATCAGTGAATCCAGAAAATAAATCTAACATTAACGATTGACAAGAACAGATAGACAGACGAACAAACAGAGTTCATAAATTATAAGAGGATTCCCCGACTTCTAACAAGAAATTTTAAAAGCTAAAGCAGAAAACACGGTTAACTGTGACGCGCAAAATTATATTACTGTACATAAACCTTTGTTGTCTACTATGCAGCCTTCATGGATCCAAACACAGTTTCATCAGAGGACTTCTTCGCTCTCCACTCTCTTCAATAAGTCATTCCAGAACCGCTACCTCTTGCTCAACCCTCCAATAGTTTGCATCGTTAAATTCCTTCAACCCAGCTGCATTCTCGTCACCCTTCTCATCTGCAGTTGGCGATCCCGCTACCTTGGACCCATTGCCATTGTTTCTCTTCATGGCTCCTGCTTCTCCTACTATACCTTCCTTCAGTGCATGGTCCATAGCTTTCTCGGTCCCCTCAGGTTCAACTCCGACAAACTCCACGTCCTCTTCAAACAGAGATGGGGCTTTATGTCCCCCACCCTCGCCTGACTTTGACGACCCTGGTTCACTTACATCCCCGGATGAGGTCGAATCCCCATTTGATAGAACAGAAACTCCACTCGGTGAGATTGTTCCCGGAGGAGAGACCACATGTTCGTCGTTGATTGGGGGGTCCCCAAATGGGTTCCAGGAGGTGACACCCGGTGGTTGGGTGCCTTTGGCATTTGGCTCATAATAGTTGGATTGTGGCGTCTCAAACTGGTAGGAGCCTGCTTCGGCTCTGGTGTTTGTCTTCTCACTGGTGGAGTTCACAAATGACCCGGGGGTTCTGGAGCTTGTATTGGGGCTTGAATCATTTGAGGGGTGGTTATGGACAGAGTTCAATGGCTTGTTTTTAGGGTCTTTACTTGGGGGAGATACCTCTTCCTCGTCTCCTATTACAACCTCATCATCATCGCTGCTGCTATTGCCACTGCCTCCACCAGCACCACAGGCGACCCCATTCAAGCTGATTTCGTCCATCATCTCAGACAAAGAAGTGCTCACAGGAGCATCATCAATTCTTTCATCTCGGAATGTGAACCAGTCCGAGTTGGTAAACAAGCTGCAGTGACGAGGAACACAATGCCACAACTCAACATGGTATACATGAGGAGACGCAAGATGAGCAATAAAATATGATGCACATCCAACATAGAATGTGCAGGTAATATCTATAAAAGTATGAATGGTACTATGAACCACTGGTGAAAAAAATTATTGTCCACAACACTTGAAACACATACCTTCCTTGGTTATCACCAAGCCGCAAAGAAGATATCACAACTTCAGCAGATTCATCATCAAAATAGACATCCTGCATTCATCATCAGCACATGTGAACCGTGTTAAAAATAGATGAGGCCTATCAACAACGCTCACCTCAAAAATCTAAGTACACTAACAAAATCCACCTTAAGTATTAAGGTAATAATACCTCATCATCTCGGTCCATGCCTCCATTATCCTGAGCGAGTTGTAACATAAACTAAATTACATAGTATTCTCTAATGATACGAAAAATAATTGAATATCAAATATAGAAGTTTTGATGATAGTTCAAGTACCTCTTCTGAACCTTCTCTGCCAAAGAGATCAGGTCTTAGAGCCTGGCTAAGATTGTTAGCCAGGGCAGCTACATCATAATCTCTGTCCTGAATGTCATCATCATCACTATCCCTCATCCTATCATGCAATGCTGTGGGACGCCTGCACAGTAACAAACAAAAGTCTTCCTTCAGCTGCATAATGTGAGAATGTATAAAAACAGCAAGATAAGAAAATAAATATATGTTAGCTACACTAACAAAGACCCTAAAAGAAAAGATATTTAACAGCTAGACATAACCAGAAACCAAAAATCAAGGAAAACACCATAAGTTATTTGGCAACTCAAACCAAAAAGTATAATCACAGAAAGCAGCTTTTAAGTACCAACAACGTACATCCCCAAGAGATTCACAGAAACATGACAACAACTTCATCACAAGATTCTGTTGAGAAAACTACAATCTGAACAATTGAAGTGACAGAGTATTACCCTTCTAAAACAAGAAAAAGAGAGCCACCCAAAATGGTATTCTGGCACCAGGGCAGGTAATATCATAAGATGATCTTCAAACCAAATGGATTGAACAAAAAATACAGCTCATATAGCTGCACTTATAGTGCATTACCCAGATAATGTTAACATACTGCTCAATACAACAAGAATGTAGTGCACCTTAGTGCAATAATTCAGTATCTTAACCCTCAACTACAAAACAGTGTAGTAGAATCAATCTGTAAGATAAAACATTACATAATATGACAAAAGTCGGATGTCAAAGCAAGATCCCTTACCCACATCCCCACCGGTAAACATTCTCCATCATATTGCGCTCTTGCAGAGCTGTCATCTGCCACTCGTTCCATTCACCATTATCCTAGACATGACAGGGAAAACAAGAACGTATAAATAACGAAACATCCGCACATATATTGCAAGTTCAGGGCTTCAAAATATAGCTGCTGAGTCTATTCAAGAAATAATAAACATAACTTGACCATGGATTAAGCACGTGATAAAGTAATACGGCAATGCTAAAATGCACCCATTGCTACAAACACTCCAACAGCATGTTAAACCAATCACCTTAACACAGGTCTGGATGCATCTGTTTGATGCGCCAAGTTGAGCAATCTTGTTAGAAATTCGGGTGACATGTCCAAGATTCCCGGCCCGTGATGGTTTTTTCTCAGAAGCAGGAATAGTTGGCTGGATCATAAGCACAAACAAATTTACCTTAAATAAAGCAAAAACACAAGTGTATGAAGATAAAAGAATGCAACAATTTTTCCTCAGACAACCACAAAACATGCCCCAGTTCATGACCATGTATTAATTCCACGTAATAAAAATGAGGCAATCACAGGCGAATAATCCGAACAAACAACAAATCGGAAAGATGCAGTTCACGAACTACAAATTGCCACCACTCATTTCAACATATCTTCATTTAATTTGAAAGCCCAAAGTGGAGAAAATAAAATTCATCATTTAGAGAATAATGGACTAATTGGGCTTTGGCTCATCATGTAATTTAAAACACAGATGTGCAAAATTAAAAAGGTATGGCTTGTCAAGGACAGTTATGATTTCCATTGACAAAGTGTAGCAAGACCAAAATTGTCTCAACAGGTGCAAACATTGTCCAATTCCTCCTATTTTCATGATACATAAAAATCCAAGCACAAACAATTTCTGTTCAAAGAAACAGCAACATTTCCTGTTACCTGCACAGTCCATTAATCCATATGAATATCAAGAATCTTATCATCGTCAAGAACTACTTATTCATAAAGCAGCATGGCCTTAGTTAAATACAGATCGATTTTCTGAAGATTTCAACTTAGTAATCAGTACACAAGAAAATTTGACGAAACAATACGAAAAATCAACTAACATAGATTTCAAGAGCGACATAACTACCTGACTGGCATTACTTGATAGCAGCGGATGTTTATCTGCATGCAGGATTCTACCAAGCAAATCACAATCCTTGAACAGGTGACCGACAATGTTTTCATTGCTGCTCTCCATGCATGACAATATGATACTCTCGACATGATGATGTAAAGCATTGTTGTAGGGGTACCTATTAACAAAAAGTTGGGACTCAGCAAAATCATATCACTCCCAACCATTAATTACTAGATCTGAACCCTTTTTCTTCTCTTATGGAACCAACACAGTAATCTCCATGATTACGATAACCGATAATATTGATTAAACTAGCTAGTTGAATATGCCCACAAGTTAAGCAAACCGAGACTGAACTACACAAATAAACTCAAAGCTAGCTTATTTCTATGAAACCTGTACAGAAAAAGAATATGGCTAGATTAAGTAAAATTACACTGTACTTACTCAAAAAACAAATCTATAATTCTTTGAATGGTCCCAGAGTTGACCAATTCCTGCTCTGCAGCAGCATTGCCAGCTTTCAACAAAACGGCAATGAACTCCACAATCTGTACATGATTGAGACAAACAAGTTGAGGCTGAAACAAATGCAAGTAAATAGCACCAATAGGAGCATTATGATCAGGAATTCTCTTCTTTTTTATTCTCCTGATCAACTAAGCCACATAGAAGGTAATACACAAAAAGGACATCTTTCAGGGACTCAAAAGGGTTGCTTTTCCAGTCATTGCAGTTGCAGAGAATTGTGAACAACACAGTTCATAAACATATGATGGAATGCAGCTACTTCAAGAAAAGTTGAGTAAGACATATCCTTCTAGCTCAGAAATAATGCAGCTAGCCCTCCTTGCATTCATCACCCACTATTAGCTACAGCTCCTAAAAGAGCGAATACATAGCTCAAAAGAATGCTCACAGGACATGTTGCCATAGAAGATAAATTCTCAAACAGACAGTTCACTATTATTTTAATAGAGACCATATAGTACATACAGATTGTAATAAATCATCCAAAATCAAGCTCAGTCATACATGGAACTTCATGATATCTGCTTTTGACAGCCACGCTAAAAGACAAGTGCAGATAATAATAGAGCGCCCAAAAAAAAGTCCAACAGGCACCTATTGGTTAACAGAAAAATAGAGGAGTTCTTATAGGAAAACACTCGCACCCACACAACACCAAAGAAAAAGAGACTAAAGCAGAGCCAAGCAGACCTTTAGGCGATGCTTTCCAAGAGGTGGCCTCAATTCACCATAAGGTGTGGGCAAAACTTTTTCATCGGTAGACACGTTCAACAGTGAGAGCAAATCACCTGTATCATAATCAGGCCATCAGTAGCCAGTAATACTCTCAGGGTAGGAAAATTCAAATACAGACTGAGATATATGATATGATTCGAGGTGTATCACCCTCCACAAATCCTCCAAAGAGGCCTTATCTCTTTACTCGATTCGTCGATACCCAACTCCTTACCCTGGCCATCTATTTATACTAACTAAGTGCAGAGCACAATTACCCCTAAGCCCCCAACTTAACTAATAACCCTAGTCCTAACATCACTCCCCCCCCCCCCCCCCCCCCTAAAACAACCTTGTCCTCAAGGTTGGAAAAAAGAAAGAAATCTGCCAAGAGAGGTCAATCTAGCAGCTTGGATGTAGTATTAGCAGCTTGCTCAGCAACTTGTATCTTCCTTCCTGCGGTCGCATCGCATGTACTTATACAAAAAGTTCTGCTTCTTCTTGATCACCTTCTGCATCATCAACCACGTTATCTTCATCCTTCTCAGGAGCAACTGGATCCACTCCCTTCATCTGTTTCTCTGGATGATCCAGCCCTTTTCTCGCCGCTTCATTTTGTGTGTCTATTCTCAATGCAGCCTGATAATGGGACAACGTTTCCAGCAATAGAGTTGTAGCTGCAAAAAACTGTGCAAGCTTGACATGAAAAAAATCATCAGCCCAGTCATTGAGATAGCGCTCAAGAAGAGCAACAGCATCTCCATTCCGTCCTTCCATGACATGGAGCTCAACCAGTGCATGTGCAACTCCAACGTGACCAGGTTCAAATGACGAGTTTGGGAGAGACTCAGATTAGGGTATGAATTGATATTGGGAATTGTATCCAATCTGTTCACTTTCTTAAAGCCCATAAGTTTTTTTTGGACTACTCAATTTAGGGTTTGGATTAAAATCCCAAACTTTCCCAAACGTTTCAGACCAACATAAATCCTTGCAGAATGAAGCCCGGTTTAAAGGAAATATGGCTAGCTGCCCTTGGACCACTCCAAGGTTGTCTTTGACCTGGTCTTCCTCGAAACTGGTGGCGATGGTTACCTTCTTGTGCACTTTCGTTTGCTTGACCTTATTCCTCCTAGGCAAGCTGAGCCATCGTCCAGGAACTGTATAATGTCTACAAGTTCTTCGAAGATAGCACAGCAGTCCGACAGACACAGAAAAATGACGAGAATATTTGGGGAAGAAATTAGGGTAAGGAAATAAACTACTCTGGTCAGGAATTCTTCTTCGCTTCCCAGGTATGTTGAACGTTCTTTTCCCCTTGCTCTTTCTTATTACCAATTTCTTCTTCTTTCTCCTCAATTGATCAAATTTTCTTTCCCACAATCTTCTTTCCGTATTCCGAACTCCTACAGGATGAATTCTTGTCTCTTCTTCAACCTTCTGATCCAATCCCCTCATCCTCTTCACTTTCCGTCTCCTCTTCTTGCCATCTCCTTGTGTTCTGTTAATCGGCATCACTTGCATGGCGATTGAAGATGTTGCTTCCAAATCCTTCGCTAACACCTTGATATGTGACTCTACGATCTTAAACACAGCCTCCTCTTCTTTGTGGTCAGCTACCTCTAACTGGTCCTTGATTTCCTTCGCAAGCTCTAATCTGGAGTCGTCAATGGAATCTTGCCTAAAACCACACACGAAGTCCTGAGAACGGTTCATATGGAAGTTCTTGAACTTCTCTATAAGCAACCTTTGTAAAACAACCAAGAAGTCTGCCCGAAGATGTTCCAAACCCGTTCAAAAAATGAAACGATGTTCCCACCATGTACTCTGCAACCACCTGAAATCTATCAGCATCGTCCATCTCACAGAAACTGAAATACCGATCAGCAGCAAGCAGCCATCCTCTGAATCGACACCATCAAAGTTTAAAGGTTTCGGACCGCTCTCTTCATTCAACATGATGCTGTTGTGTGTGACATACATCAACGCCATCACCGGGATCAAGGCTCTCATACCAATTGATACAATTCGAGGTGTATCACCATCCACAAATCCTCCAAAGAGGCCTCATCTTTTTACTCGATTCATCGATACCCAACTCCTAACCCTGGCCATCTATTTATACTAGCTAAGTGCAGAGCACAATTACCCCTAAGCCCCCAACTTCCAAACAAGATAGAGCAGCTCCAAAAGATAAATTATACATCACTAACAGAAACAGCAGAATACTACATGTAAGAACTGACATATCTTCTTTAATCAAAAACAGTAGCAAAGATTATCATAGAGAAAACTGTCTCCCAACCAACCTAGCTTAGGTAGCATTGCACTGACAGTATCAGAATTTACAGTAACAGGGGTCTCATACATATGTTGACCACGCACAGAATGAATAAATGATGACACTGATCTCCTTGGATCAAGCAAGGATATACACACGGACAGTGAATGTACAAGGCCAGATTTCGAATGAGAGTCTTCTAGTGCATTAGCAAGGATCCGAGCAACAAAACTACAAGGAAAAGAGAATTTCTGGGTCAGTGGCTACATATTTTAATGGTACAAAGGGTGTGTAATAACATATTCTGAAAAGGGTAAAAGTAAGAAAACCTAGAGCTGGAAAGTTTGGTGGCAAGCGTAGAACCAATATTACGAGTAATAGCGCAGAGGGTTTCTGCAGCATTTGCTTGAACTTCTGGAGGGCACTGCACGGTTGAAGAGGAAAACAAGAACATGAAAATTAGCGAATCCAACAGCAGTATCAAACACTGCACAGTAGAGAAACAATTCTCCTAAGTCGGCTACTTAAAGAACCAGGTGAATAAATTTGGACCAAACAGGCAGCAGCTTATCCAAACACCATAAGAGAAGCTTTGAATACTCAATAATAAAAATGAAACAGCAACAGAAACAGAACCAGAATCAGTATTGTTTTACGATGGCAAGGAATCAGGTAATCTTCGCCTAGATTTAACAACAAAACATCAGAAAAATTTGAAGTTCCACTTACAGATGGACTCAGTTTGTCCACAACCATTTCCAGCAGATTACTGTCTGAGAGCCACTGCATGATGTCCATATAACTAGAATAAACATGATCATCAGCACCTACAAGCCGTACTAACACCTGTACCGTTATCAAGTAACATATCATTTTTTAACTCAACCATGTGAATTCCAATTATATCACAAAGAGCTATACGTGAATAAGAGATTATCTGTATCACCTCCATAATAGATGTTATCCCTATCAAATCAACTAGCCGACGAATAATGTCCTGGTGAGCCTGTTCCAAGTTAAAACAAGCAAACAAATCACATGAGAGGAATTTAATGTTGAAGAGAGAAACTACCTTGCAGCAGTGAATATAAAAGCATTAATATAGGACAGTGGATATAAACCTTAAGAGAGAGAAAAAGGTCTTGTAAATTTAGGAAAACCAGAGTAGACAGATTGTCATGTGATATACTGGAGTAGAATATATGAAGCAAAAAAAAAACTTACTTGAACATAATTCATCAGAGGGGCAGTTTTCCTCAGCATGAGGCTCACAACAACCTTTTAATGCACATAACAGATAGAATGTATGAGGGACAGAATGATGCGTAATTGTCACAGTAGTTCGAGGAAAGGAAATTATACGTAACAGGAATTCATGATGAATAGCTACCACTAACCTTGCTAAAGTAACCAGCTAGCAATGGGCTGTGGGGACGGTCGGGATCCAAAAATGAGAACAGAAAATTCATTAACTGCAACATTAAAAAACAACCAAAAGATGTTAGAACAACATTAAGGCATCTGTCATTATTTAACCGTATATCAAAAGTAGTGGATCCTTGCCTCCTCATCTTGCACCAAGGTCCACAAAAGATCATCAATTTCACATATAAACACTTCACATGCTACAAAAGGGAACCTGGTGAACAAATAAATAGATTATAACAATCTGCAAGCAGTGAAATAATATGAGTAACTAGAGGGATTTGTAGGATACAATCAGTAACCCACCCCAAATGTGCTGGCTCCGGAGCAAATTAAACCAAAGGCAAGCATTATATATACAAAGAGAACTTATCCTACTTTGTGCATTGGCTAGCTCTAATACAACAAGAAATATAGATACAAGTAATATGTCATGACAAAGAATAGTACTTAAAAGCTCTTTTGCTATCAACATCCTCCGGGGGTTCTTCAACAACATATCGCAGTAACTGCTCCACTTGTTTTCTATCTCTTAAACTGCAAATATGATTGGATAATCAATGCCAATGAAACAGGTATAACAGTGTACTATAACAAGCAAAGGTAGATCCACTTCAGAAGCTGAAGCATTGATTACAAATTAATGAGACGGCTATTAGGAGCTTTGCACTCTTGAATTATTTCTTCTTCATCCAGAAGCTCCTCCAATGTGAAATTATCCTTGTCTAGCACAGCATCCACCTATGGAAAAAAAAAATTTAATCTATGAATAACAAAATATAAAAATACACTCATAATGTGTTCTAACGCGCTGCCTTCAGGTTGACTAACACAACACTGAACTAGGATAAGCATAAGAAAATAGTAAAAAGCAAGCGTAAAAAAATGCACACATGGTTCGATAGGATATGAACTACAATTTGCAACCGCCAATATTAAGTCTGGTAGAAAGAAGATGAAATGTGCTGGCAGCAATAAGAGCCCAGATTAACATATTCATAAGAATTACTCATCTTGTTAAGCCTTTGAGGCAGATAGAACCAAATGTTTTCTATGACCTTGCTTGGCATATCAAGCGATAAAAATTGAAATCCAGTGAACATCCACTGTATTTGTTTTTTTTTCAAATCTTAAATCTTCGAACTTATTTTATTCCATGCTCTACATTTCACACATGCACTCAGTCTAAATATAAACTCAATATAACTCAGGATACATTGCCTCTGAGTGCAAGAGAATAAAGATAACACAAAGCGCAGCTTCACTGGGCCTTAGCAACAAGAGGAGCTTCAGGCTTTTCACAAGCTGGGCAACAGTCATTGCCTCTACTGCCATAAGGTTAATGGCATACAAGAACAAAATACCACGCCATCATCTCCTAATATACCGAGAGTAGGAAAGTCAACATGCATTACCAATCTAATCATGTCAAGTAATATACACATTTCATTGCGCTCAAGACAACCATAAGTTCTTTGAACAACCCAGACCACCTTCATGAAGTCCAAGATCCTACATGCCACAGTGTAGTTGTTAGACCGACTAACCTCCTACGGATCATTTTCAGATTTTCACCTCCAATAATGGAATTATCTTTGAGCCATGAAAAAACAGAACCCTTGCAAGATGTATACAAAAATATTTCACAGGGTCCTCCAAACAGATAAAATGAACTGTCTTTATGTCAGATGAGCCAAAAAAAAATACCACAATCAGCAAGTTACGACTTGGTTCAAACAAAATAATACACCCAAAAAACCCCATGAAAAATATTTTAAACCTACAACATCATATTGCTCATCTGTTTTCACACAGCTTCCCAACTGCAAATCAATGGTACGAAACCCTTCATAGTGTTCAAAAGTTGCAAGGCGTGTTTAGGGAAAATAGGATAGAACAGGATGAAGATAGAGAGGGTGGAGATACTACAAACACTGGAAATTGCAGAATCTGCGAGATAAAGGTATTATTGTAAACCATTAGCTACTGAATGAGTTCCAATCATACACCAGCTACAAATGAGGCCCTGATCTTATTCTCAATCTCCTTCACGCCCAGGAGATTCAAAATCAAGAGACACTATCAGATTCCAAGCATCGGCGAGTTCTTAGGCACTAACTCAATTATGAGCCTCAACTATCTATCAATATCTGTCGATCACTATCCTACAATTAGAGGAGATATTGTCAACCATGTTCTTCCAGGTGCACCCTGAAATGAACACATTGAAACGCTATGCTTGAAGCTTGCTCTACTGCAGATAGATACTGTCTTCCCAGCTACATCAAGGATAGTTCCCTATGAAAGTCTCTCATAGGGATGTGATTCAATAATGAACCGTTGCAGCCAATAAATTGAAAAATAGGGAGAACTCAGCATTTTAGAGTTCACATAGCCTTGGTGTTGGCATGCATGAGATACAGCTATGATTAGAAAAGAGGACGATAGATTTGGTAGGGTGGCCCAACAAAGTCTGAAAGGGTTTAAGTGGTAATTACCATACAGATAACAGAGAAGAGACTACTATAACTATGCAGAAGGGTTTTGTTTGGTTCTTTTCCCCAGCTCAGCAAGACCCACGGCACACCACCTATATGATTAGCTACACAAGCTACTAAACTAACCGGTAGGAGGTGAGATCCACACTCGTCGTTTTAGAATTTATCCAAACAAACTTATTTGCAAACTGTAGGACGCAGGAGCAATAATATCCTTCCCATGTCAAGATGTAGCCCCAGTGGCAAAACGTTACAAATCAAACGGGCTGAGACATAGGCCACCAAGCTCACTGCCGAGCTTGAAACCAAAAGAAAATACAAGGGTTAAAAGACGGACACAGACAAGGAAACATCTAGGCTCGCGAGACCCCGAGTTCTATCACATTGTATATTCAAACCCGATAGACGCAGAATCCAACAGAATTGTCACATAAATTGGCAACTGGCCATGGACTTTCAGCATTGAATCCAAGGAAAAACTATAAGCGGAAATAGCAAGCACGTAACAAAAAGAAAGAATCCCTTCACGAGGATAAAGTTTAATCAGTAAAGTTCAACTCACGGGTGATGACGCAGACAGAGAAGTGAGCTTCCAGAACATGATGAGGAAAGCCGAATCAGCAGGGAGGACGGAGTATGAGCTTCAAGGATGAGGGTAGATCTGTTCACCCCAATTCAAACCGTAGTGAACGAGGGAAAACGGATAAGAAATGGAAACAGAAAGAAATTAATAAAGGGATGTTGGAGATACAAAGAGAATCAACTAGTGGGATAGAGCTACTCCCGTAGCAGGGGCAGAGAGAGGGATGGGAGAGAGGAAACCCTAAAGTTTGAGACGGGAAGACAGAGCGAGGTTAGAGCCTAGAGAGAGAGGGGGGAGAGATCGGGCGGAGCTATCTGCGAGAGAAAGAGTTTGCGCGAAAAAGAGTAGGGGGTGTAATAGAGGAGGAAGAGGGTCAATAGATATGTTCCCAATTTGCGCAGAAAATAATCTTATTGTGCTTACTTCAAAATGTTTAAAAAATTACAATATGGGTTTAAAACTTATTGATATATTACGGACAGTACCCCAAAACCCATTATAGAGGGTGATTGGAATTTGAGAATATGATTCACAAACTCAAATTTCATACTATAAGAAAGAGAGAACACAATAGATGCAATCCCTCATTTAAAAATGGAAAATTTAACGAGATACCCGAGTTTGAACGAATTTTATGAAATACCCCTGATATTTCATTTTTATTATGATATATTCCTGGGGTTTCAATTTGTTTACAAGATACTCCAAGGATTCATTTTCATTATGAGATATATATCAATTTCATTGTTAGATACCTCTTCGTTCAAATTCGGATATACTATTATATTGTTAATATCCCCATTTTACACTCCTACTATGCCCTGCAATAACCTCAGGGGTTTAATGTTAATTTTTTAGATTTAAAATATAAAAAAATACACAAAAATAGTTAAAGATCACATAAATTTTGAATTCAATTTTAAAAAATGAATATAATTAAATAAACAAAAAGAATTAAATCATAAAATTTTATAAATAAACAAAAATGGCTAAACAATAAAAAAACGTAAATTTTTACATAATTTTAAAACTATTGTAGTGGAGACTTAAGAACGTAACATAGTTATAACAAATACACTAAAGTCACAAGAAAATTGATTATATTTATGTGTCTTTATAATTTATTTTATAATTTTAAATAATGAGTTTTTATGTATCATATGAAATTATTACTTTTATTATTTTTCATATTATTGTTATACTTTTCTATGATTTAAGTCATTGCTGTAACACTTTAACAAACTTTTTATTTTTCAATATAATTTATTGTTTTATTATTTAATCATTTCCATTTTTTAACTATTTTAATTGTATATTAATAATATTCATTTACAAGAATTGAATTCAAATTTTATATGATCTTTAATTATTTTTGTGTATTTTTCAATATTTTTTTAATTTGACCATAAACCCCTAAGATTATTATGGGGGTGTTTGGTGTGAGGGTAAAATGAAGATATTAACAATGTAATATATTACAATTTGAACGAAGGGGTATCTCGTGAAATGTCCCTTTAAAAAAATTGTTTGAGGCGGGAGTACAAGAGACAATCAAAACGACGTTGCAGGGATATCTTAGGACAACCTGGATGAAGTTAGCATTGACGAGGACGTATGAGGGGCTTCATTCAAAGGTATATTTGAAGTATTTATAAGTATATTTAAGTCAAATTATGGTAAAATATAAGACAAGATAAGGAAAAAGTAGTCAAACACAAAAAATGGGACGACCTCGCCCGGGTGCGTATGAAGGACGCCCACACAATATGGTGCGCTATACGCCGAGACAACGCCCAAGCGCCAGACGCGTGTGAAGAACAACTAGCATTGATCGATTTTGGCACGTTATTTACTGGTTTGTGATATTTTTTGGATCGGTTTTGAGTTAATTTGATTGGGTTTTACTTGGGAATGTTCATGGTAAGGTTAACCTTTATAGCGGTTAACGCAGTTAACCGGGTGATACGATTGTCAAAATTTTGATTTCATTATCATTCCGTTTACAACGGTTAGCCGAGAAGCGGTTAACCATTTAAGGTGGTACGGTATTTCAGGTTAACCACAAAACGGGTGTAGATTCGTTTTTATAATATGTTGTAACTAAAACAAACTAGATCAACTGAGCAAATAAAAACAATCAACTGACTAGGAAGCACTTGCTAGTTCACTTTCATATGCAAGCATTAATTTACCCACATGTCCAGGGGTGGACCGAGGCGGGTTCCCGTGGGGTCCTGGACCCCATAGCTTTTTTTATAATAAAAAAGATATTTTTTAAAGTATAGTTTTAACAAAATAAAATTGAGTAAAATACTGAAAGTTGATAATAATTTAGTGGTAGAGACATGTTCTCCTATATGTGAGGTTGTAATGCTCAATAAATTTATGACCACACATTTATATACCTTCCAATTTAATATATGTTAATGTCGAATCAAAAATTATTCCCCATGAGATTCGACTTCTGGGTCCGCCACTGCACATGTCATATGGCACAAATACTAAGTATACCCATTATAAGATGCTCAATCATCTAACAAAGTCATTATATAATTATACCCTGTGTATTTCGAAATCACAATGAACAGAATTACAGTTTAAGGATATAAATCAAGATTAATTCATTTAGATTCAAACAACAGAAAATTTTCGCCGAAATACCATTTGTAAAAAAAATTACTTGCGGTGGCTTTTTTCAATAAAATTACGCGGAAGTACCAAAACGTTGCAAAGAAACTGCATCGGGGCGACGCATCTTGCGGAAAATCACATCGGGCAGATGCAGTTTCTGGTTTTTTTCCTAGAAACCGCGCCCGCCAAACGTGATTTTCCGAGAAACGACATTGTAGCAGTGTGGTTTCTTTGCAAAAGCGAGTGACCTCTAAGATTCAATCCGCGTCGTCCATTGACTGCGATCTCAACCGTCTGTTTCACCCGATCTCAGCCGTCCATTGCGCTAGATCGTAGCCGTCCGTTTGGCCCGATCTCCGTCATTCATTCCATGCGATCCCGGCCGTCCATCATCCGAAATTTCCATGATTTTCTGATAGGGTTTTCGGAAACCTTGCAAACAAACTGCATCGCTGCGGCGCGGTTTCCGGCACCCGAAAAATTCTATAAAAATGCATCCTGCTGATACGTTTACACGCACCACAAAACTCAACTCACCTCTCCACACCTTCTACAAATCCTTCCGAAAGTTTTGAGGTTAGTATGTTCCTTTTGAAGTTTTATTTCTTATTTGTGTGTATACTAATTACTTGTAATGATTAGGTTTTAGTTTATATGCTTTGAATAATTTATTTGATTGTTTAATTAGTTAATTAATTTTTACAATTAACTATAATGTGTAGTCTTCTTTGAATTGGGTTTTAGTTAGCTTAAAATTATGTGGATTTGTTGTTATACCACAATATTTATTTTTTGCATTTACCTTATTGTTTAATTATTTTTAATTCGCAATTAATTAAGACAATTATTTTATAACATATTGTTAATTCAAATAGGTGTATAAATTTGCAAAAACAAAAGTATGTATGTTGTTATGGGTAAAATGTAATCTTGAAAGTTTTAGTTGTTTAATTAAGTATAAAATTTGAAATTAAATATGACGTGAATTTATCTGGGTTGCTATTTACAGTACAAAATTACTAATCACCGCAGTATAAATTTGTTTAAAATCATATTAATGTTGTAAACATGATATAACATAGTGTTGTAAAATCATTTTTCGAAAATATCGTGTTGTCATCATAAACCATTAAAATAGTGAAAAACGGTAATAAAAGACATAAAACCCGTATTAGTGGTTTTAAACGTAAAAAATTTAACTCCACATTATTAAACGTCACGTTTAATGTTACATCTGATCAAACCATAAACATTTTTCTACATTCGGTACAAAAACCGGGGTACGTAAAGCAAACAGTAGTTAAAAACGTCAATTTCCAGTATAAATCGCTCGCATTATATATAATCGAATCCCCCTAAAAAAATTCATTTCTCTCTTTCTCACACTCTCTCCTATATTCTCTTCCCATCAGCCCTCCCTTCTGGTTGCCGGAGCCGCCACTTGTCGCCGGAGCCGCCACCTGCCGCCGCTGATCACCGCCGGAAAAATTCCCCGGTGAGTTTTTCAATTTTTTTTCCAACTTATATATTTGGATGTCCTGAGTATGAATCTGTTGTTAGGTTTTTGAAATTAAACTTCAATTGAGCTAAACCTAGCATGTAAAATTCGGAACAAAGTTTAAAATTTTGAAAAAAAAAATGTCTGAATTCGAGCTCAAATCTGGCTCGAGGTTGGCGCAGTAGAGCCTCCCAATGACTCGACCTTGGCATTTACGAGACCATTGCAGCTTGCATTCTTCAAGTTCGAGCCCATGTGTGGCTCGAACTTTTTTTTGTTGATGTTTCGAGCCGCTGGGAGGCTCTACTGCGCCAACCTTGGGCCCCTGTGCTACTCTTGTTCTTCAGGTTCGAGCCCGTGTGTGGCTCGAACTACTTTTTTTTTGTTGATGTTTCGAGCAGCTGAGAGGCTCTATTGCGCCAACCTCAAACCCCTGTGCTACTCTAGTTGTTCAGGTTCGAGCCCGTGTGTGGCTCAAACTTTTTTTTGTTGATGTTTCGAGCCGCTGGGAGGCTCTACTGCGCCAACCTCGAGCCCCTGTGCTACTCTAGTTGTTCAGGTTTGAGCCCGTGTGTGGCTCGAACTATTTTTTTGTTGATGTTTCGAGCAGCTGGGAGGCGCTATTGCGCCAACCTCGAGCCCCTGCGCTACTCTATTTGTTCAGGTTTGAGCCTGTGTGTGGCTCGAACTTATTTATATATTTATTTTGATTTTTTATGATGAATTTTAATTTTCAAAACTATAACTGTTTGATATTCATATACAACAATGGACAGACTTAAAAAAGTAGTGAAACATGTATACTCCAAGAAGAAAAAAGACCGGGTTATGGAACAGCTTATGACGGCCTCGTACCATCGTGCACGTGCTCCTGGTGAAGGGCCGAGTAATCCTGCCCCTCGCATGGAAGTAGCACGTCACTTATCATTCCATCCGGGTCCATCTTTTAACGACCTGGTGTTTCAGATACCTGCACCTCCAGGGCAAGCGGTTGATGACTCGACGATGTACCACTAGTACAAAAAAAGTTTTTAACCACGGTTATTTTGCCTATATACCACGGTTAGGAACCGTGGTTTATGCTCGCGTCGTATATTTACAAATATCGATATACGACGGTTCGTAACCGTCGTTTAAAAGTGTAACTATATACCACGGTTTCCTATGACCGTCGTTTAAGACCATTTTCGGACGCGGTCTCACTGATTTTATACGACGGTTAAGGTCTGAACCGTGGTATAAAGTACCTTTTATACGACGGTTATTCCTACAACTGTGGTATATAATGTATAAAATCAACGAATAAACCACGGTTATATATATAACCGTGGTTTATAGTCTATGAACTTTTTTCCAAATCATCGGCGATTTAGAAGCGCCGCCTTCACAGATCTCAACAGAGCACAGACACGAGAGAAGAGGCCAGAACATGTATGTTCCTTGTTTGCGATTTAGTTAGTATGTTCCTTGTTCACAGTGGGTTGCAAAATTACCGTAAAATAGAATAAATGAGGTGTAGACCATGTTCCTTGTTCGCCGGTTAGGGTTGCGAAAATTACAGTGAGTGGAGATGAGGAAGGCGCAGAGCATGTGTTCCTTGTTCGCAAGTGTAGGCTGCAAGAGAATGAGAGAGAATGAAGAAGAGTTGTAAGAGAAAACAAGACAATGAGAGCATATGTTCCTTGTTCGCATGTGTTCGCGCGGTGTGGGTTGCAAAAAATTACAGTGAAAACAAGAGAATTACCGTGAAAACAAGAGATGAGAGAAGTCGGAGCATGTTCCTTGTTTGCCAATATGGGTTGCAAAATTACTGTGAGGTTGAAGAGAATGAAGAAGAGTTGCAGAGCGTCTGTTTGGGTTCCAAAATTACCGTGAGAGAATTTATATAAGAGAATAGAGAGAAAGAGCCGCGTTAATTTGGGCCGAAAATTGAAATTCCCACTTAGACTATATACCACAGTTCACCAAAAAACCGTGGTTTAATATAGTAAGATGTGCAATATAAATGACGGTTGCCGAGGAACCGTCGTATATAAGTACCTTATATATGACGGTTCTCCAATAACCGTGGTATATTCACTATGGTGTGTACCTTATATGACGGCTGCCTTGAAAACCGTGGTATATAAGTAACTTATATACGACGGTTCTTTAAAAACCGTGGTATATTCACTCTGGTGTGTACCTTAAATGACGGTTTCCCTGAAAACCGTGGTTTATAAACTTTAAACCACGGTTTTTCATTTAACCGTGGTTTAAACGCCGTCATTAAAAATCTTTTTTCTACTAGTGTACGATCATATATCGTAGAGACGCATGCCAGTGTTGTCATCATCTATCAGTGGTTGGTCTGTAGAACTGCTGAACAACACTAGCTTCAACATCTCGGGGGAGGGAAGCCACCACATTTCTCCTTTGCAAGCTCAGATGTCAGGCGAGGATAGTTCATCACGCCCACCACACCCATCACACGCACGTGCTGATGAGGACTTTGTGATGATTGGGTGTTCGCCATTTTTTGATGATGATGATGATGAATCACCTGACGTAGAGGAGGAAGATGATTGTGGTGATGATGATGATGATGATGATGGTGGTGGTGGTGATGATGATGTCATTGATTAGGAGGAGGACACTAACGAGGAAGTAGCTCTAGGGATGGTTGCAATGATTCCTACCGCTTGGAAGTTAACAGAGGTGCTAGTTCCTGGTGGTCCACTACTTACTAGTGTTATCACTAGCTTCGGGGGTCATGTAGCGATTGACTTATGGTGCTTGACTCAAGTATATTATCCATCTTCTCTTGTATTTGGTCACGTAAATCACATTAAATTTTGTAAGTGTTAAATTGTTGATCATTATTTAGGATCGTGGGGTTTTGAGTTTTAAATCCCGTAAGGTGATGCTTAGTAGCTGGTCAAAGGATAAAGTTTCTTGCAAAAGAGCAATGAACATGATTAGGTATTCGGGTCTAGAGAACATACAGGATATTACAATGCCACAAACAATATGTCCCTAATCAGTGCTTTGTGAAGAGGTGGCAGCCTGATACAAACTCATTCCATATGTCATTTGGCGAGATGACAATTACCCTACATGATGTGTGGATGATACTACAAATCCTCATCATTGGTCGTGCAGTGCAGGGAAAGTCGTCCACCCCTGAGCTGAAGGAAGTAATGGTTGAGTGTCTTGCATTTGGAGAAGATGTTCAAATTATGACAGAGACACTATGGAATACTAGTTTGTATCCATTGGGAGCTTGGTGCAGCACTGTAGGTATGGACATGACGATCCAATGAAGCAGGCTTGTGGTTGGTTGTATCATTTGATCGGTACCACCATATTAGTTGGAAAATCATATGGATGTCTGAGTCCACAGTTGTTTGGTTACTAACTCCCATGAGGCATGCTACGAAGCTCAACAAATATGCATGGGGAGCTGGTACTCTTACATGGTTATATCGGCAGGTCAAGATAACCTCTCGTGCCGGTCTAATGGGATAGATGGTTCAATGACACTGCTCGGGTTCCCTTATGTTTTACCTCTCAAGGTCCCTTGGATGTTTAGTGACCGACGGGTCCATAGCTGTCTCTACGGATTCTGTGTGGGATCTTCGGATCCATAGGGCCATAGTGTTGCCCTTCTGAGTGTTAGCTGGTGTCTAGGGTCCCACCTCTGTTTTGATTAAGCTTCTGTTATGAACTTCGTTGTCTATAGTCTGTTATGCTCTAGTTTAAGCTTCCATGCAGTTGCTCTTCTATCTCTCTACTATGATTTGACATACTTCGTTTCTGCTCTGACCTGCTTCTCTTCTGATTTGAGAAAGCTTCATCCTCTGACTAATTCTGCTACGACCTCTGGTCTATTTTGCTAAGCTCATGTATATGTATATGTATATGTATATGTACATGTAGATGTACATGTATATGTACATGTATATGTATATGTATATGTATATGTATATGTATATGTATATGTATATGTATATGTATATGTATATGTATATGTATGTATATGTATAGTAATGTATATGTATATGTACATGTATATGTATGTATATGTATAGTATATGTATATGTATATGTATATACATGTATGTACATGTATATGTATATTTATGTAATGTATATGTATATGTATATGATGTATATGATATGTATAGTATATGTATATGTAATGTATATGTATATGTATATGTATATGTATATGTATGTATATGATATGTATGTATGTATATGTATATGATATGTATATGTATAGTATATGTATATGTATAGTCTATGTATGTATGCTGCTGAATGTTTATCACCTGCTGAGCTATATTTGGCTCACCCCTATTTCCGTCTGATTTGTAGGTTTAAGCTTTCATCGAAGATTTCGCTTTGCTTTCGTTTTACTTTTCGTTTTGTATTTGTAATTGTGGTTTGTGGCCCCTTTTGTACTTTGATTCTGCTATGTGATGTAGTTGGCTTTCGTATGTAAATGTTCGTATAATCTTTGTAATCATTGATTCAGTTAATAAAAGTATATTTTGCATCTGTTTTGGGTTTCGTGAGTGTAGCCTTGTGTGTCTTAGGTAGTAAGCGCGCGGCGTGTAACGTCCTTAACTCCTAGGCCGGTTTTGGGGTCGTTACATTTAGTGGTATCAAAGCTAGGTTTGGCTTCTGTTTGGTTTTGGTGAGTGTCTGCATGTCTACGCTTCCGTGTCATTGCCTGTTAACTGCTATGTGCAATATGCTGTATTGTTTTGGCTGCTATATGGTGTCTGAAGTGTGCGTCTGCTCTGTGGTTGTCCGCCATTAGAGTAGCGAAGCGGAAGCGTAGTGTATGTTGTCTATATGTTTTCTGTGCTTTGAGTGTGAGTCTGAGAGAGTTGGGTCCTTTGAAAAAGGATGACCGAATGTGAGTTCTGGTTTATTAGAGATGTGTGATTTGGTTGTGTGATTGTGTTGTGAGTTGTGTTGTGTTATGAGATGTGAGTTAGTGAGATGTGTGTGAGTTCAGATGAGTTTGGCTCAGGTGATGAGTTGTGATGCGGATTTAGGAGTGTTTTAGTTGTGTGATCCGGCTAGGTGTGTGCTTTAGTTCTGTGTTGGATGTGCTGTGAGTGTGGGCTACGAGTTTGAGTAAGGTGATGCCTTGTGATATGATTTTGGGTGTGAGCTTACTCTGTGAGTTATGCGTTTAGGGTGTGAGTTTGGTTTGTGGGTTTTGAGCGGTGTGATGCGAGTTCATAAGAGTTTTGGTGTGAGTTTCGGATTGTTTGTTGTGCTCCGGTTTGAGTTGGTTGTGGTGTGTGTTGGAGAGGTGTGTTTGGTCCCTTGGCTAGGGACATCTTTTGTGAGTTGAACGTTCCGCTGGTGCTTTTAGGCTTAGCTTTAGAAATCCTCTGCTATGCTCTATTACCGGTCGGTCAGCAGCAATTTTCAGGGTTGTTTATGTTCCTTCATGCTTAGCCTTCAATAATCCTTCGTTTGTCCCTTTTGTTAGTGTTTAATCCAGTCAGTCGATGTGTTGGCTTGCGTAAGATAGAGCTTCTGAAATTTGTGAGTGTTTCTTTTGATGCCCTAAGGCTAAGTGATTAAGTTATCTTTTGCTTCGTTCCTTCTATCAGTGAGTCTGCTAGTATGTTCTGAGTGCTAGTTCCTTGATATGCGAGCTTCTGAGATGTGAGAGTGTTTTTCCTGCTTTGGGGCTAAGTGTTAGTAAGCTGCTGTGATATTCTTATGGGTCGGTCAGCAGTGTGTTAGCTCTGTGAGGTTCGAGCTTCTGGGAGCGTTCTCCCTGTGCCCCAGGCTGAGTGTTGGTGAATTTTGCTTTGTGTCTTCAGTCAGTCAGTAAGTAGTAAGTTGAGTGTGTTCAAGTTCCTTCAGGCTTAGCCTTCAGTAACCTTCTGCTTCGTTCTTCTGTTAGCGTTTGAGCCAGTAGGTTCTGTGTGTTAGCTCGGGTAAGAGCGATGTGAAGTGTTCTTCTTGTGCCTTAGTCTGATTGTAGGGATCTTCTGCTCTGTTTCATGTCAGTCAATGGTGAGTCTGAGTGTGGCTCCTATGCTTTCGGGCTTAGTTTTCAGTTATCTTTTGCTTCGTTTCATTAGTCAGTGAGTCAGTTACCAAGTTCTGGGTGTTAGTTTTGTGAGGTGTGAACTTCTGGGATGTGTGAGTGTTCCCTTCTGTGCTATAAAGCTATGTATCAGTAATCTTCTGTTTGTCCTTCTGTCAGTCTATCATTTATGGGTTCTGTTCTGAGTGTCAACTCTCTCTGAGGGTTGACCTTTAGATTTGTGAGATTCCTTTCGCATGTCTTAGTGTTCGTAATATTCCAGCACACAAAGTGCATGTGTTCGTATTCTGGGTTTCGTCGAATTTCAAGGACGGAATTATTTTTAAGGGGAGTATAATGTTATGCCCCATTTTTTTATTTCATATCTAATTCGCAAAGGGAGTTTGATGTCATTCTCATCTTAATTTGGTGGACTTATGTCGTATGTGACATGTCATTCCAAGCTAGTAGGAAGGAGGGTCAAATATGTCCTTTTAATTTTGTTATTTATTTAATAAGTTAGGAAAGTATTTTCTTTTACTCTTATTTCCTAACTTCCCTTTCTTAATTTCTAATTGTAACACCCCAACTCCTAAAACCGGGATTATCTCGTAAACCTCCAAGTACTTATATTAACAACACAACAGAAATTCTAAACAAGTTGGTGTTACCGTCGTTAGTCACCCACGTGACTAACTAGGCATTCTACAATCTCCAGTCTCAAGCTACGGTCTGATGGACCCGAATATACCGAACATAAGTATAAACAAAATCTTAACCATAATACATATATCGGGTACAGAAATTCATACCGCTAATACAACTTACTACAACAGTCTACAATACGAGTGTACATGCACATCTTTGTGTCAAATATAAACCCAAGTAATACTACCCCTTCATACTCTCAGGCTGGGTCGTCTTCTGCCTCTCACCTGAAAAATAATATGGATGCCCCGAGGGGCTCAACACCTTCGCTGGTATGATTAACGTGCAGCCCACAAGCTAACGGGGCTACACACGACTATTTTGTCGTATACATGCGGTTGATAGATTATACATACTAAAATAATAAGTATGATAAACACACAACACAATCATATGAAATCATCATAGCTCAAACAGATCGAACGACGTAATGGACGTTCATTATGTAAGTGAGTTAGCTTTTAAACTCCTCAAGTTTGAGAATTATTTAATTCTCATGTTTAATCTTATCTCATAAATGTCAACCGTTCTTTAATTAGAACCAGTTGTACCTTAGTTCATTGTTTATTTTTGTCGGGTCAAAAGTAACCCTAGCCAATGAGGCATTATATGGGAAGAAGTGCCGAACTCCGTTATGCTGGGATGATTCAAGAGAGGCAATTATAATAGGACCAGAATTAACAGAAGAAATGGCACAACAAGTTAAAAATATTCAACGGAGGTTGAAAGCTGCTCAAGACAGACAAAAGTTGTATGCAGATTCGCATAGAAGACCACTTGAGTTTAGTGTGGGAGATAAGGTGTTTTTAAAGGTAACACCAATTAAAGGTGTGGTGCGATTTGGAAGGAAAGGGAAACTTGCACCTAAATTCATTGGTCCCTATGATATTCTGGAAAGAGTGGGCAAATTGGCATACCGACCACTAGCCCTACCAATGGAGTGGGATAAAGTACATAACTCTTTCATGTATCACAACTGAAAAAGTATGTTCCGGATGAAAACACATGTGTTTGCCAACCAGAAGAGGTGGGAATGAACCAAATCTTATTTATGAAGAGCAACCAATTAAGATTTTGGATCATAAACACAAGAAAACCAGAGGCAAATATGGGGCGTTAGTCAAGGTTCTGTGGACCAGTCATGGAATACAAGAAGCTACATGGGAGCTCGAAAGCAAGATAAGAACTCAGCACCCAAAACTCTTTGGTTAAGGTTAGTAGTTAAAGTTCAGGAGAAAATTTTTTTTTTTGAAGTAGGGGAGAGCTTGAGGCAAAAACTGGGGATAGTCATTGGGATTGTTGTATGATTGCTTGATGATATGTGTTGTTATGCTTATAAATTGGATGTGTGAATTAAAATAAGTTATTGCTCTACGAGAACCATTATTTTATGTGAAATTTCTTAAACAATTATGTGGTGTGAAATTTCTTAAACAATTGTGGGTAGAATGTAGTAAGTATTAACTGGCTTGAGATCATTTTGTGATGTTGCTGAAATTTGTGATTGAATAGCTTCGGGGACGAAGCTTTATTTAAGGAGGGGAGAATGAAACACCCTGGAAAATCCTAGCTACAAAATTATACCTTCCTTGTTATTTTATATGTGTATGTGTTTACTTGAAGCAAATACATTACCGTAAATTTTAGAATAATCTTGGATAAACTCAAATGTTTGGAATATATAAAGTTGTACGTGTTTATATACATGGATTTGATAGATTTAGAAATATGTCGTACCTTTAGTTATTTAATTATCATACCCTTAGCAAGAGATTAAAGTATCATGTGATCATTTATATTGGTATTTCGATTAGGAGTTAGACGTGATAGTATATATATATTCAGCCTTGTATTATAGCCATGTATTAACCGACCAAGTAACAAAGTTTTCAACTATAGTTACCGACTGTAATGTTAAAATGTGTCATTGTTACAATGACATGATAAATTTATATTACCGACTGTAATGTAAAATGGTGTCATTGTTACAATGACATAATAAATTTATATTACGACTGTAATGTTAAAATGCGTCATTGTTACAATGACAAGCTAAGTTTATATTACCGATTGTAAATGTATATACCTAGCTAGTTTATTATTTGCTATTATTACTTGGTCTATACCTAATGTAGACAGCCAAACTAGGTCTTCTTCCCCTAAGTGACCTTTATTTCTAGCCAAAAATTAAAAACAACCACGGCTTTGACAGTGTCGGTTGACATACTACATATTGTTTAAGCCAAAAGAAGGGTACCGATTTATATATGTGATAAAAATTACCAACCTAGTCTTATATACTACATATAATTAGTTGTTTTGTCTTCTTAATATATTAATATCTTAAACTTACCTTTCTAGCTGAATGTTGTCGATTTCCTTGCTTAGTCACAAGGCTGAGTGTCACCACTATATTTAGCCAGCAACTAAAATAAATTATTACAACCGGTTACATATGTAAGTTAATTAGTAATCTTATCCTATTTACTCATTTCAACCTCGTACTTATCCCAGCATGATTGCCGACCTCCTGATGTCTTGGATTTAGCAGCCAACAAATTAAACCAATAGAAAGTAAACACAAAGGCATGCATGAGAGGGGTGTCATTACGTAAGTATTTACTTTGTTGGTTGGAAATTCTTGCTTAGATTACTTTAGTGTTGTCGGCAGCCATTTCTTCCACTCATAAACGTCCCTCATCCTCCCTTATTTATGTAAATCCTAGGCGGTTGAATTAACAAAAGCAAGAAGGAATACATAGCAGTTAGATTAGTACAAACCGAGAACAAGGCTAGGAGATTGTTGCTGCTTGCGCAAGGAGCAAGAAGGAGGATTTACGCCAGGTGCTGGGGAAATTTAGGAGGAGAATTAAGGGTCATCAAAGCTGATAGAAAACCTTAGAGAGTTATAAAAAAAATGGCAGGAAGAAATCAGGTAACCTTTATGCACACCTATTCCTTCCTTTAATCATAATTTGGCTAAAACTGTAATGTGAAACTTTTATGGTTGCACTTGAAATTTATGTATGGTTTTTAAGGATTTTTAAGGATTTCTTGGTGTTAAATTGTATTTTATTATACGTTACCATTCTGAATAATTGACTGATATGGCGTGTGGAAGTGGATTGATATTGCGAATTATTATTTAAGGCTATGGTTAGTCCATCCTTAAAATTAAGTCTTTCATGATTTATCAGTCGGTTCTTTACATTTTCGTCCCATGAAAAGAAGTGACCGATAGTCTACTCTAAGTGTTATGTTAACCTTAGGGAATGTGCACACTTAAGGATTATATGGTGAGGTGGTGGTGGTGGAACTTTCATATTGGGAAATCATCCCATGTTATTATTCTGAATAAGTGACCTACAAGTTTGTCATTAATGCAAGGAAGGTAAAATGGACGTGAAGCCATTTTAATAATTATACTCCCTTGTAATTGTTGTGTTTGTTTATAATAATGGTTAAATGAGTTTCCAAGAGAAAATGAATTTTACAGGGTTTGTAGTATTTGTTGCTCAGTTTCGTTGCTTTTATTTGCAAACCCTTTTGGGTGTATATGTATTTATGGTTGCAGGCGGACTTCTTCGGGAGATCACATGGTATGAAGATACCATGTACGATACCCTTTACGTGTGTGCTTACTATACTTGCTACAAGGAGCTGTCGCCAGAAGTCACTAGGATTACCTACGAGGAGGGGATCCAGGACCACCGAGGGCTTTAGACATGCGGAGTATGGGAGTAACTCAACCGTAACACACTGGGCTTATAGTTTCGTAGAATATGTTGGTGAAAACTAGGAAGAGGGATGTAGTTAACTCTTTTTGTCACCCTTCATCTTTTGTTGTAAAATAGATACTTAGAGCTAACGTAGGGTTAGCAATGGAAGGGGTTGGTTGTATGGTGTATGGAAGGAAATGGGGCGGTAGAAATTTTGTCGTATAAAGTGATTGTAGGTGTGGCGATAGAATTTTTGACAGCAGGAGTAGGTGGTGGGGATTAGCCTGTGCACCTGCAGTGGATAGCAGGTGTGGCGTGGGCGGTAACTCCGGTTGTCTTTTGTAAAACTTCCGCTGATGTAAACTCTTTTTATGATATATGAATACAGTATGTTGATGTAAAAAAAAGGTATATATATATGAATAATAATTAAGGTGGTGGTTTTAAATCCTGGAAACCGGGGTGTTACAGTTTGGTATCAGAATCATAGGTTTAATAAGAGGAGATTAAATGTATTAGGAAATTAAGAAGACTGTGGCACAGCTCCAACATCCTAGGCAGAACTTATCTAAGTTCTGAAAATGTGATGTGATTGTTATATTTGTTGTTGTGTGATTGTTGCACTAATTGATTATCTTAGTATAAATAATGTATGTACCGCAGAGTTCTGATGGTGAGGGGAGAGGTCAGCTGGATGAATTAAGAGAATTGACGGTAAGCATGGGGAGAATTCTGAACAACATGAAGCTAGAGCGAGCAGAAGTAGTAACTACAGATATCTCCGGAAAATAGCTACAATGAAACCCAGTACATATATAGGGGAGGAGGACCCAGTGGTTTTAGAAGAATGGATACGGGAGTTTGATAAAAATTTGATGTGGTGGATTGTCCCGAGCATAAGAGGGTAAGTGGAGCTGTGTTCTACTTAAGGGAGAGGCGGATCTCTGGTGGACAGTTGAGGAGGAAAGGTGAAGGCTTTACCCAACTTTGGTGGGAGGTCTTAAAAAGTGCAATGAGGAAAAGATTTTACCCAGAACATGTGAGGATGCAGAAATATCATGAATTTGCTGGATTGAAACAACGAGCTGATGATGTCAAAAACCTATCATGCTAAGTTTGTGCAGCTTGCAAGATTTGCTCAAAATATGGTGCCTGATGAAACTTCAAAGTGCAACGCTTTTGGAAGGGTTGAATTGGATTTACAGGAAGCTTTGAGTGTTATACCACTGACTACTTTACAAGAAGCATACGAGAAGGCTGCTAACCTATATCGTGTACAGCAGAGGAGGAAGAAGAAGAAGTACAGTCAGGACAAAAAAGAAGGTGAGAATCAAATAAGACTGGAAATTTGGACAAGAAGATTAAGATGGAGGCAAAACCAAGTAGACCTATGTACAAGGGCAGAGCTCGACTGCCAATCAGGGTAGGAGGGCAAGGTACTTTATTGTAAAATTTGTGAGCAAAATCATCCTGGAGTGGGTTGTCAAGGTAGGCAGGTGCATGCTTTAAATGTGGAAGGATGGGACATCGAGCTTATGAATGTAGAGTTAGGATTGAGGAGGGTGACGGTAACAACGAGGGAAGTAACCAGGCTGCTAGATTTACTCCTCGTCAAAATTATAACAACAGGCTAAATTAGTAACAAGGCCTGGGTAGTAATCAGGGTGGAGCTCAAAGTCAGCCAGGTGGTCAGCGAAATAATAATAGTGGCCCAAGAAATCAATTAGTGGGCAGGGAAACAACCTCAGTATACGGGTGGAGGTGGCACCAGGAGGAGGTTATAAGACGCAAGGACACATCAACGTGATAACCAAGGCTGAGGCTGAAGCTGAGCAGGAAGGAAACACTATATCAGGTATGTTTCCGGTTCTTGGAACTCATGCTAAGGTGTTATTGATTCGGGTGCATCATGTTCTTTCATATCTTCTGCGTTTCTGAAAAGGGTAGGAGTTGTACCTAATATAGATGTTAGCATCTCTATTTCTACACCCACGGGGAAGTAGTAGGATGTACTAAAAGGTGAAGGTGTAAAGATATGTATTGAAGGCAATGAGTTCGAGATGGAACTGATAGAATTCGACCTAGGAGGAGATTTTGACATAATCCTAGGAATGGATTGGTTAAGTAGGAATAAAGGACGTATAGACTGTGTGAAACAGAAAATAAGTTTATAAGGAAAGAAAGGAAAAAGGGTGTCATACATTAGGAATGGAACCCAAAACAAGAAGGTAGTATCTGCTTGAAGTTGTGGAAAGATCTCCAGCCTGAAGATCAAGTTTTTATATGCTACATTCAAGAAGAGAATTCCAGGTAAGATAAAAGAGGCAACCCCAGCAATTGAAGATGTGGCTTGATAAGTCAGGAACTTACCTATTTCTAAAGGGTCTTTTGATACCTAATCTGTTACCATTGACTGCTAAATTCCTGTCTTATGAGCATTTTTTATATGTTTCTTGTTGCAATTGTCTTCTTTTATGGTTTTTGTGGTGCTTTTTCAGGTTTTTAATCTCAAGGAACACATTCCTATCATTGTTGGAACACATGGCAAATCAAACAAGCTAAATGAGTCAAGAAATTCACTCTCGACATAAATTCAAGCTTGGTTCGGGACTTGATGCTGGAGCTTAGTCCCGGACCACAACGTGACTCAAATCTCGAATTGAATTATGTATGGTCCGGTACTTGATGCAAGAGTGAAGACCCGGACCACAATGTGACTCGTGTCTCGAATTAAATTCGTTTACGGTCCGGACTTGATGCAGGGGTGAAGACCCGGACCACAAAGCAAAGCAATTTCCGAATCAAATCCAGGCATGGTCCGGGACTTTATACAAGGCCTAAGTCCCGGACCACATAAGACGCCAACTCTCGACCCATTTCAATGCTATGGTCCGGGACTTCACACAGGACTTAAGTTCCGGACCATACTGCTGAAAGCGACAGTTGGTAGCGTGCGAACGTGAATGAAAAGAGATTATTCTCTTCATAATTAAAATGTCGCCCATGCAGCACCGATCTCCTTTCCAGCTTTGTCTTCCACACTCGTTTTTGTCCCTTCCACTGCTACTTTCAATCATCCCTCCACTAATCCAATATCTCCCTAAATCCAGCAAAAAACACCCACGTTAACCACCTATCATTCCACTTACAAATTCCAACATCACTGTCCACCACCAGCTGCTCCTGCTACGTACTCATCAAATGAGTTCTATAAATAGAACTCAATCTCACTCATTTAGACACACAATTCTGGAGAGCATTCCCCACACTCACTCCATCCATTTCATTCTCACGTTCCATTCATATCACCCTTCTATTAAACACCATACACATCCACAAGAATCTGGAGTACACAAGCAGCTGGAGACTCCACCATTTTCTGGAGAAAGAGCAGAAGAAAGCACTGGTCACACACCGAGACTCCATTAAAGAGTCTTAAATCAGAGTTTCTTCTTCTCTTCCTCTTTAATGTTGTTACATATTTTTACAGTATTTTCATTTCCATGGCTGAGTAGTTTTTATAAATTTCGGTTTACTATGTAATCCAAATTCAAGGTTCCATTATCTTTGTGATTTACCATTTTAATTTAAATAGATAAAGTGTTGTTCCTTATTTATTTATAAATCTTGTGATTTGGCCAATTACTGGATTTTACCAGTTTATCTGCTTACAAGTGAGAACTGCGGTGTAGATAATAGACAACAGGAACAGCACCGGTTAATTTAGAGATGGTAATTCCTCTAGGATATTAACTGATCATTAAACTGGATTATTCTTAAACTGTTAGCAATTAGTAAATTTGTAACGAGAGTTAAAATTTATTAGCTGTTAATTAGATTTCACCGAGCGGGAGACCGAACGTGGAATATTTCAGATCTGGGATTTTAATCTAAATTTTGGTAAAACACATCGAGAAAGGAACCGAAGAATTTGGAGGATTAGTAAACCGGAATTCCCCCTTTTTTATTAAATCAAAATTATCATTATTTTGCTCACTGTCTTGTATTTATTACCCTTGTTCTTATTACATTTTGTTTCTTTACCTAGTAATTCAACAAACAAAACCCCCTGTTACTTGAGTTATTTTACTAGTTTGTTCTTAAATATCAATTAAACTAAAACGCTGCCTCCCTTGGATTCGATAACCTGGAGGGACACTTCTAGGAAAACTTGCTATAATCGACCGGTATACTTGCCATAGGTTTTTACCCAACATGGCTGTTGTACGAGAGTTTCCAGATGTATTCTCGGATGAGATTCCAAGTTTACCACCAGATCGTGAGATTGAATTTACAATATTTGGTACCAGGGACAGCTCCAATATCTAAGAATCCTTATAGGATGGCACCAAACGAGATGGAAGAATTAAGAAAGTACTTAGAAGAATTGCTAAGGAGAGGTTATATCCGTCCAAGCGCATCACCTTGAGGATCTCCTGTTTTGTTTGTCAGGAAAAAAGGATGGAAGCATGCGATTATGCATTTGTTTGATTATGGGGAGAAGAGAGAGAATGAGATCGGATGCAGATGCGAAGAGGGTGGGAGGAACTGAATCGAGAGTGAAAAGAAGAACCAACAGCTAAACATGCTTAAGTAAAAGGAGATGTTATTATATGTGACTAATCTGAAGAGGAGAGCATTACAATATATATCCTACGGGATATAAACGTTGAGAGGCAAAGGGGTAAAAGAGTAAACTAGGAAATACAATTATATAATCCAACACCCCCCCCCCCTCAACCTAGGAAAAGAGTGGTTTCCTGGTTTTTGTAGAAACATCTAGCATGCCCATGGAATGAAGTTGACTCCGATAATCCTTGCCACGGTAAGGCCTGGTGAGCATATCAGCCTTTTGATGAGTGTTGGGAATATGTGAGACGTCGATGAGACCGGCCTTGATCTGGTCACGTACGTAGTGTACATCAATCTCGATATGCTTCATACGTTCATGGAGAACGGGGTTGTGAGCAATGAAGACTGCTGATCGATTATCACACTTTAGCGGAATGGGTGTGATGTCATCAACTCCAAGCTCATGAAGAAGGCGAGAGAGCCATGATAACTCTGTAGTGACGCGACGTAATGCACGGTATCAGCCTCGGCGGAAGAGAAGAGAGGGAGACGCAAGCTTGCTTCTTGGACTTCCAAGAAATGGGAGAGCCTCCAAAGAGAATGTAGTATCCGCTAACAGACCTGCGAGAATTAGGACACGAAGCCCAATCAGAATCGCAGTAGGCAAGAAGAGAAAGATCATCAGAATTATTGAAGAAAATGCCATATCCAAGAGTCCCCTTAATGTATTGAAGAACTCTAATGGCAGCGTCCCAATGCTTCTGACATGGTTGTTGGTTGAATTGGCTGAGAAGCTGAACACTGAAATTGAGATCGGGGCGAGAGTGTTGAGAAGGTAGTGAGTTGAGCTTTCCAATAGCCGCCTATACTCGGTGGCATCCGGATAGAAGAGGTCCGTCATGTAAGAGCAGTTTGGTGCCAGGAGAAAGGGGGCTGACAAACGGGATTATCAGAATTGATATGATACTCGGTAAGAAGGTCTGTAGCAAATTTGGTTTGAGTAACGGCCACACCATCGTTTGTGTGATGAAATTCCATACCGAGAAAGAGGTTGAGGATACCGAGGTCTTTTATCTTGAATAGACGATGGAGGGTGTTTTGACAGAGGAGATTTTGTCGTCGTCATTGCCACAAATAATGATATCGTCCACGTAAACACCAAGAAAGATGATGGATGTGTCGGAGCTCCATTTGAAAAGCGAGTGATCATTGTCTGATATAGTGAAGCCCAAGTGTATGAGGGTGACGGACAGCTTGGCATACCACTGACGGGAAGCTTGTTTGAGACCGTATAATGACTTCTGCAATTTGCAAACCAAGCCATTTGTAGCAGTAGTGAGACCGTCAGGAATTTTCATATATATTTCCTCATGGAGATCACCGTGGATGAAAGCATTGTTGACGTCGAGTTGGTGAATCTTCCATCGTCGTTTGGTGGCAACGGAAACCAAGGTACGAATGGTAGTCATCTTGACCACCGGAGAGAATGTCTCGTGGAAGTCTTCTCCTTCCTTTTGAGTAAAACCACGAACTACCAAACGCGCCTTATAACGTTCAATGTTTCCATCAGCTTTGTATTTGATGCGATAGACCCATCGGCATGTGATGCATCTTTTCCCTTTGGGAAGTTTGACCAAGCTCCAAGTTTGATTATCTTCAAGGGCTTTGAGTTCGGTAGCCATGGCATCACGCCATTCAGGAAATTGAGAAGCAATGTGATAAGAGGAAGGTTCAGGGGGACACCGACGTACAACCTGAGAGCATATGGCACGAGAAGGAGTAATATCAGTTAAAGTTTGAACATCAGGCATTAGATTTGGATGATTAAAGTTGATCCTGTTAGACAGAAGACAAGTAAAAGGATCAGAAGTCATGTGATTGCACTCATAATCGTGCAGTTTTGCAGGAGGATTCCGAATACGTGTAGATTTGCGAGGAGCATCCACCATGATGTCACCGATATTCTCAGTGATGGGCGAATTGTCGGTTGCATGGCAATCATCTCTAGGAATGGAATATTCGCCAGTATCGTCTTGATTTGAGGAACGAGAGGGGTGGGCCTCATTTGTAGTCTCTTGACAGTTGGTGTCCAGCCCAAGATGAGAGCCGTCGCTTTGGGTAGCAACATCTTCGATAATCCGAGGACATTGTTGGGCCATATGACGAGGGCCGTGATGACTTTGGGTGTTAGGTTGATGATCGTCACAGTCGTCATCTGTATAAATCGGAAATGTAAAAGGGGCGGAATCATCATGAATGTCTTCAGTGGGTTGGGCCTGCAAGGGAAAAATGTGCTAAAAAAAGGTTAAGTCTCTACTTGTAATAACACGTTTTCATTGATGAGCAAAACCCGGTGACCCTTTTTGCATAGGCCTGGGCCCAAATAAACTCCACGGTGTCCACGATCACTAAACTTGGATTGAGAAACCGAAGGGCCGGTGTGATAGACGAGGGAACCAAAGGTTTTGATGTTATTGAGATTAGGAGGAAGCCCATATAAGTACTCATGAGGGGAGAGACCATTCAAGGTTGAGGAAGGCAATCTGTTTATGAGAAAAGTAGCCATCAAAACACTCTCGCCCCAATAACATGATTCAAGACCGGATTGAAAGAAGAGAGTCCGGGCTGTTTCAAGAAGATAACGGTGTTTCCGTTCGACTACACCGTTTTGTTGAGGTGTGTAGACACACGTGGTTTGATGAATGATGCCCTTATCATGAAAGAATTCCCGCAAAATTTTGCATGATCCTAACTCATAAGCGTTGTCGGATCGAACAATTTTCACGATCTTATTGAACTGACGTTCTGCCATATGGATGAAGTTTCTGATATGTTGTGGTGCTTCTGATTTTTGTCTCATCAGAATCACCCACGTACTCCTACTAGCGTCATCAACTATGGTGAGAAAGAAACGACTACCGTCATGATTAACGGTTGAACAGGGACCCCAAATGTCGATGTGTATGAGTTGAAAGCAATGCTGAGACTTATTGCTAGAATGGGGAAAGGATAATCGGTGCCCTTTGGCCCTAAAACAAATATCGCATACAAAATCGACAGGAACATCTTGTTTATTTATAAGACCCATGTGAATCATCTTGCTGATGGGGGGATGCCCCATTTTCTTATGCCAAAACCAAAGTTTAGAAACAGAAAGATTGTTAGAGAGGGCATGAGAGAATCTGTCACGAGAAATATCACAAACATTATTACAGACATCAAAACTTTCATCTAAAGACTCAATGTCCAAAATGTAAAGACCATCATCTCTGTGACCAATCTTCTTTTTATTCGTCCAAGTAGGGACCTGCATGAAGCAGCTGTTAGCATCAAAGGTAATAGCACAACCAATCTGAGAGATTAACTTGCTAACAGAGATTAAAGCAAGTTTAAAACTGGGAACGCAAAGTACATCATCTAATCGAAAACTTCCAGTAATCTGCACAGAACCAACAGTATTGATCATTTCATTATTCCCATTCGGTAAGGTCACATAATGATTATCAGCAAGTTTTTTTTGTTAATCAGTAAGTTCTCATCACCAATAAGATGATCACTAGCACCAGAATCAAGGGGCCAACGAGATTTACAGTATTTGTGATGAACAGCCAAAGATTGAGTATAGACAGTACCTGAAAAGTTGGAGAAAGTTTTAGCACTAGAAGCGCTGCTACCTGCAGTGATCTTCTCTGGAATGCATCCGGATTTCTCAAAGAAATCGCATAGTCTGTTGAGTTTCTCAATATTCAGACCGGAGGTGTTGGCACTCCCTGTAGATCGTTGCTCAGCATTGTTGACAGAGGTAGCAACTCTTGGCCCTTTCCACCACTCAGGGTAGCCTCGAAGCTCAAAACAGTCACGCTTCAAATGGCCAGTTTTCCCGCAATGTCCACAAACTTCTTTGCGATTCTTTCCGGTACCTTCTTTATCACGACGAATCTTTGGTTTGTCGCCACGACTTTGTTCCCCTCTACTTGCATTGTTGGCAAAGGAAGTTTCTGTACTGTCCTTGGTGGTTTTTCCAGTGGCTCTTTATCGTTCTTCTTGTAGAATAATAGCGTACGCATCGTCAACGCTTGGAAGGGGTTTCTTCATCAATAGATTACCCCTAATGTTGACAAATTCTTCGCGCAGGCCAAGAAGAAAAGCAAAGAGCTTCTGGTTCTCAGTATGTTTAGTCATCTTACGACTATACCCGCAACAGCAAGGGGGAACATTCATCATCCCAGAAATATCATCCCAGATGCTAGTTAATTTTGTGAAATACTCCGTAACAGTGGAGTTTCCTTGCTCAATTTTAGACAAGTCTCGAATTAATTCGAACATTCTAGTTCCATCGACTTGATCGTACCTTTTCGTGAGCCTTTTCCACATCTCGTGAGAGGTAGCACTGGAGACGACACTATCCGCAATTGAAGAGTCCAGACTGGCGAGAATCCAAGATCGGACAAGGCCATCACATCGATCCCATGCATCGCGTCGATGTTTAGCGACAGTTGATCTCCTCAAGGTGCCGTCGATAAGTTTGATTTTGTTCTTCGCTAAAAGGCATATCTCAACTTTCTTCTTCCAGATCTGGAATCCAGTTCCATTAAATTTGACAGAGGTAAGTTGAATCCCTGGATTTTCCGAATTGGAAACAACTAGAGGATCGGAGTTTATGCGTTTTCTCCTCTTCTCCTCTTCGTCGCTCTCTGCTTCAGTTTCCGAAGATTCAACGCCTTCGTCTTCAGACTCGTTCTCCTCTGAATCTGTCGTCATTTGGATTTGCAACAAATCAGGCGTAGATCGCCTGCTCTGATACCATGTTTGATTATGGGGAGAATGAGATCGAGATGCAGATGCGAGGAGGATGGGAGGAACTGAATCGAGAGTGAAGAGAAGAGCCAACAGTAAACATGCTTAAGTAAAAGAAGATATTATTATGTGTCTAATCTGAGAGAGAGCGATTACAATATATATCCTACGGGATATAACCGTTGAGAGGCAAGGAGGGGTAAAAGAGTAAACTAGGAAATACAATTATATAATCCTAACACATATTAGTAACATAGCAGCTAGAAATATATATGCATATCATTAACGATTGTGTGTGTACATATCTATATATATATGCATGTCGACAACTAGGGTAGTAGTTCGGCTAGGAAAAGTTCTGTATATATTTGTGTGTGTGTATATATATATATATATGCAAATTGAAAATGAGGATAGCAACAGGAAGATGAGCCGTGTATTATGCGTGTGAGTATATAGTTTTTTTTAGATGAATACGTACAATTCTTCCTAGTTTTTCAAGTTTGTATAGTTGGCAGCGCTCTTCTAATACAGGGTCAAACTCAACTACTAGAATTACGAGGGTTGTAGAAAAGAGTTTGGCATTTCAACTGCAAACTCAAAGATTTATGCCACCAAGTACAAAGGAAAGATCAACAAAACAACAAAACTATTAACAGCTAGGAGGACCCGGCGTGTGAGTGTATATATGCAAATCAATAACGAGCATAGCAGTTATTGCAAATGAAAATGTTGTGCGTGTATGTATATACATACATATATGCACAGCGATAGTGAGGGGATAGCAGCTAGTCACGTCTAGCTAGTGTAAGTCTACGGTTGTGTGTGAGTGTAAGTATATGTATATACATACGCATAGCAGCCAGGAAAAAAAACGATAGAAGTATAAGTAAGTGAAACAAATAACTTGTTTTAGTTGTTGGGTGGAGAATACGTTGAATTGTTTCTGTCCAGCACGTTAGTTGCTGTTTAACTAGGAGGTAGTAGCATGTATTACGTGTGCATGGAGTTAGGAAAGGGGTGGTTAAATCCCTAGGCAAGTTATTAAGGAACCGGTTGTTAACCGTGACTGTCAATGTTATCGTTTTGTGTAGTCAAGTGCGGTAGTATTTTTTGTAGGTTGAAATCTTTGTGTATTTCAGATCAATGAGGTTTATGTATCTTATAATGAGCTAGGAGAATAATTATATTGATTATATCTAGTTAAATAACCAAGATATGCTAAGTTGTACAAAACTGTACAAAATGTAAAAGTTATTGTCGTTGTTGTTGTAACCGAAATGAAAGGTGGTTGTAGAGGTTGTTTCTTCTGAATTTAGTGAATAATGAGGTTCATATAGTCTAAATAAGGTTATGTGACCACTTAGTTTAAGTAAACTAAATTAGACAACATGGTTACACAAATTGTAAATGGAAAGTTGTTAAAGTATAAGATTGTTGTTAGATAACAATGGATGATTTAGTTGTTGTTTGGATCAGTAGCTTCGACATGGGTTATCCTTGATTAAAAGTGGTTTATTAAAATATATTAGGTGAGTATAAGAGGTGAGAAAGAGTGGATAAAAACCTTAGGTAAATCACCTAAGTAATTGACTATTAATTGTCATTGTTATCGTTATCGTGGTTGTTTTGTACAGTAAAGTGTAAAGGTATTTGTATGAGTTGAATCTCTTGTGTTTTAGAGATCATTGGGTGTTATGTTAATTATATGAAGCTGTTTAACAGCTTAGTTCAAGTTAACCTCAGTAATTTGTTGGATGCACATAAGTGCACGAATTGTTACAATGGTTGTAAATTGTCATTGTCACTGTTGTTATTTGTACAACCAAATGTGGAAATGTTTATATGAGTTGATTCTTCTGTGTTTTAGAGATCAACTAAGTTTATATTGATTATAAGAAGCTATTTGACATCTTAGCCCAAGTTTAACTTAGTGAAATTACTTGGATGCACATAAGTGCACAAATTGCTACAACCGTAAATTGTAAACGGTGTTTTGGTGTTATTTCTGTCCAGCAATTGCTATGTCTGATTATGTTGATCTTGGTGATGCTATTTTATCCAGCAATTATTACCGTGATTATATTGACTTTATGTGTTGAGTTATCTTATGTTTATGGATATGAAAATGAGGTGTAAGGCAAGATTGTGCCTAAGCCATGTGGTAATGTGTTTATGAAATATTACTCCTACCAATGTATTGGAGTTTACTGAGACTGCCCCTACCAGTGTATTGGGGTCTTTTATTATTTGCTCCTACCAATGTATTGGAGCTAAGCCATCATGATCTACTCTATGGACTGATGATTCATAGGGGGTGTGCACACTTAAGGACATGGGGTGAGGTGAAAGAAATTATCCGAGGGGTCGAGAGTGTTAGTGCTCTATGTCGAAAGACCGATTGCCCGAGGACATGTGGAAAGTGTATCATGGTGTTGAATGTTATACCCAATGGATCTTGACATTGGCTATATTGCCTACTGATTGATATTGATAATTTTGATGAATGATACTTGATAATATTCTGAATGATCATTTATGCACCTTATGCTAAGGTAAGCAGCAGGTGGTGCTAATCTGTGGTTTTTATGTGCTGACCCTATTGTGGTTGTGCTACGCTATTATCCTGTTGACATGGTTATATTGCTCCACTACCTTTGTTGTTATGATTATGTATTCTTGGAGTTTTATAAAGTAAAATGTATTTCACATGTTGTGATGGGAGTTACGCAGCGTTCTGATTTTGGCGTTATGCCCTGTGGTCTTTTCTCTGTGATTGTATGACTGACCACAGGTACAGGAAAGGACGGTGTTTTCCCCTAGTCATGAAGTTGCATGAGAGAGTGGAGCTAAAGAGGAGTAGATATTGAAGTTAGAGGGCGTTGTAATTATTCCCATAAAGTACACATGTATTAGGGTTAAACAGTTTTGTATAAGCTAACAGTGTTGATGTAAGTTTGTATAAGTTGTGGTTATACTATGAATATATAAAGGTTTGAAAGTAAAACTTAGTTCGGAAAAGATGGTGGTAGTTAGCCTTAGCATCCACAGTGAATGTGGGTGTGGCGGTAGCACCCTAGGTTGAGTTTGTAGTAAGTCTTCCGTTGTATTGTTCAAAAAAAAAATTAGGTCTGAAAATCGGGGTGTTACAGTATTTGTATTGTCTATTCGGTTGTTCCAGTCCATCAGACCGTTACTGTATGTGAGATAGGCCTGGTTAGCCATATGGGTGGCTAACGGCGTTGTATCACCCTCTGTTGTATTTAGAGTTCCGCTGCGAGATTATTGGTAATTGTGACAGTTTAAGAGGTAATGACGAGATTAGCAGTTGGGGTGTTACAAAAATGGTATCAGAGCGAAGTATCGCTCTGATGACTGGAAATACCGAGCTTAGGAAATACCGAGTTAGGAATTAGAGACTTAGGGCTAAGGGTTGAGTGGTAGCGTGAGAGATGCGCTAGCTAGGAACTTCCAGTATGATCTGGATACCTACAATACCAAACCCGCCCTCCACAACCCCCGCATTAAAAGCTCGGGAAAGAACGCCAGAGAGATGGGGAAACCCAATTTGGCAGTTAGTAAATATTTCAATATGAACTAGAACCTGACATGCGGTAGATCCCGAGAACCGAAAATCCTGGAGGCGGATCCCGCTGGAACGACAATAACCGCACCTAATGGTAGGAGATCGAGAAATCCTAATCCAAGGAGACTGGAATCTGTGGCAGCTTGGGGCGACTTGCTTAGCAGTCGCGAGAACCTAGTTGGCCGAGCAGCAGCAAGAGTAAAGCACAAACAGTGCAACAAGGCGGATTCATGAAAAGTAACAACAACCGGGATACATGTCTACGGACCGCTATAATTAAAGAATACCACAAACGGTATATTAACCGACTAAGAATCTAGTAAGGAGTAGATACACCCACCCTGCCACACCCATAAAGGTTGCAATACTTAACTGATATAGCTTAGACAGCTACAAGCATAACTACGGGATATGCCCAAATAGGACTACAGCAGTAGTGCCTAAATGACTTGGACCTCGGTAACCGCAGTAAAGACGTGGGAATGAGCAACGAGGAACCAAGCAGTTAAGGAACTCCAATAGCGGAGAAGCACCTAAATGAATGGCAGTCATGTCAAGATGAATGAAAAGCAGCACTAAGGAGTAGTGATCCAACTAAAGGATCAAGGAAGAGCCGACGAGGCTACTGAAAACAAGTATGAACAATACCGTGTCCGGTATAAGTTAACCCAAAACCGCCGGTACCGTGCACTTGCCACAGCAAGTGCAGTAATAATGGGACTACTAAGAATAGCTTTGACAAGCGACAGGTACTTAGCAAGTACCAAGTTGGCTAGAGAAGCCAATATAACACCAAAACAACCCTAAGGATTCTGAAACAAAACCTTGAGAAGACCGAATAGCCTGACCATTGTATTGAGAATATACCGGTCAACAAGAGGCTAGACCTGCTAAAAAGCAACCGGCATTGAAATGCCATGAAGATGTTATTTTCAAAACTCAAATTTTTCTTCCAAGCATAAATTTTCCAAAAACCCCCAAAGTTTTAAAAAATCAAACTAGAGGAATCACATAAGGCGTTATAGGACTATATAAGAGGATTTGGCACAGAATACTTCACTTAGGCGTGCAACCGACACTACAAGTGTACACAACTGAGACATGGGACGACCGCACTCCGAAGGAGCTTGCGGGCCTGACAGACCAATTATGAGTTAGTCGGGTAAGTGGTAACGTATCAATAAGATACTCCATGTATGTATGCAAGTAGAGTACGGAACACGGGAAGTAGCCCACTCCATACTACGGACGAAAGAGCCAATTCAAACCAAGACAGTTGGACACCTCGAGTGACCGAAGAACACAGAGAAGCTTACCAAGCGAAAGGAGTCAAGAACCCATTCCAAGAGGATGACTAAAGAGTTGAGAGTGCAAGAAGCACAGAGTATTGAGCATAGACATTGGATATGTCTCAAGGAAATCCTAAAACAAACATGTGACAACTGGAAGAATACCCAGCGCAGACAAAACGGCGAATACCTAAAATGATCATATCAATGTTTGATAAACGGGATAGAATCCCCATAGTATACCAAGAAGGTAAAGGAAAAAGAATTAATGGTCTACCCAAGAATGGGAGACATTACAACCCTGAAATGGGATAGTTCGAGAATATATGTGACCGCAAGGCGGAGTAAGGAACTGAACATACCCAAGAGTTCAAGCCGGATGTGATGGCGCAACTCAGTAACACCCAGGAGCAATCCGTGAAGGGTGCTGGAGTCAACAGTAGTTGAACGAATCATCGTGTTGAGAACACAAGTGTTAAATCAAACACTTGAGTAGAACCCGAAGGGATCCCACGCAACACGGGATACCCTAGATTGTCAGAGGGCATGAACTAACATTAAGTTATTTAAAGGGCCTTCCATGTATGGAAGTGTGATGAGACAACCATATCAAAAAACCCAGTAATACCTCCAAACCATTTAATGGTGTACGGAGAAGCAGAAACTTGTATAAACAGCCGCCCAGAGCATAGCTCGAGGCGAGGTGGCTTGCAAGCCGATAAAACTAACTACTAATTGTTTTAAACGTTGTGAACCTATGCATAAAGGCACAAGAAGAAACAGTGGAGAATGAACCACTAATTTAGAGTGGGGATACCACTTGTTATTACGGGGCCTATGGAGCGGCAATTGCGTGAATCTTCCAGAGAAAGGCTAGCACCTGAGTATGTAATGTGAAACCGCTAGAGCAGTGTAGTGAAACTTGAGCATGTGTATATTGCCAAGGAGTATATGAACATAAATAGTATGTAGGAAGGCTTTGACAGCGGCGGGAGGAAACCGAGAGAGTAATCGGATAAGTAATACACTGTATGTGTGCAGTATGAATTGCAGAGTAAACGATGCGCAGTAAGCGTAAAGAGTTTGGAGTAATATATTTTATTGAGCCAAGTGAATGGCAAGCCATAGTATAAATGGCGGGAGTACATGAGCGGAAGCTAAAGTAGTAGCGGATGCCATATAAGCGAATGTTGTAATGAGTAGAGCATGATACACAGTAACAGATAATGATACGGAGCTGATGAAAAATGTGGTAAAGGAGACATAATCATTCCTATCTCATGAGAGATTTACTGTCAAGGGTTTACGCTTCTGCACTCTGTATGACTGAGTGTTTTGGTATTGCACTTGTGCGGTAATGATCGAGTGGGAGAGCCAGGAATTGAGAAATGTCAACGAAGCCTGTTGAGCGAGAATCTAAAGAAATAACCGTGCGGCCTCTGGCCAAAGATGCACGAAGAATGTGGGCTGTAACCCACAGGTCCCAGAACCGATGAATGGTTAATGCAGAGTAGTGTGAAGGAGGAATTGTTGTACAAAAATAAATGAATAAACATAATTGAGAAGCAAAATTAAACGAGGAAGCACTACATACTGAGTAGTAGCTTGACCTTAACCGACAATAAGTCGGGAATAGTAAGTGAATAATCACAAAGGTATACAGAGTTATACGTAATAGATTTCCAAAGAGCTGGAGAGAAAATCTATAACTCATCGAATTCGCATACGGTAAGAGATACCTAGCGACGATTGACAAACCTTTATTCCCAAGTCAAAATGGATAGAAAGGGAGTGGATAATACATTGAGAATACCAAAAGGGCGAGTTAAGCTCTAGTTATCAGGTCACGCAGCAGAAGCTTGTGGACCGTAATTCAAAGGTTAAGTATACCTAGCAATTGTGAGTAATTGGCTAATCCTAAATGCTTTGAAGCCTTAGAGGCTAGAACCGAACCCGGTTATGAGTTAATTAACCGCATGGAAGTTAAAACACTTCATGATACCCGAATTAGTGAACCAATGTTCAGAGATAACATATGGTTTGTTACGCGGGCGTAACCCCTTTTAAGGGGGGTAGGGCGAGAAACCGCTTAGAGTATGTTTTACGTATAGGTGCGTAAACTACTATGTGCATATCACAAAAGAAATTGTTTTGATGATTGGAACTTATGTTACATAAACATATGTATCCATTCTTTGTGTAATTATGGTTATTGTGCATGAGAGATGCGAGTAACGAGTGTACAATAATTATGAAGAGAGGAGTAGAGAAACTCCTGGGGAAAGAGAATCCCTTTAGTATTGGTCTATTTGAGATTAGACATGAGATATTATGAGTATGAACCGGTATGAAACCGGTGTATAACCTAGTAGGAAGTGAGTTTCCCTAGGTAATTTTATTTGAGAATGAGTGATGGAGTGAGTTCCATCCTTTGGAGTGGTGTGGTCTGTTTTAAATTGAGTAACAATTTGAGAAAATGAGGTCATAAGTTGCTTAGGTAAAGTAAGCAAATAAAATTGAGAATGACGGATGACCTAAGTTCTAGGAATTAGAGATAAATTAAAATGAACTGTTTTATGATTATGACTAGAAAGAGTAAAAGATAGAAAACAAAATGTTTGACTATCTGATTGTTTGAAACGGACGTGGGAGGTGGAACTTGATCTGCTAGCGATCAAGGGAAACTGAACACAAATTGGGGTGGAAGGATAGTTCAACACTGATGCTGATCACATTAGGGTTGGATGATTCTTGAAGCTCCCTATAAGTGGTCACAAGTAATCACGTTACGAAAAGATGCAGCCACCACAAACCGAACTTGGAGTTGTGTGATGTTTTGAAAAGAATTTTCAAACAGAATTTGAAAAGGGATTTTCTTCTAGTATGAAGATGGAAATGGAAACTGGTTTTTAAACCGCTATCACCCGCCGATGGCTATGGCCTTAAGTCTTGATGACCGGTAGAACGGTGGGCGTGTATTGGTTTTGAAACCATTGCACCGTACGTGCGGCGGTCCTAAGCGACCGGTTGGGGTGGTGACAGTGTGTGATTTTTCCAAAGGCAGCGGGACGGGGAGAGTACCCTGAGACGATCCTGTGTTGAGTGAGTCAACCAGAGTGCCTGAGGATATGTATATGTGTAACGTTTTGATCAAAACCGAAGGGACCGTGGGCCAGAGACAGTAAGTGCCCATTTGTCATGAAACGGCCGTGGACCAGAGAGCGTAAGCGTCCAACGTGACCGGTACCTGAGGGATCAGTAGAGTATTACTCAATATGGATTCGAGGACTGTAGTGCCTTCTTGTCTTCGGACCGATTCCATGGAGAGAGTATAAAGAGTATTTTTTATTGTTATACATGTGTGATTTGTGTGTGGTATGTGTAGTGTGAAATGAGAATGACTTGTGAAGTCTGTAAGGTTATACGTGTATTATAACCTTGGCATAGTACGCCCATGAGAGTAACGAGATTAGATTCACCAACTTTGAGGACAAAGTTCCTAAGGGGGTAGATTTTAATACCCGGATCTAAAAATGGTGATTAAATTACTCTAATATGATTATTAAAGGCCTAATGGTGCCTATAGAGTATTGGTAAAGAGAATAAAACCAAAAGAAAAGAGAAAACGCTTGAAAAGTGAAAAACGCTAAAATGCGCGTTAAATGAATATAAGAGATATATGATCTCGAGAGGGTCTGAGATGGATTCCTAAGGCTTAGTTAGGCCTAATTAGTGTACGGGAATGATTCCCGAAGTAAACGGATCCAAATAATGGATTAAAAATACTAATGGAGTTTAAAAGCACGTTTTTCGAGAAAACCCGAAAACGTGACTTTAAGTGGTCAAACAGACCCATAAAAATTATAGTCGATTAAATAACTATAATTAAGTATTAATGGAAGTTTAATAACCATTAAAAATGAAGAAACGAGAAAAATCCGAAAAACGGGCCCGGTTAGTGAATAGTGCTAAACCGGGTAAATTATCGAGCGTTTCCTGTAAAAAAATGAAAAACGCTACCAGTTAGTATTTTGTGTGGGGCAGATTTTAATTAGTACACACACGCATTTAATTAGCTTGTTAGCTTATTAAGTCACAAGGTGACAAATAAATAAAGTAAAAGGGAATAGTGAAAAGGGGCTTTAAAACCTCTCACCTCCTTTATTTCTTCATTCACGATTTGCCCCAGCTCTCTGTAAACTCCTTCTTCCTCCTCTGTACGTGAGGCGATTCTAAACAGCTCACCACCTCCAACTTCTCCTTCCATTATCTTGTTCGATTCTCCACCAAATCACACAAAAATTATACCGTTACATTCGTATCGGCGAGGGCTACGTTTTCCACCCCTCAAAACCTTGATTTCTCCACCTTCGCTTCCATGGGTGTTAGAGCTTTCGAAGCTTGGGGAGCTGATTTTGACTCTCCTTCACCACCTTGATGCCTTAAGGTAATAATAAGTAAGAGCTTAGGCCATTTCAAGCTAGTTTTGCAAATTTGGAGAATTTTTCCCCACGTTGAAAATTCTCTTCCGTTTCAGCCGGTTGCACCTTGCCTTTGTGGAGTTTTGGAAATGCCCCACTTGATTGCCAAGCTCATCCTTTTGGATTTTCCAAGGTAATGCCTTCTTAAAAACCTTAAGAACCCTCCTTAAAATTCTAGGGTTTTGATATTAAGGATAGTATTTGAATTAGTGTGTGGTTCTTGGATTGGCTAGCGTGAGTTGTTGGCTGATTGAGAAACAAGAATCAAGAGGGAAAGAGAAAGAAGAGAAAAGAAGGGAAGGAAGGAAGAGAAACCGAAACTAGCAAGGTAATTGAGCCTACCTTGAGTTGAATTGTTGTCTTGGGGAAATAGATTTTTAAGGGAATTGAATGTAAATGTGAGTGTAGTCATGAAACTACAAGGTTGAACAAGTAATGAGATTGTTTAATGTGGTTTAAATGTGGGAAATAAACCATGAGAGCAAACTGTTACATATGTATGTACAAGGTGGGAAAAACAATGTGCTGCAGGAAAGTTTAATGCTTATATAACAGGGATGAAAAACAGATTTTTGTGAGCTGATTAGTGTGTGTAGAATGCCTAGGAATGTAGACAAACTCTGTCAAAATTTGCCTAGGAATATATGGACTTGAGTGTATTAAGGCGTGGAGATAGAATGGCAAGAAAGAAAGGATTGAAAACTTCAACAGAAGCAAGAACTTGCAACTGTAACAGAGAAAAAAATTACAGTGAAATGAGTTATTTGACAGATGAATATATAGAATGGTTTAGGTTAGTTTTGAATGCCTAAACAATGTCAAAACATGTTATATATATGTAGGAATATTAGGGAAGAGATTGGTGGAAGTTTAGAGTTGAAACAAGTTGAAAAACTTACATAAATTGCAAAACTGCAACTGGTCCGGGTTTGCAAACCAGGACACAAACCCGGACCAGCATCAAAACACGGCAGAAAGGTTTATCAAAGGTGGTCCGGGTTTGCAAACCAGGACCTAAACCCGGACCACCCCTAAATCATACCCGAGAGTTCTGTAACCATGTGGTCCGGGTTTGCAAACTAGGACACAAACCCGGACCAGTCCCAAATCTTACCCGAGAGTTTTTCCAAGTGGGGGTCCGGGTTTGCAAACTCGGACAGTAACCCGGACCACCCCAAAATTGTACAGAAACTATTTTAAAGCTTAATTAAGGATGGGTAATGATGGGTAATGATAGTATAAGGTAATTATGACTTAATTAATGATGTTTAAAGGTCATTAAGAGTGTAAACAAGTTTGAGAAGAGAATGAGAAAGTTGTGAGTTTAAGAACACATGAGTTAAACTAAGTTAAACGGGATAACGGGGTTAAGTACGGGAGTAATAGTTTTACATACCGTAACACTTTGATGTTAATAAAAACATTTGAATGTTATCAGTGGAACAAGTGTGAACCGAGGAACGAGTGGTGACCCGGTAAAGTATATCCATGGTGAAAGGTATGATTTTCTCATACTCCGCGTGCTAACCGAGTTACGTTGAATTGTGTGTTTGTGTGCCGGCTTAATCAAGATTAAAGCATGAAAATAATCCCTTGTTTGATTATGTATGTCTTGATGTATGTTGAATGAGCTAACATACTTGTATGCCGGTGTGGTCTAACATAGAGTAAAGACCGACTCCTAGTGAGTAACGTTTGGCTAGAGACCCATAGATCGGGTCGATGCTTATGATAACGAAAATGGGCAAACACACAAACTATCCGTTAAAGTATAACGAAAACGCAAACATATGAACTCCCTAGAATATAAGGAGATGTGCGGGTTAAGTAATTACCCGATAACGGTTAGTAAACCATAATGACACAATCCACGAAACAAATGAGAGTGGAAAGATAAGTGAACCTCCCTCAAGAGGATTAACGATAGTTCGAAGATGTGAACTAGTAAAGAAGGTAAAAGAGACCTAAGGGATTAGTAGCTCCCTTGAGACATGGTCAACCTCCTATATGAGGATTTTACAGATTTAAGAAATTAACTGAAAGTATGAGTAAGTGGAATGTATGGGTAACTCTTAAAACCTAAGATTAACCAAACTAAAGTAATGTTCCCAAGTCATTAGATACATCGAGAGTGATGCTTCTAGACTAATATACATAATATTATTATAACTCTGTGAGAGGAGTGTATGGGAATGAGAGTAGTCCGAGAGTAGTCGGACCTAAGTAAAAAGAGATAGGATATAAGAGAGAGTTCCGTGAGCTAGTTGAACCTTCCCACCATGCTAGACCCGGAGTAGGGTCGAAACCGGGGAAGTAAGACTATGCTAGAGAGCCATGAGTTTTGGCCTAAGTATGTATTAAGAGTAACAAGCGTGACGTAGGAGACCTGTAGCGTCTCGAGAATCTACAAGAGCTTGAGTATAATTAACCCAAGAGTGTGGGTGAGATAATGAGTATAAATAACCCAAGAGTATGGGTGAGATAATGAGAATAAGTAACCCGAGAGTGTGGGTGAGTATAGTACGAGTAGCCCAAGAGAATGGGTGGGTATATGAATAAGTAACCCGAGAGAGCGGGTGAGGTATTGAATAAGTAAACAAGGCATAGTGAGGTATAACCCTCAAGGCCTGAGAGTAACAGATACTACTAACAACCTTGTTATGTTAGTTAGTGTAACACCCCATCCAACAACATACACAATTAACAACAAACTGCAGCGGAAAACAAACTTCAACACATTACTTAACTTCTTGGTGTTACACGCCGTTAACCACCCACGTGGCTAACAAGGCTAATACATATACATTGTACCGGTCTGATGGGCTAATTTCCCGAGCGACTACACATTACTATCCCTTTCCATTAACTACAATAACAACATACACCTTTCAACTGTACGAGTATTCACAAACTGATGCCGATAACAATTTCGGTCTTACTACGCCTACTGTATATATACACTTAAATGATTTCCCATGTACAACGACTACCCGTCCTACTCTCGAACGGCTTCCTGCACTTCGTACCTGAAATAGGAAAAAAAGAGAAAGGGTGGCCCCCAAGGGGCTCAGCACCTTTGCTGGTATGGTAATCCCGCAGCCCACATGCTACCGGGCCACGCACAACTAATTGTCGTCTTAGCATGCGGTTGATTATATTTAAATCGTGCATGCAACTGTAAACACACAACACACAACATTTCGCCTCAATGGGCTCAATAAACGGATAATACATCCTTATTTGATAGGTCACTCATGGTATTCATTATCCCTAGAGTGTTTCTCCTCTAATGGAGCTACTTCCTTAATAGACGACACTTACCCGTTATTCGGGTTATCCTTAAACGCCTCTTATCACAAACTGGGATTCATATCCATGATCCACATACTCCACATTTTACAACATATAACATGCATCCCATAACAACACATAACAACACTTTCACGTTTCAACGTGCACATAATAACATCGCAATAGAAATTGCATTACAACCATCACATAACATAACGGGAATGGTTCTCTTAGGAACCGACCCAAACATTGTTAATACACTGGTGAGCCTAGAGAATGTTTCCAGTCTCATGATAAGCTCGTTACATAACTCGTTACCGTCTCGTTAAATGAACGGATAACTTAACACAAGGTGTCTCGGATATAGTGATCCAAGCACACCGAACAAACATAACATAGTATGCCCCTGTGGCCCGACGTGAGTCAGTAATAGCCTTGGTTAAGCTAAAGGGAAGGTTGGAAACCAAATTGGAAAAACAACCATAACATACGGAGAGGATCGAACCTGCTATGACAACGACCCCCATACTCACACGCGTGGCCGGAACAGACCGGACTCCTCACTTCCCCCGTTAGCACTTGTCAGAAGTTCATCATTGAACTTAGTTAAACAATCACAACATTGGGTTAAGTCATGTTAGACAAACACAAGGGAAAGGAGGGTCATACATTCACACACAAACATCACGCACAAACATCACATAACTAACTCACGCATAGTCGTGGTTAGAACGTTCCTTAGGTCGGAAACGTTATCACCGGATACCGTTCTCTTACGTTTACCTAATAGTGGTTAACTAGCCCTTCAAGCGCATTCGAGGTTACCGGTATCGGCACGTAAACATACAACAACAATAACGACTGTAAACTCGTTTCATGATTTATCTTATAACGTGGCAAACATACAGAAAAACACATTGGCATACAAGCCGGTGTAATCCGGTAGGACACATGTTGCAAGAAAACCATACCTGTCACCGGAGTCCACTTTACCACGTCCACTTATGTTCCTCGAGCAATTCTCAAACAACTGATAACATTACATGTACTTTTATTAACACCGGGGTAACATGATGTTTTAAAGTCCAATGCTCATAATTTCCCCCGTTAACTAGTTAAATAACTTGACATTTTTAACTTGTTTTACTTTCACATTTTATTACAACTTTTCACCCACTTAATTGTCATTAAAACTCACCTAACAAGTCCTTAGCAACTTTATAACATCATTACCTATCAATCCCCATCATTAGCCATCATTTTCATACCTTAAACAACATTTTTAGAGTGGTCCGGGACTTGGTCCTTACCTTAAGTCCCGGACCAACACTTACAGAAACTCTCGGCTATTTTTAACAGGGTGGTCCGGGACCTTGTACTCACCCCAAGTCCCGGACCAAAGCTCTTGTGAACTCTCGGCCCTTTTTTTGTGTATGGTCCGGGACATCATCCACTACCTAGGTCCCGGACCACTGTAACAGAATCCCAATATGACATTTTCAAGTCTTGTTTCATCTATTCTCTTCATCCATTGATTACCCAAACTTCATACATGAACTTAGGCATATTCTAATACCAAATATCACTTTGTCTCACCTTAAAACATTACTCAACTTGTTACTCATTTTTCTTACAAAATCTCCTAACACTTGTCTATTTTCCATTTGGTTTACTAAGTGGTGTTTCACCTATGATGACCACTATACCAAGATGTTTTCTCACCATCACAACATCATCTCCCAAGCATCTTCTTTTACTAACCAAATCTTCTTCTTCTCGACTTCTTAAAGTTCCTTTCTTACAACCTTACCAAACATCAATCCCTCCTTATTCATCAACATTACCTAAACCTTAAACAAACTTCTCCAAGACTTTAATACATTCTAAAAACACTCATTGTATTTCTAGAACTTCCAAGATAATGCCTAAATCCTTGTAGCACACTAGAACACCCTAATGCATGTTTTCTTCCTTAGTGAAACATTTATCCATTCCTAACAATTCCTAGTTCACCCAAGCTCATTTAAACACTTAAAACTCCTTATACATTATACAAATTTTGGCCATAGTTTCTCTTGTATATACTCACATCCAAACACTTAGGTTTTTACCTTATTTCATTCAAGAACACCAAAATCCATCAAACACATTTTATACACAAACTTCACACATTTAGCACTACATCACAATATAGTGCATAAACTTAAATTGCTTGGCACTTAGGCCCTTAAATGACATGGCTCTTAGGCCCTTAAATACATTAAACTTAAACACTGAATCTCCCACATATATATTGCCTTTAACCTGCATTACTACAACAACACTATGCCCTTAATAAACTCTTGAGAGCATTTCCCTAGGTCATTCACCATTGCTCCTTAGGTATTTATTAAGCAAATCAAGCTCATTTTCCTAAGGCATTTAAACCACATTAAGTTACACATTTACCTCTTTTCTTTCAAGACTTTCCACTTGTTTTTCTTTGTTCTTCCTTGTTTCCTTGTTTAAAAATCGGCTAAGCTTAATTGCTTGTCAACTTCTAAACATTATACAACACAATGTGATGAGTATTCAAGCTCCAAGCTTAATCTCATTGTAAACCCTAGGTTTTACATTGTTCAAAGAGCATTAAGATAGTTGTTTTACCTTGGTCTTTGAAGGGAATTGGATATCTATCAAGAGAGGACTCCACCAAGTCCTTGAAAGATTCAAATGGAGCTAGAACAAAGCAACACAATGAGCACCATTAATGGTGATTTCGGACATCACACAAACATGAAGGAAATGTCATTTTTCTTTGAGTTTCCTTACCTTGAAGCAAAGGAGAACAATAATATGTGAAAAGGTGAGCTCAAGCTCCTTCAATGGTGAATCTCCATGGCACAAAATTGATTTCTTGAAGATTTTTGAAAAGATAGAAGTGTAGAGCTTGCTCCAACTAGAAGATTGGTGGTCTTGAAATTGAATTTGGAGCATGGAGTCATAAGTTACAAGTGAAGGAAGATGAAGAATGAGATGGTGCTGTTGGAAACCGATGGAGGAGGAGGAAGAAGATGGCTACCGTGGGAAATGGAAGGAAAGAGGAAGAAGAGAATGAGGAGTTAAGTTTGCTTTTGTTAAGATATTTATGTATAAAGCAATAGTACTTTACTTTAAGCTTTACTTTACTTATTTTGATTTCTTTTACAAGTTGGTGACTCACCACCTTGAAAAACCGGCCCCCATTTAATTAGAAAGGGTATAATAGTCTTTGTTGACCAATTTATTTACTTGTAACACATATGTTACAAACTAGCTTATTAAAGTTACTATTCACTAAAACAAGGCACATAGATCTGAAATTTTTGATTTCCCATTGATATAGACTTCCAAATGTGATACTATATAGTACACATGTTAATTAAAGAGTAATGATGGACATCTAGCCCACTCAAAACTCATTTACAAGACAATTTTTCAGAAATGTGCTTTAAGACTCCTTAAAGCACATTTGTGTTTTTAACTTGTTTTCAAGCTTGGTTTTCTTTGGTAATTGATTTAATAGTTTCATTAACATATTTATAAGGTATAGGTATGACCATTAGGTCTTATACAAATTATCTAAGCTTAGAGCCCCACTTTTGCTCTTATTGACTTTAAGGTATTTTCCTTGTGTTTTATTTGGTTTAACTGTCTACCAAGGTTTCCTAAGGACTTAATTAGCCCTATTAAATCATAATTGAATATTATTAAGTCTTGGTAGGCTCTTTGGGTCCTAATAAAGTTTGCTCATAGCTTAGAGCATGTTTTTGCTCAAACTGTATCTTAGTGCTTTATTTCATTTACTATGGTTTAAATTGTTCACTGATGTTTCTAAGGCACTTTTTAGCCTTTACATACCATAGTTTAATATTTAAACCACATATCAAGGTTTGGGGTATTTCAGTTAGGAATTGTGTTCCGTGATTGGATGTAGATTCCTCGAGTATTACACGTACTCTTTATTGCTATGATGCATGTTGTTTGACTAAAATGAACTCCATGTATATCCGACAAAGTAGTCGTCGTACCCCGGTTAGCGCTCGGGGTATGCGAATTTCATATGCAGCGTTAAGCTGAGCCCCAAGGGGCAACTTTTTATTTTTCAGGTACACCGAAGATGTTACCGTTCGAGAGTAGGACGGGGTCGGTGGGTTGCATGGGTAGTTAGATTTAATTTCTTATGTATTGAAAGAGGTGTAAGACCGAACGTGTTGTCGGCATCCATATATTGTAGACTCGGTATAGTAAAGAAGTGAGTTGAGTATTGTATTTGTATTGTGTATTCGGTTGTTCCAGTCCATCAGACCGTTACTGTATATGAGATAGGCCTGGTTAGCCATATGGGTGGCTAACGGCGTTGTATCACCCTCTCTTTATTTAGAGTTCCGCTGCGAGATTATTGGTAATTGTGACAGTTTAAGAGGTAATGACGAGATTAGCAGTTGGGGTGTTACAGGTACGCGGGGAGTACGTGGTTGGTTTGTTTTTGTGTGATGTGCACTTGTATGTATGTATCTTACGAGATACCTGTTTGAATGTTGTATTTACACCATGTGTGTAATATTTTTCTTATGCTACTTGTGATATATATATATTTATATTGCTTTGTAGAATGATTACATATGGTATCGCCTAGATACGAAATGAATCATAGATGTGGAACGTGGAAGGATGGTATGTTGGACACCTCGGGGAGGTTGTCAGGGTTTGTAGAACTGATAGGAAATGATGGTGCTGATGGATCACCTATATCCTATATGATTGAACAAACGCCACAAAGTGATGGCTATGTGCTGTATAAGCGCAATATGATGTATGTAAATGATATATCACATAGATATACATTATGGGAATAATGGGTAGTTATATATTTATATACTTACCTATTTGATTAAGCGACTTCGGGACGAAGTCTTTTTAAGGGGGGTAGATTGAAATACCCCAAACTAATAAAACATGGATTAAACATCTAATCACATTGATTAAGGCCTAAACATGCCTTAAAAGTCAACCGAGAACAACAGTGGTCAACACAAAGCAAGATATTGGACCCTTTGACTGTTTTGGGTAAATAAATACCCAAATGAACTACTTAGGACCTAAAACTTTGTCCTAAGCATATTAACACAATACTAAACATATTATAATTGTTGGACAACACTTTAACACAAAGAACAAACATTTTCATGCTTCAAGGTCAAGTAGGGCAAAAATGTGCTCTAAGAATACCTTAAAGGTCTAATGACCTCTAAATGATATAAAATTGGATACCATGATCAAATATATGTAAGGAACACAACAAAACTGTTCTCAAAGAAAAAAAGCTCAGAAACACCCTGCGACTTAAAATGTGCACTAAAATACCTTAAAGCACGTTTTTTGTGTATGAGCTCTAAGATAATGACTTTTTGTCATTTTAATGACTGGAGTATATCATTTATAATATTAATGTGACATGATAGACTATATTTTAAAGTCTAAATCAAAGTTTGAAAATTAAAAATCAAAATGGGCAAATTAGTATGAATAGTAACCTAAATAGTGCATTTTAAGCAAAATTGACCAAGTATGGTCAATGGTCAACTAATGATCCATCTAACCCCTTGGAAGTAGGCAGCCAAGCAGCATGGAGGATAGATCATTCAGCATTAACACTAAATATCTACCTAAATTGATGATTCATCATTACTATTACAATTAATTAACATAAACTTAACTTAAAAGCATATTAGCTCACCTTTCTTCATTTGCCTTCACCCCTGCCGACAGAAGGTCTCCAAAACCTCTCTTTGGCTTCTCCATTTACGTAAGAACAAGCCATACTCAGAGATGAACACCAATTGATCTTGGTAAGCTAATTAAGCCTTTAAATGTTCATTTTATTCACAATTTCTTCCTCTTTCCATGGAGCTAAGCATCAACCACTTCCATCAATGTTTCTAGGTTGTTTTGGAGGTTATATGGAGGCTGTATCTCTGCATTAACAAGGGAAGAAGGTGGAGAAAGCTAATCTTGTTCTTAAGGTATAAAAATGTGCTTTAAGCACATATCTTTTGATTCCCTTCAAATTCGGCTGTGAAACTTTGTTTCTAAGCTTAAATCTTCATCTTAACATACTTATTCAGTTGGTATATCAAGAGCTTCAAGGTATACCCAGATCCAAGCCAAAAAACCACTTTAGGCACTTTAAACAAGGTAAAGATTATCCATCTTCTAATCTGAGTTATACCAGTTTAAAGCTTGGTTTTAGTAGCTCTTTTGACACTCTTTGCCTACTGTAAAAACAGGCCGAAGACACTTGTGTTTGCCTTGGTATTCTAAGGTAAATTTTACCTTGAAAATTGACATTAAACACTTCTTATGGTTAGATCTTGCTTGGAGACTAATCATGCCTTAATTGCTGTTTGAAAACATGTAAACTAAGCTGTGGAAAATAAATCTCCATACAGCCGTGGCCAAACAAGGCTTATACTTGGCAAAAACAAGGTATAAATCACTTAAACCTACACTTGGTATATTAATATGTTTATACATATTTATAAAATTGTGCCGTGAGTGAAGGGTTATATTAAGGTCTTATTTTGACCTTAGGTGATTAAGGAATGGTTTAGTAAATTTTATAACTAATTAATTAGCATAATTGTCAAATTTAAGACATTATGTGGAAAATTGGTAAATAAGGAAAATATATGGTAAGGGCCGACAGTTTATAGTACTTTTGGGCATTTATGTGTAATTTATTTTATAAGCTAATGTTGTAATAAGGCCATGTACTTTAGGCCATTTTATCTATGCATTTATAAGCTTTTAATTAAATTTAGGTGCTAAATATGAGGAATGAGTTTATATAATGTAAATAAATTAAATTATGGGGGCTATATATTAATAAGCCGAAAATTAGAGGTTTAAATGAGTTTATATAAAAATTATAAGATTATATAAAGTTTTGGGGTTAAATGGTAATTTCTGGAAAGTATGGGTTATAAACCGAAATTATAAGGAATTAATGGTCAAGGAAATATTAAGGTGGTCAACCTTGACCATATGGTAGGTTTTGACCAAATTAAATAAGTTAGATAACTTATTTAAGGTTTTATTATAAGTTATGTATTTAATTGTAACAATTTTATAACATATGTGGTAAATATGTTATTACCGAAAATAAAGGGTGTAAAATGGTATTATAAACACCCATGGGCTATTAAGAATTTTTAGGAATTTATTGGGTTGATTTTGGAATTAAGATAAACTATATATGTATAATATATAGTTATTATGTCATTATGACACTTTGGAGAAATATATGTGGTGGAATTGTAAATACCAAAAGTATGTTGGTTAGTAATAATAATTATAACCCTTTGGTGAAATTTGGTGATTTTTGGAATTAAATAAGAGTATTTATTAAGATATGTGTATAATATAGTTTTAATGATATTATAAAACTATATGTTATAAATAGGGCCAAATGGCAATTATAGAACAGTTTTTGGGTCTGTTCGGAAATAAGAATATAATATAACCATGGGTTATATTTATATTAAGGTTTTAAATGTTATATTATATGGTATATATAACATGGTATAAATTGTGGGGTGATTTTGTAAATAAAGGAAACTATGGATTATGAAAAAGAATAAGGTTTTGATATTGTGCCCATGCGGCAATATTAAATAGTTTTGCATAAAAACTATATGTTATAAGTTAAAGGAAATAAAAATATCATATTATATGATATTAGTATATGGTATAACATTACATAATGTTATGTGGTCAAAATAGAATTTAAATAAACTAAGGTGCTGTACCGAATTATAAAAGATTGGAAAATGAATTTTAGACTAAGGTCTATAATGTTATAAATGTAATAACAATTATATGGTATTAATGTGGTTTAAATGGAATTAAAACAAGTAAGGATATTCACATTAAATAATGTGACAAACTATAAATAAATAGGATTTATAAACTAAGGTATTTATTGATTAAACCTTAGGAGTTGTAATTATACAACATAAATTGTTACATAATATTAGGATAATAATCTTAATATAAGTTGTATAAATATTATACAACTAAAGGGAATAATCATCTAATATAAGATGATAAAATGTAACAAATAATATAAGAGTTTTCTAACTCATGGAACTTACCTATATTGGTAAATATATACATATACAAGAATAATGTATATAAGGATGGATATATATTATGGTTGGAAACCATATAATATAATGGTGGTGGTTATTACATAAAGAAAAGTTACAAACTATAAGTTATGAGTTTTTGAATGCAAATATAATTTGCTAAGATAATGGAGTATATAATACAATGTATTATAATGGATGGTGGGAAAATAATACGATATAATAAGTCATGCATGCATACGTGCAACCACAGGTTATATACCTAAATTCAATGATGGATAAGATTAAAAAAATATAATGAATTAAACTCAACAGTCGAAATATTACGATCTACGAGTCTAAGTAACAAAGCCGACTGGTTTAGAGAAACCCGTAACAATTAACTGTAGGAATCCGGGGATGAGCTGTCGGGGTTACTTGTTATTCGGAAGTACAGGATGTAGTAAGTCATGGTGACTGACTTATAGTTTTATTACCATTTAGATCACACTTCAGACGGAGGCGCTTGACGAGCTAGTGGTCTACACTGCGCATCCTAGGTCTTGGTGAATGGTATGTAAAGGGGTTTGATCCGAGTTGTCCTAAGGAAACTCCTTGGGCTCGGATTTGGTCGATATCACTTGTGTGTTAAGTGTTTTGGATACATGTATGTGATTGTGTGCTACTGCATTAATTATTTATGCACGAGCGTCCTACGGGACTAACACTACGTCGAATATAGATCGACTTATATAAACATACATATACGTTAATGTGATGAACATGACGGTTACTTGACATAATACCATAGTATTAATATTAAGTATATGGTAACCTAAGTAAAACATTTAGGGACGAGTCACGACATTGTCGGTCTCTAGAGCATGGATCTCGAACATGAATATGACCTAGATTACTTCTAGGTATGCGTGAGACCCATTGGGCAGCTAATTAATAATTATATTCTCCATAAGACTAAGAGCAGATCTTAAACATTATGAGAGAGAGATGGTATGAGTTGAGGTGAGGAATCCCGGTAGTTTACGAACTACTTGGTTGCGCATTTGTGATCACTGAGGGGTACCCGATTGGGTTCCGCTCCAGGTTATACCCAACGAGCCCTATTTGGATTGTGGGTCAGGTGGCTACGGCCTTTTATATGGACGCCTTACGAGGCTAAGTGAATAGTCAGGGGCCTCCGGACCTCTGGTGAAATGAGCACCTTTGTGTGTACGGGAGGACTACTGTCCATGGTGAGGTTATCGGGTTGTCTTAACATGACGCCCAACTGGTATTGAATTAAACATGGTTTGGATGGGGCCTACAAGGCCAAGGTAATTAACTAAGGAAATTGTACGCTACGGCGATTGTACATTGTACTTTATACTAGATTATTCGATACGTTCGATATACAGTTGTAGTTTGTGATATTAAATGAATGTTTGGATTGGATGGATGGTTAAGTGTTTATGAATATTTGGATGGATGATTATGTATATTATACATGTATATTACAGTATTGATTATAACTGTAAAATGGTAAAGCATGAAACCAATCTAATAATAAGATGGTTAAATGACTAAGTGACCATTAGGGTCCAGGCCCGGCATACACAGCGCATACCGTTGATACTACACTCATTGTGTAGGTTGTGACTATTGTCGAAGCCGAAGTGCGGGAACAGGGTAATTAGAGATTATTTTAATTACTGCACATGGAGTTGTATTATGGTACGGTTATGTATATTCAGGATTGGGTAGATGCTCACTTATCGATGTTTATGATTTATGGACTAGTATGATGTATAGGAGTTTCTCGTTATCATGGCGGTTAGCAGTTTGTATATGTTGGATGTTGGAGATAGTTAGGCTTCGTTGCTCGCGTGGGCGAGTAATGGCCGGTGACACCCGAGTGAGTATTATTGTTGTTATTAATTCTTCCGTTGTAAGACGTTTTATTTATTGCTACGTGAGAGATTATTACGTGATTATGGAGAGGGGTGTTACAGTTCAGCTTCAAGTACCTGGAAAAATAAAAATGGGGCCCCAAAGGGCTCAGCAAAATTGCTGCATATGAAATTCGCATATACCGCATGCTAACCACGGTACGCCGACTACTTTGGGTCGGATAAACATGGAGTTCGTTTATTTCACACATACATGCTGAAACTACATCGTCTTACGCAAGCAACAATACTTACCTACATCTACAAGGTTCAATACTTACTAAGGAAGACAATTTGTCAGTCAACCGTTCATGTGTTATTCATTCATTCGATTCAATCGGTTGCTCCATTTCTTCCCATCCGGGTTCTTAAGTCTTACACCAATTTAGTCCTACTTACTTGTTGCTTTGCTCACACTACACTCATCACCTTACTCATTACTTACTCGTGCTTGCTCGATACTTGTTACTACACTAGTACTTACTCATCACTCGATACTCAATGCTTACTCCCACATTCTAAGTACTCCGTACTCTTTACCTTACTCATACTTACTCATTACTCGGTACTCATTACATACTCATACTTACTCCTTACTCAATACTCATTACTTTACTCATACATACGCATTACTCAATACTCAATTCCTTTGGCCTCCGGGCAGAGTCATACACAAGACTCGCCGCCGGGCCTACAAAATACAAAGGGCTATACACTTAGCTCCTCACATACTCAATGTCCATTCTTACCAGACTACTCAAATTCCCAACACTCCTCTCTCGGAGTATCTTACAATCTCATGGATTAGCCTAGAAGTATCTATCTCGATAACCTCTACTAGCTTAGGGAATTACCACCGTCTAGCATTCTCAGATTTAAGGGTTTCCCCATCGTATCGAATACTCTCATGTTCGGGACATTACTTACATCAGTCGGGTCCTCTCATAGTGGGTCGACTATTTGCTAAGGGTTTGGAGATCCCTCATCATTCTTTACTACTCTCATGGATCATGTCTTGCTCTGCCATCAATACCTCTATTAGAGGTTAGTATATATACTTCCACTACTTATTGTTTTGTGGATTGTTCATTTTGGTTCTCTTACCATTATCGGGAGGTTACTAATCCCGTACACTCCCTCACATTCTAGTGAGTTCATTGGTTTACGTTATCGTTTCTTGGTTCTTTAGTTTAGTGTGTTTCTACGTTTCCGTTAATTCATAACACGACTCTTACTATGAGTCACTAACAACAAGACTCATCTATGAGTCGGTTTACACACTAAGTCAAGCCACGCAATCAATCAAGAAGGGTTAGCTCATACAACATACAGCAAGACGTACAATGAAAGGCAATAAACCGTTTTCATGCCTTAGTCTTTATTAGCCGGCATACAGCACACAAATCAACGTAACTCGGTTAGCATACGGAGCATGAGAAAATCATACCTTTCACCGGGGATAGCTTTACCATGTGTTCCCTTGTTCCTTGGTTCACACTTGTTCCACTGATAATGTTTCCAACATTGTTATTAATACCATGTTCATACGATACACAAATAATTACCACTCCCGTACTTACCCCGTTATCCCGGTATACTTAGTTTCACTCATGTCAAACTATGTCCTAACTTCCCACTCATTTCCTACACTTGTTTACATTTCTTAGGACCTTTAAATATCACCAAACAAGGCCTTAACAACTTCTAAAACCATTACCATTCACTTCCCCATCATTAGACACCTTTAAAACACATTCTGGCAAGTTTTTACATTGGTCCGGGTTTGTGTCCAGGGTTCCAAACCCGGACCAATCACGGATTTCACTTTCTGTTGCATTTTTCTTGTGGTCCGGGTTTGTGTACCGGGATACAAACCCGGACCAACCCCTGTTATGCCTTTCTGGTGCGTTTTTGATGTGGTCCGGGTTTGTGTACTGGTTTGCAAACCCGGACCATGCTCTAAACCTCTTCAAACCATTGGTCAAATCTCTACTCAAATCCTTGCTCAAATTCACAAAATTTTCTATTCCCACTGTTACATGTTGCACACTAGTGCTACAGATTTTACCTCTTGGCACTTGCATTATTGTTCTAACTCTATTTGACCATTCCAAATCATTCCTATTCAAAGGAATCTCTACAATCCAAGTCCATCCTACATCTCCAAGTTTTTGCACACTAACTCTTTTCTTATTTTCCAATGCTCTTCCACCCATTGCTACAGATTTTCACACACTTCATTCTCATCCTCTAATCACCATTCCATGGTTACCAATCAACTCAAATCCACCCTATAAACACCTAGTTAAGCCTAGGTAATCCTTTACTCACTATACACCTTAACCTCATTCGGTTTCTACCGAAATTTTGCCATAACTCCGTTGCTTTCTAGCATTGTCCAAAATCATCTCACCACCAAATTTACATCCACATTCATCCTAATCTAGCACACCCACAAGGGGTCCTACCAACATACACAATTCCACAAAATTTGCTCAAACAATAATATCAACATATATACTAAATTTACTTGGCTCTAAGGCCTTTGACTCAAACAACAATTCACAACTTCCTCCAACCTCATACAAATACATGCTTTACTTATTATGGGTTCATTATTCAATTTCACCATCCCAAATCCTAAGCATTCAAAATAGCATTAGGGTAACTTAATTACCTTATTTCTCCATTCTTTGTTTCCAAGCTTTTCATCTCCTCTTCTTGGTCACAATCGGTCAAATAAGAATGGAGTTGCCAAACTCCATCCCAACACCCATGAAACACAAAAATGCATTTAATTAATAATCCTAACCCTTGGAAATACACTAATCCAATTAAGGGCTTGAAACACCATAGTTAGGGTTTACCTTTTTGGAGCTTTTTAAGAGGGGCTTTCACCCTTGAATCAGAGGGAATACTCCACCATTGGAGGGTTGAAAAAGGCTCCAAAACAAGAAGAAAGCAAGGCATGAGAATGGCAAAATCGGCCAACACTACAAGGTGGGAAATATGAGTTTTCTTGGAAACTTTTTACCTTAATGGAAAGAGAAGACTCCAAGCTACAAGGTGGTGCCATTTTCTCTTCAAATGAGCAAAACCCATGGAGATGAACTTTCACCAATGGGGTTTTTTAAAAGATAGAAATGAAGCTCTTGAGGAGAGGAGCAAGAATATGTAATTTGTTTTTAATTTGGAGCTTTGGTGTGGCTTGGGCAAGCTTGGGAAGAGGAGAAGCCATGGATGGGGCTTCAAAATCGCTCCAGTACAGAGGTAGAAGAAGAGGAATCGGAGCGGAGAAGAGGGAGCAGTACGTGAGGAGAATGGGGAAAATAGAGGAGAGAGAGGGAAAAGTGGGTATTAGTTCACTTTTTGCTTTTTGCCTTTTTGAATTCTTTATTTAATTAACTAGTCTAGTGTGTGTGTGTGTGTGAGGGAGTTAATTAACTCATTAGAAACCAGCCCCACACAGTAATACATGCTAGAGCGTTTTTTCATATTTTACAGAAAACGCTCGTTTATTTGCCCGGTTTAGCACTATTTACTAACCGGGCCCGTTTTCCGGAAATTCTCGTTTCTATAATTTTAATGGATTTTAAGCTCCCATTAATGTTTAATTATAGTTATTTAATGAACTATAATTTTACGGGTTCATTTGACCACTCAAAGTCACGTTTTCGGGTTCCTCGAAAAACGTGTGCTAAAGCTTTATTAGCGTTTTAACTCATTATTTGGATCCGTTTTCTTCGGGAGTTGTTCCCATATATTATTTAGGCATTATCAAGCCTTAGTAATCCACATAATACTCTAACCGAGGTCTCGTACCTCCTATGGTTACATAACGCTTATTTTAGCGTTTTTCGTTTTAAAGCATTTTCTCCTTTCTTTTGGATTTATTTTCCTTACCAAAATTACTTAGGCACTATTAGGCCCTTAAATACCATATTAGAATAATTTAATCACCATATTTAAGTTCGGGGTATTTCAATCTACCCCTTAAAGAACTTTGCCCTCAAAGTTGGTGAATCTAATATTGTTACTCACATAAGTACTCTATGCTAAGGTTATGACCTATACATATAACTTGTCAAACTCCAAGTGTCTGACTCGATGTATATACACATCCAAACAGCATGTCACTGCATGCATATCAATCAAAAATATCCGTTACAAGCTCTCCACGGGGTCCGTCCGCAGATTAATGAGGTACCATCCTCTCTCATGTCGAGCGATCCCTCAGGTACCGGTCACGTTTGAACACTTACGCTTTCCGGTTCACGGTCGTCATGACTAATGGCATTTACGCTTTCCGGCCACGGTCCTTTGGTTCAGATCAAATTCATTTGCATATAGAGATCCTCAGGCACTAACTCATACTTACTTACTCATACTTACTCATACTTACTCGGGACTACGCTGCCCCAGTGCCCTTGGAAAAATATAAAACACCCACTGTCACCGCACCCAACCGGCCACTTAGGACCGCCGCACGAACGGTGTAGTGGTTTCAAAACTAATCAGCACTTCCACTGACTCAAAACTAGCTTCACCTCCATGGTTTCAACCGGATACCCGTGCCTAGTCATGGAAGATCCACTAGCGCCCGTGGGAGTGTTTCAAAACCGATCCTCATTCTCAAGTTTGAAGAATACATTGTATCAAATTAGTTTTGGGAATTCATTTTGAAAACTTGCATACATCTCCCAAATCCAATTTATGATAATTTCACATATTACTAGTGTTATTGATGTGACCATTTAAGGGGAGCTTCCAGAGTCCTTCAACCCCAATGTGATCAGCATTGGTGTTGAATTATCCTTCCACCCCAATTTGTGTTCGGTTTCCCTTGATCACTAGCAAATCAAGTTCCACTTCCCACCTCAATACAAACAGACAGATCGTCAAACATTATCTCGTTTTCTATCTTTTAAATTTGCTAGTCATAATCACCCACATACATTTTCCAATTTATAGAGTTCACTTACTCACTTACTAATCATTTCATCAATTATTACTACATCATCTCCAACTACTATACTTAAGAAGTTCAAAGGTATAATATCCAATTAATTTTCTATCCTCCAATTTATACTCATAAAATACATCGGTTTCATACCGATTTATACTCATTACATACATCGGTTCCATACCGATTTATACTCCTCAAGTCTCCTATACGTACTCATTCCTCATGCTATTACCAATCGGGGTTCCCATTCTCCTGGAGTCTCTCTACTCCATTCCTATTCTTATTTCCCAAATAACCACAATTACATGATGAGGGAATACAAGTGTTTATGTAACATAAGTATCAATCATCAAAAACAAATACTTTTACGCTATGCGCATTGTAGTTTACGCACTTGTCACATAAAACTTACACTTCGCGGTTTTCGCTCTACCCCCCTTAAAAGGGATTACGCCCACGTAATCTACCATGTGTCATCATTGGACATTGGTCGAAGGCATTCAGCCGTCATGGAGTGGTTCAGCTTCCATGCGGTCTATTACACAATGTTCCTTGATCAAGGGTCTTAACCATATTACCGGTTAGTCCCTGCATCAAGAATTTTTATCGGAGTTATTCAACTCTTAACTGGGTTCGGTTCTAGCCTTAGAGGCTTCAAGGCGTTGATGATTAACCTTTTATTCACTCGGTGTATTTCACTTTGGATTCTGGGCCCACTAGCTTCTGCTGCGCGACCCTGATAACTTGGGTTATTCGCCCTTCGTGTTATCCTTAACGTGATACACATCACCTTTTTATCCCTTTTATTGAGGGAATAAGGTTTGTTCAATCAAGCGTGGTATTTCTTTTACCGTGCGTGAACTCAATGAGTTTTAGATTTATAACCAGCTCTCTAGCAATCTATATACATGGTGTTGTGTTTTGTAGTGATCATTCACTTGGTTCCTCCGACTTATTATCGGGTGAGGTTAAGCCACTACTTAGTTGTAGTGCTTCCTCTGTTGTCAGTAGCTTCTGAATTATACCAGTTTCTCTGGTTTAGTACAAGTGTTCTTTACTCGTATGACCTTGCATTTTCTATGCGTTGGTCGTAGTGACTTTCTTAAGTCTCCTTTCACTTTTCATTCCAATGGAATTCACTTCTTGTGATTGTAGGTGTGTTTCACACTCTTCGTGCTTCTTTGGCCTTAGGCCGCACGGTTTGTTTCTAAGCTTTTGCTTAACTGGCTTATGCCATGTTCATTGGTGAAAGGAATAATTTACCACGATTTACATTTTCCATATTCCTAGCTATCCCACTAGATAACTAACTGCACAAGTGCAATACCAAAACACTCAGTCCTACAGAGTGCAGAGGCGTAAACCCTTGGCAGCAAATCTCTAATGTGAAATAGGAATGAATATTACTCCTTTGTGTGGTGCTTCGTTATTTGGTGCATACTCCTGGCTTGTTGCCCGGTATGTCCACTATCTCGTGTTAGCAACTCCATAGCATTGGGTGATTATTCACATACATTGGTCGCCTGCTGCGCACCATGTTCTTACTGATTCTACCGTATTGGTTTACATGGTGTCCGCTGTTGCTAGCTTCAGCTCATTCATTTTCACCATTCATTCCATGGTTCTGTGTTTATACTTCTGAGCTCCTTGAGCGTTATTTACTTATACTTTACGTTCCCATACATTATGTTCCTTCTGAACCGATTACTCCTCGGTTGTTAACAATTGTTATTGAAGCTTATTTTACATCGCTTGGCAATAATTGTATGCCCAAGCTTCACTACATTAGTAGCTCTGAAAGAGGTGTATTATCAGATATTTATTGATGGTATCCTCCTCTTAGAATCCATGTGTTCACCGCTCTCGCGACCTCACATTTATGAGGGGTATCCTTGCTCGTTAATTATTTAACCATCTCACTGGTGCCGTTCTTGGCAACTCTTCATAGCGTTCACATTGGTTTTTGCAACCTTTGGGTTGTGTCCTGTAGTAGGTTTATGGCATACTAGCCATGTTGCCTAGAGCTCTGCTCATCTTAGGCGGTTCACAAGCTTTGCTCTTTCTTATACCATCAATTGGTTTGGAGGTAAGTAATTTGATGTTGATTGCCGTCCTTGTTAATTTAGGATATCCCCTAGTAAGTGGGATCCCTTCGGTGTTCTAACCGAGTGTCCATTCTAGCTCTTGTACTTTTATCACTCTTCCGACACCCTTCAAGGATTGCTCCTGGGTGTTGTTAAGTGATGCGATTACATCTGGCTGATATTTATGAGTGTGTCTACTCTGTTATCCTACCTTGTGGTATTGGATTTGAGTTATCCCATTGAGGGTTTTAAAGTCTCCCGTTCTTAGGGTAGACCATTGCTGTTTTTCCTTATGTTATAACGGGTTTGATATTCTCTTCGGTGATGAATGGTATTTCTGGTACCTTATAAAATCACCCTCTGTGTTTGTGGTAGTTGTTCTGGGGATTCCATCCCGTTCGTTGAACACTGATGTGTTAATGTTAGGCGTTTGTCTTACAATGTTTAGACTGGGTATTCCTTCCAGTTATCATGCTTTACTTCGATATCTTCGAGACATAACCAATGTCCTGTTCCGTTGTTAGTGCTACTCGCCCTTTTAACTCTTAATGGTTCTCCTGGAGTGAGTTTCTGACTCCTTAGCTTGTAAGTTTATCTGAGTTCCCTCTGCTCATTTGAGGTATCCAACTGTTCGGGTTTGAATTTACTTATGGTCTGTAGAACGGAGTTGACTACTTCCAGTGTTTCGTACACTACATGTATACATATGTGGGGTACCTTGTTGGTACATTACCACTTACCTAACCATCTGTCAGGCCCGCAAGCTCCTTTGGAGTGCGGTCGTCCCACATCCTGTATTTGGGTACACTCGTAGTGTTCATCACACGCCTAGGTGAAGTATTCTATTGTCAGCTCCTCTTGTATCATTCTATGATACTCACCATAATTCCTTTGGTTTGGTTTTAAAAACAAATACAGGTTTTAAAGAAAGGTTTGTGGTTTTGAAAGAAAATTTGAGTTTTGAAATAACAGTTCGGTGTTAAAAGAAGTTCTTCATGGCGTCGCCATGTCTGAGGTCTTGACCAAATCTAGCTCCTCGCTGACTGGTATGTTCTTAGTACAATGGTCAGACCGTTAGGCCTTTCCAAGGTTTCGTTATTTAAATCCTTAGGATTGGTAATCCTATATTTGCTCCATTCGTCATAGCGGTACATTAGCAAGTATTTACGGGTTGTTAAAAGTCTTTCAACCGTCTTTTAGTTCCTGCACTTGCCCTGGGAAAGTGCGCGGGTAGGTTGCTTTTCGGTTAACGCATACCGCTTACGGTATCGTTTCCATCCATATTTGGTGGTCTCATTAGATCTTCTTTGGGTCTTTTGACCTTGATGGTCCATCTCTTGAGTTGTTTCTCAGTGTTCTTGACATGGTTGTTGTCAATCCGGGTGTCTCACACCTTCACTGTGGTTAACGAGACTTGACTTATTCTTAGGAACCACGTTGTAGTCCTATAGGTGTATGTCTTATGAATACTTTCATTGTCATCTGAACTATGTTGTTCGGTTATTACGGCCTCTTGGCATGTGGGTTTGTATTAATTCAACCTCGACTAATTCCTTAGTTGGTTTATATACCGTTGTTGGTATTATCCACGATTACAGTCTGTAGACCCTCTTGTCTCGGGCTTGTTACTCTGCCTTTTTCGCTCCACTGTGCGGTTGTGCTCCTCTGCTTGCTGGCTACTCATTGTTCTCGCGACTGCGAAGCACGTCGCCCCATGGTGCCGTAACTTTCATTATCCTTTATTTAGGATCTTCAATATGCGATCATTAATTGCGTTGTTGTTGTTCCAACGGGATCCGTCTCCGGGATTTCCGGTCCTCGGAATCTACCGTATGACAGGTTCCTTTCTTATAATAAGGTTTGTTTTTGCAACTGCCAGATCAGGTTTTACCCGAGTGTGAGAGGTCTTTCCATCTCTCTGGTGTTATTATCCCAACTTAATACCGGGGACGTGGAGGGCGGGTATGGTCGTTGTAGGTTTCCGGATCACCCGGGGGTTCCTAACTAGCGTACCTTACACGCTAACACTCAACCCTTAGCCCTAAGTCGCTAATTCCTAACTCGGTATTTTCCTAAACTCGGTATTTCATCCATCAGAGCGATACTTCGCTCTGATACCACTTTTTGTAACACCCATACCGCTAGTACCGTCATTACTGTACAAATACTTACCTTCGCAGCGGATATTACATACACAACGGCGGGTGTACAATGCCGTTAGTCACCCACGTGACTAACAAGGCGAGTTACAATCCTACATACTATCGGTCTGATGAATATGAACATACCGAGTACTCTACACAATACATTACTTCTCATAGCATACTCAATCATAATTCAAATACAACTCCAATACAATACTATACCGAGTCCTACAATCCTCATAATACCGATACAATTTCACATTACATTACAAATATAGTTCCCATTACTCAACTACCCATGCTTATGTAGCAGCCCCGTCCTACTCTCGAACGGTGTTCAGCTTCAAGTACCTGGAAAAATAAAAATGGGGCCCCAAGGGGCTCAGCAAAATTGCTGCATATGAAATTCGCATATACCGCGTGCTAACCGCGGTACGCCGACTACTTTGGGTCGGATAAACATGGAGTTCGCTTATTTCACACATACATGCTGAAACTACATCATCTTACACAAGCAACAATACTTACCTACATCTACAAGGTTCAATACTTACTAAGGAAGACAATTTGTCAGTCAACCGTTCATGTTAGTTATTCATTCATTCGACTCAATCAGTTGCTCTCTTTCTTCCCATTCGGGTTCTTAAGTCTTACACCAATTTAGTCCTACTTACTTGTTGCTTTGCTCACACTACACTCATCACCTTACTCATTACTTACTCGTGCTTGCTCGATACTTGTTACTACACTAGTACTTACTCATCACTTGATACTCAATGCTTACTCCCACATTCTCAGTACTCCGTACTCTTTACCTTACTCATACTTACTCATTACTCGGTACTCATTACATACTCATACTTACTCCTTACTCAATACTCATTACTTTACTCATACATACGCATTACTCAATACTCAATTCCTTTGGCCTCCGGGCGGAGTCATACACAAGACTCTCCACCGGGCCTACAAATACAAAGGGCTATACACTTAGCTCCTCACATACTCAATGTCCATTCTTACCAGACTACTCAAATTCCCAACACTCCTCTCTCGGAGTATCTTACAATATCATGGATTAGCCAAGAAGTATCTCTCTCGATAACCTCTACTAGCTTAGGGAATTACCACCGTCTGGCATTCTCAGATTTAAGGGTTTCCCCAACGTATCGAATACTCTCATGTTCGGGACATTACTTACATCAGTCGGGTCCTCTCATAGTGGGTCGACTATTTACTAAGGGTTTAGAGATCCCTCATCATTCTTTACTACTCTCATGGTTCATGTCTTGCTCTGCCATTAATACCTCTATTAGAGGTTAGTTATATATATACTTCCACTACTTATTGTTTTGTGGATTGTTCATTTCGGTTCTCTTACCATTATCGGGAGGTTACTAATCCCGTACACTCCCTCACATTCTAGTGAGTTCATTGGTTTGCGTTATCGTTTCTTGGTTCTTTGGTTTAGTGCGTTTCTACGTTTCCGTTAATTCACAACACGACTCTTACTATGAGTCACTAACAACAAGACTCATCTATGAGTCGGTCTACACACTAAGTTAAGCCACACAATCAATCAAGAAGGGTTAACTCATACAACATACAGCAAGACATACAATGAAAGGCAATAAACCGTTTTCATGCTTTAGTCTTTATTAGCCGGCATACAGCACACAAATCAACGTAACTCGGTTAGCATACGGGGCATGAGAAAATCATACCTTTCACCGGGGTTAGCTTTACTGTGTGTTCCCTTGTTCTTTGGTTCACACTTGTTCCACTAATAATGTTTCCAATATTGTTATTAATACCATGTTCATACGATACACAAATAATTACCACTCTCGTACTTACCCCGTTATCCCGGTATACTCCGTTTCACTCATGTCAAACTATGTCCTTACTTCCCACTCATTTCCTACACTTGTTTACACTTCTTAGGACCTTTAAATATCACCAAACAAGGCCTTAACAACTTCTAAAACCATTACCATTCACTTCCCCATCATTAGACACCTTTAAAACACATTCTGGCAAGATTTTACATTGGTCCGGGTTTGTGTCCGGGGTTACAAACCCGGACCAATCACGGATTTCACTTTCTGTTGCATTTTTCTTGTGGTCCGGGTTTGTGTACCAGGATACAAACCCGGACCAACCCCTGTTATGCCTTTCTGGTGCGTTTTTGATGTGGTCCGGGTTTGTGTACTGGTTTGCAAACCCGGACCATGTCTGTAGGTGTTTAAATTGGCAGTTTTTGACCTCTTTTTAACCCCTAACTCACCTCCAATCATTTCCTAAACTTTCCACAAGTTTTCTACATGTTTAAACGCCTCAAAACATGCTCTAAACCTCTTCAAACCATTGGTCAAATCTCTACTTAAATCCTTGCTCAAATTCACAAATTTTTCTATTCCCACTGTTACATGTTGCACACTAGTGCTACAGATTTTACCTCTTGGCACTTGCATTATTGTTCTAACTCTATTTGACCATTCCAAATCATTCCTATACAAAGGCATCTCTACAATCCAAGTCCATCCTCCATCTCCAAGTTTTTGCACACTAACTCTTTTCTTATTTTTCCAATGCTCTTCCACACCCGTTTGCTACAGATTTTCACACACTTCATTCTCATCCTCTAATCACCATTCCATGGTTACCAATCAACTCAAATCCACCCTATAAACACCTAGTTAAGCCTAGGTAATCCTTTACTCACTATACACCTTAACCTCATTCAGTTTCTAGCGAAATTTTGCCATAACTCCGTTGCTTTTCTAGCATTGTCCAAAACTCATCTCACCACCAAATTTTCACCCACATTCATCCTAATCTAGCCACACCCACAAGGGGTCCTACCAGCATACACAATTCCACAAAATTTCCTCAAACAACAATATCAACATATATACTTAATTTACTTGGCTCTAAGGCCTTTGACTACAACAACAATTCACAACTTCCTCCAACCTCATACAAATACATTGCTTTACTTATTATGGGTTCATTATTCAATTTCACCCATCCCAAATCCTAAAGCATTCAAAATAGCATTAGGGTAACTTAATTACCTTATTTCTCCATTCTTTGTTTCCAAGCTTCTCATCTCCTCTTCTTGGTCACAATCGGTCAAATGGGAATGAAGTTGCCAAAGTCCATCCCAACACCCAAGAAACACAAAAATGCATTTAATTAATAATCCTAACCCTTGGAAATACACTAATCTAATTAAGGGCTTGAAACACCATAGTTAGGGTTTACCTTTTTGGAGCTTTTTAAGAGGGGCTTTCACCCTTGAATCAAGAAGGGAATTACTCCACCATTGGAGGGTTGAAACAAGGCTCCAAAACAAGAAGAAAGCAAGGCATGAGAATGGAAAAAATCGGCCAACACTACAAGGTGGGAAAAATATGAGTTTTCTTGGAAACTTTTTACCTTAATGGAAAGAGAAGACTCCAAGCTACAAGGTGGTGCCATTTTCTCTTCAAGTGAGCAAAACCCATGGAGATGAACTTTCACCAATGGGGACTTTGAAAAGATAGAAATGAAGCTCTTGAGGAGAGGAGCAAGAATATGTAATTTGTTTTTAATTTGGAGCTTTGGTGTGGCTTGGGCAAGCTTGGGAAGAAGCGAAGCCATGGATGGGGCTTCAAAATCACTCCAGTACAGAGGAAGAAGAAGAGAGGAATCGGAGGGGAGAAGAGGGAGCAGTACGTGAGGAGAATGGGAAAATAGAGGAGAGAGAGGGAAAGTGGGTATTAGTTCACTTTTTGCTTTTTGCCTTTTTGAATTCTTATTTAATTAACTAGTCTAGTGTGTGTGTGTGTGTGAGGGAGTTAATTAACATTAGAAACCAGCCCCACACAGTAATACATGCTAGAGCGTTTTTTCATTTTTTACAGAAAACGCTCGTTTATTTGCCCGGTTTAGCACTATTTACTAACCGGGCCCGTTTTCCGGAATTTTCTCGTTTCTATAATTTTAATGGATTTAAGCTCCCATTAATGTTTAATTATAGTTATTTAATGAACTATATTTTTATGGGTTTGTTTGACCACTCAAAGTCACGTTTTCAGGTTCCCTCGAAAAACGTGTGTAAAAGCTTTATTAGCGTTTTAACTCGTTATTTGGATCCGTTTTCTTCGGGAGTTGTTCCCATATATTATTTAGGTATTATCAAGCCTTAGGAATCCACATAATACTCTAACCGAGGTCTCGTACATCCTATGGTTACATAACGCTTATTTTAGCGGTTTTCGTTTTTAAAGCATTTTCTCCTTTCTTTTGGATTTATTTTCCTTACCAAAGTTACTTAGGCACTATCAGGCCCTTAAATACCATATTAGAATAATTTAATCACCATATTTAAGTTCGGGGTATTTCAGTATACAAGTAAAAGTATCAATAAGATAAAATAAACAAGTAACAAAATAGCATGAATCGAGATAAATGAATAGGAAAATAAAATAAGTCAATAAAATGGAACCGACTATCATGAAATAAATCAAAAACAAAATGGTAAAATAAATAAGAAACGAAAGGGACGGGTTTGAAGATGGATTTAAAAATTTTTTGTCATAAAATGACAGTTTTGTTTTGGTATGCACATGAATATGTTTTGAAAAGAAAGGTGACGACCCTCTTATTCTATTTATTTGTCTGGATTTTGTTTTTTATAGGGTGAGAATTTGTGGTGTCTACACCTCCAAAACTTCTGATTCTCATTGTTCCACATAAGTCCATATGAATTAGTTCAAGTGGCTTGGATGTACTTACCATGTTCTTTGATTTGAAAGAAGTCTTAGTTTGTTTGCTTCTTACACACGCATCACAAAGATTTGCCTTAGATTTCTTATTTTCAGGGAGACCTCTTACCAACTGTTTCTTGACTAGTTTTCTTAGCAAGGATATACTAGCATGCCATAGCCTTTTGTGCCATAGTGTGGAATCATCTATTGATGCAGTCAAACATGGAAGATTTAGACACCAAGTGGACGAGGCCTGATTTTGAATCAGAATTAGAATTAGCATGCTTAGGATAAGCGGAGTACTTTGCCTTGTTCTTTTTCAACCATTTCAATCCAAATCATTCCAAGGGTCAAAGCTAAGGACATAGTTCAGATGGAGAATATTCTCATTTGTTTCAGCATTTTTAGAATAAAGACTTCAATTCAGCAATTAGAAGCCAGAAAAATGTCAAAATTTTGCACCCCAAGATCAGCTAGCCAACTAAACTTCCTCTATGGCTTCCTTCCAAGTTGAGCAACCACAGCTAAACTTTAAAAAATGCAAGAGAAAAGAGCTCAGAGGCACACAAAAAAAAACAAGCGGCGAAGGAGCTTACCCCACCCCACACTTAGAGTGAAGCAATGTCCTCATTGCTTAGGAAGAAATTAACAGTGTGCAAGCAATCCAACAGGGAAAAAAATCACTCATAGCAGTTCAGAAGGGAGAATGAGAAACAGAAAAGAGAAGAAAAGGTAAGAATACTCCCCTAAGTCCGCTCAGGATGTGTAGCAAGGCCAACCCCACACTTGAGTTCAGCTAAGCAACAGAGTAAACAAGCTGTGAAATATAATATGCAAAGCCAGGAGAACTCAAGTGGAACCAGACAAAACCATTTGTAGAAAAATAAGAGCTTTGGCTCTTGCAATAAGCATAACATCAGCCAACACAACACACACTAAAAAGAAAAGAGCAAAACAAACAACTAAACTAAGAAAGTGAAAAGAGATACAAACAGGTGGGTTGCCTCCCACTAAGCTGCCCGGAGTTAGAGTCTCTGGCTAGACTTCCCAAGAAAGCATCAAGGAAGGCCGCCACAGCAGCTAGCAAGGGCTTTCTTCAGTCTAAGACGCCATTGCAAGCGCGGCATCTTCGAAGATGTGAGCCTCGATTTTTGAACAACTATCCTATATTGATTAGATTGATTAGGATCTGATCGGGTTCTAGGTCCACTTACAACCTAAGATTAATAACTATGTCATATAACACTAATTATTAAATCCTAAGTTAGCTCACTAGAACCTATTATGAGTTTCCACCTAATTTTAACCTAGGGTAAATTAGGAAAGGTAGAGTTCGGGTTTGGGGGCTTGGTATTCGACTTATTCAGGGTTCAAATTACTTTCATTACCTCTCCTAGATCGTTTTTCCTCTACTTAGTTTAATTAGGGCTTATTACGAAGTCGTTTTAACCTAGGTGCGCAAGTTTCTGATTTTTAAACATTTTATGATAGAAAATTAAAGTGAAAATTGAAATTACCTAAACTAGGGTTTCGGAGGCAGATTTAGGTCAAATTTTGTTTCCGTCCACAGCCACGGACCTAATGTCCGAACCCACGGACCCTAGTTAACCTAGTTATACAGAAAAGAATCGAAAAGAACAAAATTTTGAAAAGTCCGAGGCCACGGACAAGACCTCCGTGGGCCCGGACATAAGTTGAAAACCCCTAAAACATTTGAAAATTTAATTCCTGCCACGGTCCGAAGGTGTCCGTGACCTCGAACAGGCCGTCCGGGACCCCGGACAGGCTATCTCTAGGCACGGATCACCTTCAGACGGCGGCGTTCTGGTGGTTCCCGGCGGTGTTTTCGGCTCAAATTTTATGGGTAGCTAGCCTGAAAGATTCTAAACACGTTAGTAATCGAAAATTTTCAATTTGAATACGAATTAAAGTCGAAACTTATCAAACAAGTAACAAGGCAGAAACGAAAACGAATAACAATTCAGAAGCCAAACCGTCGTTTGAACCCAAATTTTGATAGTTGGCTAACAAAGTCGTGGGGAGTTAGAAAAGTAAAATTCCCACCTGTTTTACCTTCAAATTCATGGTGATCTTCACGTCGGGAGTCTTTCGGTGCTTCATCGGAGTCGTTCCAGTTTGGGTTCGAGCCCAACTTCTGACCCTTAAATATTAGTGGTGTTCCTCACGTTTTTGAGGTGGTTTGAAGTTGTTTTGATGATTGTTGAAGTGATGGGAGTTGGAAAACGAGTTTAAGTGGTGATTTCGGTGAATTTTGATGAGTTTTCGGTTCTAGAGTATTGCAAAACGTGGGAGGTTTGATACGGCTGTGTTTCCTGGTTGCTTAGGGTTCTTGGATTTCTGACTTTATCAAGGGTTAAGGTTCCTTATATAGGCTTTCTTAAAGATAGAAAAATCTAGTAAAAACTAAGATTTACTGACACTTTAGCTCATGGGTTTCCAAAAGGAATTTGATTATGAAATTTTAACCATGTGTAGAGGATGATATTTCTGATTTTTCCAAGGTGGAATCGAATTTTTTGATTATTGAAAATATTCGTAAATTCAATTTCTCGTCAGATTCAATCAGAAATTACTAGAAAATTATTGGGAATTCAAAAAAATCAAAATTCCAAAGCCATTATGCTCAAAATGTCATCCTCTATCATGGGTTAAAGTCTCAAAGCGTTTTGAATCGATTTGAGCCACTTTCGGTGGAGAGAGAAAGCTTATAGAGGGCTTAGGAGCCTTTAAAAATTACGAAAATGCCCCTGAAGATGACTAAGCTGTCCCTAGCACTCCAGAATGTGCTGATCAAACACGGAATCCTTGCCACTTGACCAAATTACCTTTTAACACCTGCGTCTCCAGAGACTCTCTTCCGGAGGGGTTAAAATTTTGGGTATAACAGAAGATGTAGAAGGCGGTGCTGGAGCAACATAAAAAAAACAGCAGAAACAGGAGTAACAAAAGAGGAACTCTCAATCAAGGATACTCCAGGTGCAGAAGGAGAGCAAAAGCAGAGCCAAAGTACTTCTTCAGACGAGCACCATTCACCTTGAAGACCTCTCCTGACTTGTTCTCTAGCTCGTATGCACCATAGGAAGTGACTCGCACAACCTTAAATTGGTCGGCCCAGTGGGACTTGAGTTTTCCAGGAAAGAGACGAAGTCGAGAGTTATATAAAAGAACCAAGTCATCAACCTTAAAATCTCTCCGTAGGATCATCTGGTCATGAATCCTCCTAGAACGTTCCTTGTAGATTCTAGAGCTGTCATAAGCTTGCTCCCTTAATTCATCCAGCTTAGACAATTGAAACTTTCGCTTCTCACCAGCAGCATTCAGATCAAAATTCAGGGCTTTCACAGCCCAACAAGCTTTATGCTCTAACTTAACTGGGAGATGGCAAGACTTCCCATACACCAGCTTAAAAGGAGACATCCCAATGGGAGTCTTGAATGCAGTTCTATATGCCCATAGAGCATCATCAAGCTTGACAGACCAATCCTTCCTTGAGGAATTGACTGTCTTTTGAAGAATCCATTTTAGCTGTCGATTACTCACTTCTGTTTGACCATTAGTTTGGGGATGATAAGGCAAAGAAACCGTATGAGTAACCCCATACTTAGACATCAAGGAATCAAAGGCCCTGTTGCAAAAGTGAGAACCACCATCATTGATAATAGCTCTGGGCACTCCAAATCTAGTAAAGATGTTCTTCTTCAAAAATTTAACCACAGTTTTAGCGTCAGCTGAAGGGCAGGGGATTGCTTCAACCCACTTGGAAACATAATCTACAGCAACAAGGATGTAGTGGTTTCCATGAGAAGAAGGAAATGGGCCAGCGAAGTCAATACCCTAAACATCAAATAATTCCACTTCAAGAATTCCCTTTTGAGGCATATCATGCCTTCTTGAAATGTTTCCCATCCTTTGACAGTTATCGCAGTGAGTGCAGAGGCGGTGGACATCCTTGTGTAGAGTGGGCCAGTAGAAACTACACTTTAACACCTTAGCAGCTGTCTTGGTGGGACCATGGTGACCACCTGCCTCTCGAGAATGGCAGAACTCAATCACACTTTCGATCTCTTCATCGGGAAGGCACCTCCTAGTCAAACCATCAGCACACACCCTAAAGAGATAGGGGTCCTCCCACATACAGTAACGAGCTTCAGACGAAAATTTCTTCCTCCGGTTGTAGTTTAGATCATGAGGAACCAAACTAGAGGCAAGATAGTTAGCCAGGTCAGGATACCATGGCTATTTAACTTTCCCAATCACAAAGACTGTCTCATCAGGGAAGAATTCATTTATGGGCACCCCATCATCTGGAGTATCAAACATAGACTGATGATCTGCAACTCCATTCTGCTTCTCCTTCTTATCAACAACTTCTAAGTCGAATTCCTGGAGGAGCAAGATCCATCTCAGGAGTCTGGGCTATAGAGTCGTTCTTTTGGAAGAGGTACTTCAATGCAGAGTGGTCGGTGTAGACAATGACCTTACTTCCTAATAGATATGGCCTGAACTTATCAAGAGCAAACACCACAGCAAGTAGCTCCTTTTCAGTAGTGGTGTAATTCTTTTGGGCTTCAGATAGAGTCTTACTTGCATAAGTGATAACCATCATAATTTTGTCCTTCCTTTGACATAGTGCAACACCAACAGCATAATCACTGCATTTGTCATGATCTTAAAAGGAAGAAACCAATCAGGAGGAACGACAATAGGAGTAGAAATGAGCTTACTCTTGATAGTTTGAAAGGCTTTCAAACACTCCTCTGAGAACTGAAATTTCACATCTTTCTGTAGAAGATCAGACAAGGGCTTGGCAATTTTGGAAAAGTCCTAGATGAACCTCCTATAGAACCCTGCGTGACCCAGAAAAGATCAGAAATCCTTAACTGAAGTGAGAGGAGGCAGCTTCTCAATGACCTCCACCTTAGCCTTATCCACTTGAATACCAGCTTTGGAGAGCTTGTGACCAATCACTATACCTTCCTGTACCATGAAATGGCACTTCTCCCAATTCAAAACCAGATGGGTCTCCTCATACCGGCTAAGTATCTGATCCAGCTGATCAAGACACACATCAAAACTCTGACCATACACAGAAAAGTCATCCATGAAAACTTCTATGCTCTTCTCAATAAAATCATTAAAGATTGCCATCATACAGTGTTGGAATGTGGCTGGAGCATTGCAGAGACCAAATGGCATCCTCCTATAGGCAAATGTACCGTAAGGACAGGTGAAGGTGGTTTTCTCCTGATCCTCTGGCGCAATGGGAATCTGAAAATAACCACTATACCCATCAAGGAAGCAATAGAACTCTTGCCCAGCTAACCGCTCTAGCATCTGTTCAATAAATGGTAGCGGGAAGTGATCCTTCCTTGTGGCATCATTCAAGCGCCGGTAATCGATGCACATCCTCCAACCAGTGGTTTACCTTTGAGGCACCAATTCACCTTTCTCATTGGGCACTACAACTATTTCCCCTTTCTTGGGAACAACTTGCACAGGAGAAACCCAACGGCTATCAGAGATGGGATAAATGATACCTGCATCCAGAAGCTTAAGAACTTCAGCTTTCACTACTTCTTTCAGATTTGGATTCAATCTCCTTTGGGGCTGCCTCACAGGCTTGACATAGTCTTCCATGTAAATTCTGTGAGTGCAGAATCCCAGGGTGATCCCTTTAATATCTGCCACAGACCACCCCAAAGCTCCCTTGTGCCTTCTTAACACCTCCAGAAGTCTGCTTTCCTGCGAAACAAACAAAGATGAAGAAATAATAACAGGTAGGGTGCTACCCTCTGCCAAGAAAGCATACTTAAGATTTAAAGGGAGAGTTTTGAGTTCAAGAGTAGGGGGCTTCTCTACTGATGGAATGAGCCTCTGAGTAGGCCTGTCCAGTGGCTCCACAGGAGGAGCATGAGGGTGAAAGTAGGATCGACCCTGGTTGAGCTGCTGGACAACAATAGCTACCTCAGTGCTCTCATTATCATCCTCAATTGAGTGGCATAACACCTGCTCTAGCAAATCAGAATTCTCAAGCAAGAAAGAAGAGTCATCAGCATTCTTAGCAACACAAGCATCATAATCATCAGAATAATCAACGTCAACTAAAAGCACGGCATGAGAAGAGGCATTTGTTCTCATCATCCTAGGGATATCAAAACTAAGTTCCTCACTATTGAACTTAAGAGTGATCTTTCTCTTGTCATCATCAATGACTGTTTTAGTAGTTCGTAGGAAAGGTCTACCCAAATCAATGGTACTTCAACATCCTCATCCATGTCAAGAATGACAAAATCAGCAGGGAAGAAGAATTTACCAACACCTACCACAACATTCTCAACCATTCCATGAGTTTTGATTGAAGAACGATCAGCTAATTGCAAGTTAAAATGAGATGGAACAAGCTCACCAACATGAAGCTTCTTAAACATTGAACAAGGCATCAAATTTATACTTGCTCCAAGATCGTAGAGTCCAAAACCACAGTCCATGTTTCCAATGGTGCAAGGGATGATGGGATGCCCTGGATCTCCACACTTAAGAGGAAGCTTCTGCTGGATGGCTGCAGAGCATGTCTCTATCTGCTGAACGATCTCACTCTTCTTAAAATTTCTCTTGTTAGAAATCAAATCCTTCACAAAGCGAGCATAATTAGGAATTTGCTTGAAAGCATCAATAAAAGGGATATTGATAGTAAGCTTAGAAAACACATTCAGAAATTTCCCAAATTGATCATCAAGTTCTTTCTCTTTCAATCTAATAGGAAAAGGAAGTTCCTTAGGAACCACTTTACCCTTGGAATTTTTAGTAATGAAAGTATGAGAAGGGGAAGAGATAGGAGCCTGGGTCTCCTAAAAAACTACCTCGGGAGGGGCTAGAGGCCCTGACAGTGCACCAGTGCTAGAAGAAAGAAGACCAGTCTTTTCGCCAGTTTGGTCCTCAGCCACTTGATCTATATTTATCAGCTGCTTCCCACTTCAACGACTAACTCCCTGACAAACCTCTACTTCATCAACATCTAGGACAGTCACTACCTTCATCTGCTCCTTTGGATTGGGATCCGATTGAGAAGGTAATGAACCAGGAGTCCTTTGATTCAATATCAACTGAGTCAACTGCGCCATGTGCTGCTCAAGCTTCTGCTGACATGCAGTCAGAGTCTGATTGGTAGTCATCTGCTACTCATACTGACTTGCTGCTTGGCTTCCAATTTAGCCAACAACTCTACGAGATTCGAAGTATTTGAAGAAGAAGGGCTTGATTGTTGAAACTGAGATTGCTGATTCTGATTGTAGGAAGGCTGAGAAAAACTAGGAGGCACTCCCTGAGTAGGCTGCTGAGGCCTCATCTGATATGAGTTCAAGGCATTATTGGGGTTGCCATACCTCAAGTTCGGATGCTGATTTTGAACCCAAGGCTGCCTATTGAAAGATTGACCCACATCATTTGCTTCTTCATTTTGCCACATCTCAGCTATCTCTGGGCATGTTTCAAATTCATGTGGCCCACCACACTAACAACAACACAATTCACTAAAACTAGAAGATACCTGTTGTAACACCCTGGATTTTACCTTAAATGAAATGTGTCGCTACGGATCCAACGCCGCAAACAGTTTCGAAAATGGACTCCAAACGAGTCTTAAAACTGAGAAACAAGGTTTGTCAGAACATTAGTCCGAACATGTAAGTTCGGACATGTTCCGAGACTTACAGTTCAGACCCGTCCTCGCATGCTGTCCAAACATGTAAGTTCGGACAGATGTTCGGACACACGAATACTGTGAAAAACAAAATGCTCTCGGAGCCTGTCCGAACATGGATGTCGGATGGACGTTCGGACAAGTCCAAATTTTCGAAAATCTAAACGAAAACAGGATTAGAAGGGTACAAAATGACCATAATATTAATGCCAATGGAAAGTAAATGTTTTATAATCATATGTCGTGAATGTTTACCATAAAAACACAATGAAAAATACTTTCAAATCCAGAGTGCTACAGCCACACTCAACCCATGAGTGCTTAGGCTAATCCTTAAACAATTCAACAAAAATAAATATCCATAACATCACAATTTAAGTATTGTATCTCAGCAACAATTAATCAACTCTAGAACTATGTGGTAGCGCGTTCCTAATCCCCAAACTTCAGCAACCATTACCTGCGATCAGAAAACAATAGACAAAAACACGAAGGGATCGCGCAAATCAGAAAAACTTAGTAAATCCTACCTCATTGTGTAAAATACATTAGGAAGTTCCTTTTATCAATTTATCAATCAGACGAGAGAGAGAGATTGAACATTCACATCGTTTTTCCAAAAATAATAATAATCAACCAAAACCAGTAATGAGCTTTCAACAGGAAACAATCACAGATCCAACACGGAGGTCACCTATGGGACTCCCAAACAATAATACCAGGACAGTCACCTATGAGACCGTCAAACAAATAACCAGGATAATCACCTATGGGACCTTCAAACACCACCTCACCCTAAGTCCTTAAGTGTGCACACCCCCTATGAAACAGCAGTCCCATAGAGTAGATCATAGAGCTTAACTGCAGTCATTTTATGTGGCGCAAAAGATAAATAATAGGGAGCACCTATAGGCTCCCAAGACATGGTAATCATTCCTATGAAAGTCTCCCAAAAATCCTCCATCAAATCATTCACCAAAATATTCCAATTTAACCATTCTCAATACACGTGGAAGAATCCCAATTTGCAAAACTTCAATCTGAGAATAATTTATCTTCCAATAACAAAACTGAAGCTCCAAAACATTTTCCTCCAATTTGTATTCCACAAAATCAGACATTCATGAGCATAGAGATTTACCTCATTATTCCTCAACTCAGGGAGATAACTCAACAAAAATCATCAGAAGTGCTCGCCATCGACAACGGTGTCTAGGTTATCATAACTCACAATCAGAACTACTAATCCCAACCAAAATTAATATATATCTGAATAGTAGACTTTACCCGATGAAGTTCTAATTGGCACCAGGGAAGAGGGTTGACAATGGCAGAAGGAAGAACGTGAGTTGGGAGTTTAGAAGAGAAGAACGAGAATATTGTAGTTGTGGAACGTCGTGACGAGGAAGAAGAGAGTGGGGAAAATCATGGTTTAAATAGAATATTACTAGTAATTTAGAAAGGAAAGATATTTAATAAATTAGCTTTGTAATTCATTTAAGAGGAGAGACGATAATTAGATTAACACTGTAATTAATTCAAGAGTGTAAATAAATCATTTAGAAAATATTTAGTCAAAAGAAATAAATAATTATTCAAATGATTAGTTGAAGTAGATGAGAATTAAGTGATTGTCGTTGCGTAAAGATAAGATGGACACAAAATATCTAAAGAGGGATTTAAATTATTATTTTAGAATGAGAGGAAATAAAATAGAAAAGAATCATTAATTCAAACATAAGGAATGTTGTTACATTAGAAAGAGCTAGAATAATAATATTGAATAAATCAGGAGAGAAATAAGGGTTTACCAACATCTAATTAATTTGGAAGAAGAAGTAAAACTAGAATTGAACTCTTAAAGTTAGGAAGATGTTGTAAGTAGTTTAAGAGGTAAAATAATCAGTGTTGTACATAATACAAAAGAAGGATATTTAGCGTTGCGAATAATATAGAAGAGGAAACAACAATTAATGATATTAGTAATTTGAAGGGAAACTAGATTTTGCTACTTAACTAACTAGAAGATAGGGAGTGACTTACTAATATAAATGAAGAAAACAATTCAGCTAAGGTAACAAGATGAGAGATGTTTGTAATTATCTTTTAGGAAAGAGATTTATTTAAGGAACAATATGTAGTTAAATATATACTAATAATTCCCTTAAGATAGAACCAAGATTTTATAAATATGTAATTTCAGAAAGATAAGGAAGGTGTTTGATATAGCATATTGTATGATTATACTAATTTAGAGAAAGGACAAGGATCAGATAATTCATTGACTTCCCTGGGCCTCTAATATTTATTCCCATATAACTACTAACTTACTTATTTCGACTATATATTATATGTATCCTAATTCAAAATTTGCAGGTATTTCACCTGCTTCACAGAATCAGCAGGAGCTTTACCCGTCGTGAGCTGCTCCAACATCTTCAACATATGGCCCATGGTAGTCTCTGATTGAGCCTGCTTCGCAGCCATCTGCTCTAGAAAAGGGTCCACAGTTCTGGATGAACTAGAACCCACATAAAATTGAAATACCCCGAACCTTGGTATGTTGGTTAAACATTAAAACATGATTTATGAAGACTAAAAAGAGTCTTAGAAACCTTAGTAAACAGATTTAAACAAAAGGAAACACAAATGTGCTTTAAAGTCAATAAGAGCCAAAATGTGCTCTAAGCTTGGGATAAACTTGAGTAAGACCTAATGAGCTTACCAAGACCTCATTTATATACTAATGAACATATTAAACCAATTACCAAAGAAAACCAAGCTTGAAAACAAGTTAAAACACAAAATGTGCTTTAAGAAGTCTTAAAGCACGTTTTTGAAAAATTGTCTTGTAAATGAGTTTTGAATGGCTAAATGTCCATCATTACTCTTAAATGTATATGTGTACTATATAGTATCACATTTGGGTGGCTATATTAATGAGAAATCAAAAATTTCACTTCTAAGTGCCTTGTTTAGGTGAATAGTGATTTTTATAAGCTATTTTGTAACATATGTGGTATAAGTAATTAAATTGACAAAAGAAGACTATACTACCCTCATATTAATAAGGGGGCCGGTTTTTCTCAAGTGTGGTGACTCACCACTCTCTAATTAATACAATAAGTAAGTAAAGAAAACTAAGTAAAACTACTTTTTACTTTATACTACAAATATCTCCTTAAAAGTAAGTTCTATCTTCATTCTCTCATTTCTTTCCTTCATTCACACGGTTTCCCACCTCTCTTCTTCCTTCTTCTTTGTTCTCTCACAGTAATACCATCACCACCATTAGAGCTCCACCTTTGACCACTTGCTAAATCAAGCTCACTTGTCCAAATAAAAAACAAACACCACCAATCTCTTCCTCTCATCAAGCTCTTCATTCCTATCTTCTCAAAACTCCAAGAGCTCCATTTCGGTGCCAAGGTGTTCCACCATTGAAGGAGCTTGAGCTTGTATTTTGACATATTGTTGATCTCCTTTGCTTCTAGGTAAGGAATCTCAAAAAAAAATCATGTTTCCTCCATGTTTTTACCTTGACCGAAATACACATTGATATAGCTCTTTGTGTGACTTTGTTCTAGCTTCATTTCAACTCTTCATGGACTAGGTGGAGTCCTCTCTTGTTATATATTCAAACTCCCTTCAAAGATCAAGGTAAAACAACTACATTAATGTTTTTGAAACAATGTCAAATTAGGGTTTACAATGAGATGAAGCTCAAAGCTTGAATACTCATTATGGTGTTTGTATATTGTCTAGAACTTGACAAGGAATCAAATTATCATACGGTTTGTAAGGAATCAAGGAGGAAGTTTTGGGAAAAGAGGTAAATCTACTAACTTAAATGTTGTTTAATGCCTTAGGAGAAATGAGCTTATAAATGCTTATTAAAACTACCTAAAGAGCAAATGGTGAATGACTTAGTAAAGTGTTCTCAAGAGACTAGTAAAGGCATATGTGTGTTGAGTGTATTTGCAGGTTAAAGGCATATATATTGTGGAAATTCAGTGTTTATGATTTAAGCACTTTAAGGGCCTAAGAGCCATGCATTTTAAGGGCCTAAGTGCCATGCAATTTAAATTATGCACTATATTGTAATGTAGTGTAAATTTGGTGAAATTGTGTATGAGAGTGTTCTTGGTGATTTTAGATGTTCTTGTGTGTTTAAAGGAGAAGGCAAAGTGTTTAGGCTTAGTAATGTTCTAGGGGAACCCATGTCAAAATTTAGGTAGGAAGTAAGAAGTTCTAAGTGTTTACATAAGGTTTGGTGAGTTAGAAAGTGTAGAAGATGAATAAGAAGTTCATGATGTTCTTAAGGAATTTTGATGTACTAGGAAGTACTCTAGGGTGTAATAAGGACTTAGACATGATCTTAAGATTTAGTGAGTACCAAAGTCACTTGGGACTTAGGTAAATACCTAGGCAAACTTGGTAAAACAAGGAGAAGTGTACACTAGGAAAAGAGTTCAAGAAGGAGATAAGGAATTAGTTGTGAGAGATGATGCTTGGGAGATGATGTTAAAATAAGGAGGAAGCTTTTGGTATAGTAGTTATCTAGGTGTGAAACACCATTTGAAAAACTAGGAGAAAATATTGTGAGTGTTAGGAATTTTGTGAAGGGATAAGTAAAGGCTTAAGGAATTAGAAAATGAGTTTTATGAGTGTTTAAGGGTGTCTTAAGTTGTGTTAAAGTGCCCAAATGAGGTTAGGGAGTACTAGGTTATATGGGGTGAAGTTTGGAGTTGAATGTAAAAAGGAAAACATAGATTTGGGCCGACCGGACTTGCGACCGGACTTGCAAGCTCGGTCGGGACCTGTTTACCCTGCGAGAATTAGTTCTGGAATGGACCGGGCATAGGACCGGACATGGACAAGTCCGGTCGGGCTAAATTTACAGAGGGAATAAACTCTTGGAATGGACCGGACATAGGACCGGACTTACAAGTCCGGTCGAGTAGAAAATTTGTACGGATTGAGTTACTGGAATCGACCGGACATAGGACCGGACTTGGCAAGTCCGGTCGGGCTGAATTTCCGAAGGGGAGAAACTCTCTGGAATCGACCGGACATGGACAAGTCCGGTCGGCAAGTCCGGTCGGACCTAAACTTGTAAAAAAAAAAACAGAAAAGAATGTGACTTATGTAGTTAACCCTAGGATGTATAATGAAGGTAACCTAGGGTGAGGTAGACATTAAAACATGTCATACAATCATGTGAATACTTAGTAAGTGTGAAGTTAAATAAATAATTAACCGACCTTACTAATGTGTATAGGATTCTCTCAAGGTGGGAACGAAACAAGGCAAGGACCAAGGTATGGTTTTCTTGCAGTCTGTTGCCTACCGGTTTACACCGGCTTGGGTGTTGTTTGCTTTTCTGGTGGTTACGACCTTATAAGATTAAGGCATGAAAAGAGTTTACAGTTGTTATACATTATGATGTTGTAAGGTTATGACTCCTTTCCCTTGGTTGTCTAACAAGACCTAAATGTTTGCTGTATGTGACTTAACAAAATGTTGTGTGATCACTAACAAGTGCTAACCGGGAAGTGAGGAGTCCGGTTGTTCCGGCCACGCGTGTGATGGATGGGGGTCGATATCATATCCGGTTCGGCTCTCTTGGTGTATGTATAGGTGGTTCCAATTTGGTTTCTACCTTCCCTTAGCTTATCCAAAGCTAGTTACTGACTCACGTCGGGCCATAGGGGCATACGTATGTTATTTCGGTGTGCTTGGGATTACTATATCCGACACACCTTTGGTATAAGTTAACCGTTCTATATAACCGGACGGTAACGAGGATGGTAACGAGCTTAACATGGGATGGTAAAAATCCCTAGGCTCTCATGGTATACTAACTATGGTGGAAGGTTCCTGTGAGAGGACCGAGTTTATGGTGTTATGTATTGATTGGTGATGCTATGCAATTTCCCTTGCTATGCTATGGTATATATATATATATGTTGGATGTTCTAAAATGAATGCCATGTTATTATGACAATTGGTTGCGCGTATCCCGGTAGTCGATGGGCTGCGCGTTAGCCATACCAGCAAAGGTGCTGACCCCCTCGGGGGCTCCATATTTTATTGCAGGATGAGGATCGAAGAGCAGTGGCTCTAGGTCCTAGTTGTTGATGTACTTTTGGAGCTGTGGTGGTTGTTGAGCCCGGGATGCGCCTGTGCTCCCGAGGCGTTACATTTTGATAATGGTATGCAGTGGTGTGATATGATATGGTTGGATGATTATGGTTGTAGGTGTGTTGTAATTAAATACTCGGTATGGTTGGTTATTTATATATGGATGTTAGACACTATGCTCGGGAGTCTGATCATCAGACCGATACTGTTGTATTTATTCTGCCTAGTTAACCACGTGGGTGGTTAACGGCGTTGTAACACCAAAGCGTTAGTTATTATTTGGTTGGTATTTCCGCTGCGATTTCGGTAGATGATAGGAGCGTTGTAGGGGTGTTACAAAAAGTGGTATCAGAGCGAAGTATCGCTCTGATGACTAGAATACCGAGCTTAGGAATATACCGAGTTAGGAAACTAGCTACAATACCTAAGTGGACAGATTTGGAAAGGTTAACCACTAACTAAGTGTGAATTACCTGGTTGTCGGGAAAGATGCTATAACCATTGGACCGATAAGTGTGCAAGCATAATGCTAATGAAATGTTCATATGAATTCAGATGGCAGGTAGACCACGAGGGAGAGGCCGCGGGCGCGGTACTGGAGATTTGGGTAACCAGGGCGATGATACTACGGCGCAGACTATGGCTGAGGCAGTTGCAGCCGCCGTAGCCCAGTTGGTACCCGATCTGGTTGCTGCTATTCAGCAAGGGAACAGCCCGGAGTTCAGCCACCACCACCACCGCCACGAGAGACCAATTGGGTCAAGGCGTTGGCTGATCTTAGACCGCCATCATTCAATGGGGAGACTGATCCTCGAAAACTGGAGGCGTACATCTCCGAACTGGAGACCGCCTACGAGACCTTGGCAGTACCTGCTGAAGCTAAGGTCCGTCTTGCCGCCTACTACTTGAAGGGTACGGCGCAGAGTTGGTGGAAATTGGTGAAGGAGGACAGGATGGCTGATCCTGAATTTGGTTGGAGGGAGTACACGGCTCTACTGCGAGCCAAGTACTACCCGGTACATGTGCAGGAGGCAAAGCGCCTCGAGCTTGATAGTTGAGGCAGGGGGATAAGATGTCGGTTGATGACTACTACACCGCATTCACCGGCCTTATCCACCTGTTACCAGACCTTGGGTACTCGAACGGGTGTTGGTGAACCGGTTCTACATGGACTAAGCCACCGTCTCCGCTATGGGATGGGGCCAGCTGAGTATACTACCTTGCAGGTAATTAGAGTACCTTATTGTGAATCAATTATACCATGAGTGAATGTTAATGTGAGTTGGTAAGTTGTTTTGCGGGGCATGACTGACATCCTAAATACAGGAGTGCTATCATGCCGAGCTAAGGTTGAAATTACCGTCCGTCTGAGGGACGAGGAAATGCGCACAAGCGCAAGGCCACCAACGAGGGCCAGAATCAGCAAGGTATGGGGGAGGAAGAAGAAGAACCCTACCCTCAGCCCCAGAAGGGCCAGTACCAGGGTGACAAGGGCCAAGCCCAGACCACCACAGCTGATGAGCCACTGAAGCTCACGTACGCGTATGCGGCGAAGCCTCTACGCTCCTACCCGCCTAAGGGTAATTACTTAACCATTGTGTCTAGGTGAGTTGTGTTGTTGAGATGGAAAGTGAGTATGATTGTGTGTTGTTATAGCAGCTAGCGCGGGTTCTGGACCGGAGCGCCACTTTTACTGTAAGTGGTGCAATGGAGACCAACCCCGCAAAGACTGCAAGGGGAATGATGTGAGGTGCCGTCACTGCCAGAAGATGGGGCACCGTGAGTTTGAGTGTTGGACGAACCCCAACGCAGCAGAAACTACAAGCCAAAGGGGCAGTGGAAGGGTAATATACCACGACCACTGAAGGCCCGAAGGCGATTACTCAGCGACTTCTGACAAGAAGTACACTGAATCCAGAAGGGGAAAGCTACGGGGTCCGGCAAGGCACCCTGAATGTGGTGGACCGGTCTGAGGCACCAGGGTCCTCTTCGAGACCAGGTACCGCCTAAACTGATAAATGAAAAAGTGATTGCTTACCGCATTTCATGCATGAGTGTTAGCAGTCTAAGGGTATGAACATATAAGTAAAGAGTTAGAATATAATGTGGAAAACACCTAAAGTTAGGCGATTTGAAACTTAGGAACCTTCAATATCTGCTATCCAATCCCGCCCACACCAAACCCTGAAGAAACCGCCATCAACATCACCGACTTTCCATTGGAGCAAGGTCAGGTCATCCAACCAGGTATGATACTTCTAAAAGGATACCTGACACCGGAAGCACAAATCCACATCATCAGACGATGCGATGAACTTGGAGCAAAACCAGGAGGGTTTTACACACCCGAATACCCGAACGGAGCAAGGATGCAATTGAAGATGATGTGCATGGGTAAGGACTGGAACCCTTACACCAAGTCATATCAAGAAGTTCGAGCTGAAGATGGAGCAACAGTATCAAGTATACCAGAGGAGTTCCATGCGGTCGTTAACCACGCCGTGGGAATTGCTCAACAAGTTGAAGCGGATTCAATTCCAAGTGTAAAAGCAGATTTATGCATTGTAAACTTCTACCAGGAAGGTGGACGGTTAGGGTTACACCAAGATAAGGACGAGTCACCCGAGTCTCTAAGTAAGGGAGTACCCGTGGTGTCTTGGTCCATTGGTGATACCGCAGTGTTTGTGTATGGCGAGCAGAAGCGTGCTGATCTCGCAAAGAAGCTACTTCTGAAATCGGGGGATGTATTAATCATGGGTGGGCAATCAAGGATGCTATACCATGGCATCAGAAAGATCAAACTGAATACCGCACCGTCGGCAGTGATCAATGCCACACACATGAAACCTGGACGTTTAAATTTGACTTTCAGGCAGTTTTGAGCCTTGTGTAATCATGTAATGTATTAAGCCAGTGGTTTGACAAAGGAGCTATATCTAGCAATGTCTACAATGTAACCAATTTATGGTGTAAAGACTGTGTTAATGAATAAAGGAATGTTGTTTTGGAGTGTATCAACGTGTTGTTACCCAATACTTATTAGTTTGCCAATGAATTAGGCTGTGCACTCGGAACGGGAGGAATACTGAGTGTCTGCAATAAGGCAGAAGCCGGCAAGAGCGGCACAATCCTCACCGGTACCTTCCCAGTGAATGGCGTGGATGCATCGATCTTGTTCGACTCTGGAGCCTCACACACATTCATTTCGCTAGCATTGCGAAGAGGCTGGGGTTAGACGGTGAAGAGATGCCAGACTTCGTGGTCACTCTCCCGTCAAAAGAGCGGATCAGATGTACCCGCTACTACCGAGATGCTGTTGTTCGAATCAGGGATGAGGAGTTTCCGATCGACTTGATAGAGTTCGACGGACTAGGTTTTGATGTGATCGTCGGGATGAACTGGTTGGAGCGGTACAAGGGTAGAATCCTATGTGCCGAGCATCGACCACTTCTTAGGAGTCCATCTGGGGTTACTATATCATACTGCCAGAGGCCCAGGGAGCCTTCGCACAGATCATCACCGCCATGGCCATGTATCGTGAGTTGCGACGGGGGAATGATGTATACCTCTGCTATGTCCAGGACATAGAGAGAGACCCTGAGTTTAGCCCCGATGTGCCGGTAGTGTCGGAGTTTCCTGATGTATTTCCTAAGGAACTGCCAGGCATGCCGCCAGCACGAGAGGTTGAGTTTGAGATTGATCTAATTCCGGGCACCGGACCCATTGCGAAAGCACCTTACCGTATGGCTCCAGCAGAGATGACAGAGCTCAAGGAGCAGCTGAGAGACCTACTCGACAAGGGCTTCATCCGCCCTAGTGTGTCACCATGGGGAGCGCCGGTCCTCTTCGTGAAAAAGAAGGACGGTAGCCTCCGCTTATGTATGATTATCGGGAGCTGAATGCTGTTACGGTGAAGAACCGTTACCACCTTACCACGCATCGACGATCTATTTGATCAGCTGAGGGGAGCATCAGTATTCTCCAAGATAGACCTACGTTCCGGATACCACCAGATTGCCATCCGTGACAGTGATATAGAAAAGACAGCCTTCAGAACTAGGTATGGGCATTATGAGTTCACAGTTATGCCGTTTGGCTTATCAAAGCACCAGCAAAGTTCATGGACTTAATGAACCGTTGTTCCAAGATCAGTTGGACAAATCAGTGGTAGTCTTCATCGATGACATACTTGTGTATTCGAAATCGAGAGGTGAGCATAAAGTCACCTGAAAGATGTGTTGCAAACATTGAGAAGAATCAGCTGTATGCTAAATTTTTAAGTGTGAATTTTGGTTGAACCAAGTATCATTCCTTGGACATGTAATTTCTGAGGCCGGGAATCGCTGTTGATCCGGCGAAGATAGATGCAGTGCGCACCTGGCCTAGGCCGAAGACAGTTACCGACAGCTCAGGAGCTTCCTCGGTCTGGCAGGTTACTATAGGAGATTTGTGAAGGACTTCTCCAGTGTCTCGACCGATGACTTCCTTGATGAAGAAGGATGCACCATTCGAGTGACAGTCGACTGTGAAGAGCTTTCACGAGTCTCAAGGATGCTCTGACATCTGCACCGGTTCTGACATTACCAGACGGTCCAGATGGTTTTGAAGTCTATTGCGACGCATCAGGCAGGGGTATGGGTTGTGTGTTGATTCAACACGGGAAGGTCGTGGCTTACGCCTCCCGACAGCTGAAGAAGCATGAGGAGAACTACCCTACCCACGACTTAGAATTGGGGGCCATTGTCTTCGCACTGAAGATATGGCGACATCACTTGTATGGGGTAAGTGTGACGATTTATTCTGACCACAAGAGTTTAAATACTTGTTCACTCAGAAAGAGTTGAACATGAGGCAGAGAAGGTGGGTTGAATTCTGAATGATTATGACATCGATTTACAGTACAAGGAGGGTAAGGCAAATGTGGTAGCTGACGCATTGAGTCGCCGAGCACACTCTCTCCATTCGCTAGTCTCTCATACTGGCTTGGTTGAAGAGGTGCGGAGTGCTCAGATGACGGATCAGTATATGGAATTAGACAGAAGCTTATTGATGGCACATTCGAGGGTCAGAAGTATGACTTCAGACTCCACGATGATGACCTGATTAGGCTTAATGGCCGGTTGTGTATACCGAGGAGTAGCGCTGAGCTGAAGGAGCGCATACTGAGTGAATCCCATTGTTCTACGACATCGATTCACCCCGGAGCTTCAAAGATGTATAAAGGTATGAAAAGATATTTGGTGGGCTGGAATGAAAAAGGATGTGAATGACTATGTGTTGAGGTGTCTCACTTGTCAGAAGGTCAAGTTTGAGCACCGACGGCCTGGTGGTATGGTGCAGCCAATGCCAGTGCCGGAGTGGAAGTTCCATGACATATCTATGGACTTCGTGGTAGGGCTTCCGCCTACAAGGGGAGGTCTAATATGATTTGGGTTGTGGTAGACCGACTGACCAAGGTGTCTCGATTCATTCCGATGAAGGACACCTGGAAAGTGGCAAGGTTGGCAGAATTATTCGATAAAGAGATTGTAAGACATCATGGTGTACCAAAGACGATAGTATCTGACAGAGATACCAGATTCCTATCCAGATATTGGAAGTCTACACGAGAGGCACTTGGTACTGAACTGAAATTGAGTACGGCGTTTCACCCACAGACCGATGGTCAGAGTGAGCGCACCATACAAACACTTGAGGATATGCTACGTGCATGTGCACTTGACTTTCAGACCAGCTGGATTGATAAGTTACATCTGATCGAGTTTAGTTACAACAACAGTTTATGCATCGATCAAGATGTCTCCCTTCCAGGCATTGTACGGTAGACCATGGCCGCTGGTTGAAGTCGGATGAATCGAGTGAGACGGTCATTATAGGACCAGAGTATCTTGAGCAAGTTCAGGCAGAAGTTCGCCAGATCAGGGCTAATATGAAAGCAGCTCAGGATAGACAGAAGTCGTACGCAGATGTGCGCCGACGTGACCTGGAGTTCGCCGTGGGCGATCAGGTATTTTTGAGAGTATCCCCCATGAAGGGAGTATTTCGTTTTGGTCAGAAGGGCAAGTTGAGCCCGAAATATGTAGGTCCTTATGTTGTGACGGAGCGGATCGGCCCGGTAGCTTATAGACTTGATTACCCGCCGAGCTGGGCAAGGTACATGATGTATTTCATGTGTCCCAGTTGAAGAAGTATATGTCTCATCCGTCTCATGTGCTTCAGCCGGAAAGGCTAACCTTAGAGCCGACCATGCGATCAGTGGAGACTCCGGTACGGATTCTGGATACTAAGACTCGAGACACTCGCCATAAGTCCGTGAGACTGGTGAAGGTCCTCTGGTCTAACCAGGACGTTGAGGAGGCCACTTGGGAGCTGGAAGAAAAGATGAAGGCGAAGCACCCGTCATTGTTTGCTTCTTAGTGTTTATATGTATAGGGTACGGGGCGTACCCCTTTTAAGGGGGGTAGAGCCGTTTCGGTTATGGTTGTGTACGACATGTATATGTATACATTGTCTATGTTATGTTACAGACCGTTGTGTCTGAATGGTATTATATGGTTTGGACCTCGAGTCCGTTGTGGTATTGTGTGGTTTGGACCTTGAGTCCGTTGTGGTGTAAGAATGATGGTAAGGTTGGTAATGATGTTGGAAGTATTGGTGTTTAAGATGTTTCCCGTGTTCTAATAGTAAGATATGTGGGAAGTATGAACTTTGGGGACAAAGTTCTTTTAAGGGGGGTAGATTGAAATACCCCAAACCTTGGTATGTTGGTTAAACATTAAAACATGATTTATTAAGACTAAAAAGAGTCTTAGAAACCTTAGTAAACAAATTTAAACAAAAGGAAACACAAATGTGCTTTAAAGTCAATAAGAGCCAAAATGTGCTCTAAGCTTGGGATAAACTTGAGTAAGACCTAATGAGCTTACCAAGACCTCATTTATATACTAATGAACATATTAAACCAATTACCAAAGAAAACCAAGCTTGAAAACAAGTTAAAACACAAAATGTGCTTTAAGAAGTCTTAAAGCACGTTTTTGAAAAATTGTCTTGTAAATGAGTTTTGAATGGCTAAATGTCCATCATTACTCTTAAATATATATGTACTATATAGTATCACATTTGGGTGGCTATATTAATGGGAAATCAAAAATTTCACTTCTAAGTGCCTTGTTTAGGTGAATAGTGATTTTTATAAGCTATTTTGTAACATATGTTGTATAAGTAATTAAATTGACAAAAAAGACTAAATACCCTCATATAATAAGGGGGCCGGTTTTTCTAAGTGTGGTGACTCACCACTCTCTAGTTAATAATAAGTAAGTAAAGAAAACTAAGTAAAACTACTTTTTACTTTATACTACAAATATCTCCTTAAAAGTAATTCTATCTTCATTCTCTCATTTCTTTCCTTCATTCACACGGTTTCCCACCTCTCTTCTTCCTTCTTCTTGTTCTCTCACGGTAATACCATCACCACCATGGAAGCTCCACTTTGACCACTTGCTAAATCAAGCTCACTTGTCCAAATCAAAAACAACACCACCAATCTCTTCCTCTCATCAAGCTCTTCATTCCTATCTTCTCAAAACTCCAAGAGCTCCATTTCGGTGCCAAGGTGTTCCACCATTGAAGGAGCTTGAGCTTGTATTTTGACATATTGTTGATCTCCTTTGCTTCTAGGTAAGGAATCTCAAAGAAAAATCATGTTTCCTCCATGTTTTTACCTTGACCGAAAATACACATTGATATAGCTCTTTGTGTGACTTTGTTCTAGCTTCATTTCAACTCTTCATGGACTAGGTGGAGTCCTCTCTTGTTATATATTCAAACTCCCTTCAAAGATCAAGGTAAAACAACTACATTAATGTTTTTGAAACAATGTCAAATTAGGGTTTACAATGAGATGAAGCTCAAAGCTTGAATACTCATTATGGTGTTTGTATATTGTCTAGAACTTGACAAGGAATCAAATTATCATACGGTTTTGTAAGGAATCAAGGAGGAAGTATTTTGGAAAAAGGTAAATCTACTAACTTAAATGTTGTTTAATGCCTTAGGAGAAATGAGCTTATAAATGCTTATTAAAACTACCTAAAGAGCAAATGGTGAATGACTTAGTAAAGTGTTCTCAAGAGACTAGTAAAGGGCATATGTGTGTTGAGTGTATTTGCAGGTTAAAGGCATATATATTGTGGAAATTCAGTGTTTATGATTTAAGCACTTTAAGGGCCTAAGAGCCATGCATTTTAAGGGCCTAAGTGCCATGCAATTTAGATTATGCACTATATTGTGATGTAGTGTAAATTTGGTGAAATTGTGTATGAGAGTGTTCTTGGTGATTTTAGATGTTCTTGTGTGTTTAAAGGAGAAGGCAAAGTGTTTAGGCTTAGTAATGTTCTAGGGGAACCCATGTCAAAATTTAGGTAGGAAGTAAAGTTCTAAGTGTTTACATAAGGTTTGGTGAGTTAGAAAGTAGGAATGAATAAGAAGTTCATGATGTTCTTAAGGAATTTTGATGTACTAGGAAGTACTCTAGGGTGTAATAAGGACTTAGACATGATCTTAAGATTTAGTGAGTACCAAAGTCACTTTGGGACTTAGGTAAATACCTAGGCAAACTTTGGTAAAACAAGGAGAAGTGTACACTAGGAAAAGAGTTTCAAGAAGGAGATAAGGAATTAGTTGAGAGATGATGCTTGGGAGATGATGTTAAAAAGGAGGAAGCTTTTGGTATAGTAGTCATCTAGGTGTGAAACACCATTTGAAAAACTAGGAGAAAATATTGTAAGTGTTAGGAATTTTGTGAAGGAATAAGTAAAGGCTTAAGGAATTAGAAAATGAGTTTTATGAGTGTTTAAGGGTGTCTTAAGTTGTGTTTAAAGTGCCCAAATGAGGTTAGGGAGTACTAGGTTATATGGGGTGAAGTTTGGAGTTGAATGTAAAAAGGAAAACATAGATTTGGGGCCGACCGGACTTGCGACCGGACTTGCAAGCTCGGTCGGGACCTGTTTACCCTGCGAGAATTAGTTTCTGGAATGGACCGGGCATAGGACCGGACATGGACAAGTCCGGTCGGGCTAAATTTACAAGAGAATAAACTCTCTGGAATGGACCGGACATAGGACCGGACTTACAAGTCCGGTCGGAGTAGAAAATTTTGTACGGATTGAGTTACTGGAATCGACCGGACATGGGACCGGACTTGACAAGTCCGGTCGGGCTGAATTTCCGAAGGGGAGAAACTCTCTGGAATCGACCGGACATGGACAAGTCCGGTCGGCAAGTCCGGTCGGACCTAAACTTGTAAAAAAAAAAAAAAGAAAAGAATGTGACTTATGTAGTTAACCCTAGGATGTATAATGAAGGTAACCTAGGGTGAGGTAGACATTAAAACATGTCATACAATCATGTGAATACTTAGTAAGTGTGAAGTTAAATAAATAATTAACCGACATTACTAATGTGTATAGGATTCTCTCAAGGTGGGAACGAAACAAGGCAAGGACCAAGGTATGGTTTTCTTGCAGTCTGTTGCCTAACGGTTTACACCGGCTTGGGTGTTGTTTGCTTTTCTGTGTTACGACCTTATAAGATTAAGGCATGAAAAGAGTTTACAGTTGTTATACATTATGATGTTGTAAGGTTATGACTCCTTTCCCTTGGTTGTCTAACAAGACCTAAATGTTTGCTTGTATGTGACTTAACAAATGTTGTGTGATCACTAACAAGTGCTAACCGGGGAGTGAGGAGTCCGGTTGTTCCGGCCACGCGTGTGATGGATGGGGGTCGATATCATATCGGGTTAGGCTCTCTTGGTGTATGTATAGGTGGTATTCCAATTTGGTTTCTACCTTCCCTTAGCTTATCCAAAGCTAGTTACTGACTCACGTCGGGCCATAGGGGCATACGTATGTTATTTCGGTGTGCTTGGGATTACTATATCCGACACACCTTTGGTATAAGTTAACCGTTCTATAACCGGACGGTAACGAGGATGGTAACGAGCTTAACATGGGATTGGTAAAAATCCCTAGGCTCTCATGGTATACTAACTATGGTGGAAGGTTCCTTGTGAGGACCGAGTTTATGGTGTTATGTATTGATGTTGTGATGCTATGCAATTTCCCTTGCTATGCTATGGTATATATATATGTTGGATGTTCTAAAATGAATGCCATGTTATTATGACAATTGGTTGCGCGTATCCCGGTAGTCGATGGGCTGCGCGTTAGCCATACCAGCAAAGGTGCTGACCCCCTCGGGGGCTCCATATTTTTATTGCAGGATGAGGATCGAAGAGGCAGAGTGGCTCTAGGTCCTAGGTTGTTGATATACTTTTGGATAAGTAGGTTGTTGAGCCCGGGATGCGCTGTGCTCCCGAGGCGTTACATTTTGATACCATTGTTATACAGTGTTGGATGATTATGGTTTGGAGATGTGTTGTAATTAAATACTCGGTATGGTTGGTTATGTTTATATATGGATGTTAGACACTTGCTCGGGAGTCTGATCATCAGACCGATACTTGTATTTATTCTGCCTAGTTAACCACGTGGGTGGTAACGGCGTTGTAACACCAAAGCGTTAGTTATTATTTGGCTGGTATTTCCGCTGCGATTCGGTAGATGATAGGAGCGTTGTAGGGGTGTTACAATAACAGTTGACCATCAGTTAGGTTCAATATTACCTAAAGGTCTGTTAGTCTTTTTTCCAGTTTAGATGTATAAACTTCCAGTCAAGACGTTCGCGTATAAATAAAACGCAACCAAGTTGAGCAATACAGTATACAATATCATTCACATAAAGTCACAGATATCGCTCTTAAACAATTAACATATAATGTCTGAACCTTAGGATAATCCTTAGGACATTCAGACCACACAATTAACATACCGTTCACCAAGAAACTGCTAGCTTGACAAGTTCCTGTTCAGTAGTTCCTTCCCGTACGCTGTTATTTAAACATGCAATACTGGGTAATATTAATATAACTATTCATTAAATATTATAGTACTGTCACTGTAATGTTTATACTCGTTGTATAATAACTTTGTATGTTCTTTTATTTCCCCCTTTATTTTACAGTGACTCTGTGGTTTAACAGTTCGTTTTTTATGTGATATTCACATGGGATAATGAATTCCCACTGTACTGTACATCATTATTTCATTAATCTTACATCTGTAATTATTTTTACTTATTCTTTATACTATATCCCTTGGTCATTTTTATTATAACCAAAATTATTTTATAAACTTTATATTATACTCCATAATATACCATAATACATAGTTTCATTTCCTTTCTTTATTAAATTCCAAAACCAACCTTATTAATCTCTGTAATTATCAGTTTGGACATAATAACTTTTATAAATTACCAAATAACCTTATAAATTCGGTATTTATAGTTTGGACACATTACCCTTTGTAATTTATCACATAACCACTTATATCTTTTTAGTAATTACAATTCAAATACTCCAACTTTTATAAATTACTATATAACCATATAACCTTTATAATTTACTAATTATCCATATTAACTTTCGGTAATTACTTAATGAACACATAACTTTTATAAATTGGTATTTAACCTCTTAACTTTCGGTATTTACAAACATATATACTAACTTTTATATATTACCATTAAACCCCTTAAACTTTGTTTTAACACATACCTTTCCTTTATTTACAATTCAATCCCAAAACTTTATACAAGTTACATATTAACTTATAAACTATAGTTTTAATATTTAATTTTTGAAAATAACCAAAACAATCCACAACTTTCTTCAATTTATATTTCCGCCCATATTAAATTCTATTTTTTCATATATACTTCCATAAATTACATATTCACCCCAAAACTTTTATAAACTTAATATTTTATGTCATAAATCATTTTAACCCAAAGTTTTTGGTCAACACTTTGACCAAGACTTAATTTCATAATTAATACTTTAATAAACCCTTAAAATCATAAGTAATTCGGTTTCACCTCTTATTCCCAATATTTACAAAATAGTCCAAAACCTTATAAATTGTTATTTTAACACTTAACCACTTATTTAAATTCACCAAAATTCATAATATAATTACTACCTTATATTATAACATAAATATACCAAACAACCCTTTAATTCTCGGCAATCACTATTAGTACACCAACTTTTCAAATTCTTGATTTAGCCAATAACTTTATAAACTAGTCATTTAAATACTTGTAGCTATTTTTAATTCACCCAAAATTTATAATATAATTTAATAGACTTATATATTTCGAAAATTACCCAAATAAACTCATATCATTCTCGGCCTTGATTTTATTTCACCATATGTTTTAAAACTTAATTTAAACCTTATAATAAATACTTATAATTGTATATAAGCCATATAACACTTCTAAAAATTATGCTAATGACTTAGAATGATTATAATCTCAAAATAGAATAAATAACCCTTAGATAATTCGGTTTTATATATATGCATCTTAATTTATTTTTGTGACACATATTTATACCTTAAGGTAATAATCTTACATTATATGTTGTAAATAATTTTCTTGACAATATAACCCAATATTTTCGGCCTTAATATTATCGTGGCCTAACACATAACTTTTATACCAAAGTTTGAAGCTTAAATTAAGCTTAAACTTTATAACCTTAATTATATACTTACTCCTTAAATCAAGACAATTCTTGTACTTGATTTCTCCTTGAATTCCAAGCTCTCCAAATGCTATTTTGATGTAGAGATTTTGGCCTCCTTGTACATATTTAGGAGATCCATTTGTTAGACTTCTAACAAAATTAAATAAGATTTGGAGTAGTTTTTACAAGAGTTCTCCTTAGGAATTTAACAAGGTATTTTTGGTAACCTTGAGATGGTTGTATATCTAGATTTCCTTCATGAAATGATGAAGAGAATATAGGTTTAGTAGTTCATAATTTTCGAAAATACCTTAACGAATTTACTTAGGATTTTCAACAAGTAAACATACCTTAACTTGATCTTGTTGTTCCTTGTGTTGTTGTTGAATCTAAGAATCCCCTTGGAACACATAAGCTTGGCGAAATCTTTAAGATTCTTAGGATGATTTCTTGCTTCAAGACTTAGGAGATTTAACTAGGAATTTACATGGAAATGGTGTTAGAACTTAAATTCACCATTAATGGAGCTTGAAGCTCTAAGGAATTTACTTAGCAAATGAAGAAGGAAATGAAAGAGAGAGAGAAGAGGGCTTACCCAATCGCCAAGGTAGTGGCAAATGGAAATGGAGCCTCACGTATGACTTAAGAAGGTAGGCAAATTGAAAGGATTTTTCTTTTGTTAAATTAATGTCAATTGACTAGTCTTTTCCCTTGATTATTGGTTCCATAATGTCCTTAATTGATTGCAAGGAATCGGTTGATTACAAGGGAAATAATGGAGCTTTGTTGGCCACTTGAAACTAGAAGACAAGAGTAGATATAGGTAAGTGTTTTCTTTTGAATTTTCTACATTGAATTGTCCTGTTTTCTCATGTCTCTTACAGTAGTGTATTGATTGGCCACTTGATTTTGTTTGTTTTTTTACCAGAGAACATGCTAGCTAATTAGTTGTTTTATTTGACAATTTTTATAAAGCAATCAATCTTGGTTTTCCACCTCTTGATACTGTAATATAGTGCAGTATGGACAATTGATTTCTTTGTCTATCTTTGACCATGGATAATGCTTGATTTGGTATATGTTTTTATGACTACTTTACAGCAATAATTCCCCCCCTTGTAATGAAAGAAATCGACAGCACTAGGAGGTAGAACATGGCTATTTTTGTTTGATTCTTGCAACTTGTAAAAGGTGAGTCTAGTTTGTATTTAATTTCCTTTGTTTTTTTTCCAAAAGCTAATTCTTCTTGCTTTTTCCTTGCAGGCATACGGTGTGAAGCCTCATTTGATTGCAATTGATTGATATGTTATCATATAATATATGCTAGGTGAGTCACATTAGCATAAGACAACATTTTTTGCAAAAACTAGCCAATTTCTCTCATATTAACGCATGGGATGGGAGTCAAATGGAATTAATTTTTCATTTAATTCATGTCCCGTTATATTGTACTAAGACCATACTAATATGTGTAATAGGTTCCAGCATTTAATTGGTACATTTATATGATGGTTAAGGTGAAAGTTTTAAGGTAAAAATGCTGATTTTAGGTACCTTTTTGTTCTAAAATCGCCCCTATTTGTACTATGAATTTAGTACTGGAATTAATTGATTTAGATGTTTAATTTATCCACTTTTAATTTTATCACTCGTGGCTCCTCAAAAACTCAAGCAATTGCGTAAAACGCATTTTTGTGACACCCGAAGGTGCGTTTTTGTGCTTTAAGGATTTTCTGTAAAATAATTAGTCGCTATGAGTTCCAGTGTTATTGACATTGTTTATAGTCAATAATAATATGTTAAGGTGTTACATTGAGTTTATATGGGGTTATATAAACTTGAAACCAATTTTCGGGTTAACAGGACACTCCCGGGGCATAAAGGAGCGTTAAAAAATTCATCTGAGCACTTTGTTAATTTTTGTGAAAGTAGCTCGAACCCTCTTTGGAATAATGAATAGATGATAGGAACTCTTAGAATGATTTATATTGGAGTTCGTGCCACTTCGGTACCTCTCCGAGGCACTCCCGTGGGTTTATGGGGTCCTCACAGGAACCCCCGAGCACTTTGTCTTTAACTGAGATTTTATCTCGAGAGCTTCATCTTAAATGGTCATTAAAGTGTTATTGTGCATTCAAAACGAGGTGTAATGTTTACTCTATTTAATAAAGCATTTCCGGGACTTTCGGGCCTTAAGGGCCCTTAAGGGAACTCCCGAGTATTTTGTATTTTTACTCAGTTTTAGGTGAGGTCATGAATTCTAAAGATCATATAATGATGCTTGACTAACTTCATGTGAAGTTTATAGCTTATAACTGTTTATCTTAAGGTCGGGCTTTAACGCACGTTTTTAACCTTAAGGAGTTTAGGTGCGTTTTTAACGCCCAGGGTTTATATGCTTTCTTAGGGTTTAATAAACCCCAAAATAATATTTATTTACTTATATTTAATTATTTAAATGTTAGGGTATTCATTGAGCACTTACTTCTGGCTCTACGATCCTTTGGTTATGATCAAAATAATTGGCAACTCTAGAGAATCCTCAAGCTCCAAAGTGGTACTCTTCCTGACCGACTACTCATATCCAGCGGCCCTTGGACAAATACATAACACACACTACAAACATCCTACAGGTCACTTAGTACCCTTGCTCGTCCGTTGTAGTGGTTTCAAAACTATTCAACACCTCCACCGACTCACACTAGCTTCACCTCCATGATTCAACCGGATACCCGTGCCTAGCCATGAAGATCGACTAGCGCCCGTGGAGTGGTTTCAAAACCAATCCTCATTCTCAAGTTTGAAGAAAATCATTTGCCAAAATCATTTGGAAATTCATTTGAAACTTCCACGCAACCAAGTTCCAATTTATGTTAGTTTCACCTATTACTAGTGATTACTTGTGGCCACTTATAAGGAGCTTCAAGAATCATTCAACCCCAATGTGATCAGCATTGGTGTTGAACTATCCATCCACCCCACTTTGGTGTTCGGTTTCCCTTGATCGCTAGCAAACCAAGTTCCACCTCCCACCTAAATTCACCCATAAATTGTCAATCATTATTTCATTTTCTATCTTCTTAATCTTTCTAGTCATAATCATATAACCATACATTTACTAATTTCTAGAATCCATTTATTCATTACTACTCATCTCATCAATTGTTACTCAATCCTATCCTCAACTACTATACCCAAGGATTTCAAAAGTTAGTTTCCCAATAAGTTGTTTCTATCGTCAAATCGTTCACAAGTCCAAGTCCATTTCTATCCTCAAATTATTCACAAATCAAATCACTCAAATTACCTAGGGGACTTACTTCCCACTAGTTCAACATCAGCTTCATACAATTCATACTCCTCAAAACATACTCATTTTCCCAAACCATACAAATCGGGTCCTCATTCCCATGTAGTTCCTACTCCATTCACCTCAATTTCTCACAATCAATAATCCTTTCCACTTCATATCTTACAATCAACCTTAATTACATTATGAATGGCTACTTATGTTTATGTAACATAAGTACCGATCATCACAACAAATACTTTTGCGCTATGAGCATTGTAGTTTACGCCCTATCACGTAAAACATACTTTTCGCGGTTTTCACCCTACCCCCCTTAAAAAGGGATTACGCCCACGTAATCTACCATGTGTCAACATTGGAGATATGTCGAAGGCATTCAGCCGTCATGGAGTGGTTCAACTTCCCTGCGGTCTATTGTGCAATGGTTTTTGGTCAAAGGTCTTAACAATCTTGCTGGTTAGTTCCTGCACCAAGAATTCTCACAGAGTTTGTTTAACTCTTAACCGGGTTCAGTTATAGCCTTAGAGGCTTCAAAGCATTGATAATTCGCCATTCATGCACTAGGTGTATTAAACCTTAGAGTTCGGACCCACTAGCTTCTGCTGCGTGACCCTGATAACTTAGGGTTTCTCTGCCCTTCTCATTATTCTAAATGGTTATACATTGTCCTTTTATCCCTTTATCTTGGGAATAGGTTTATCCAGTAAGCGTGGTATTCGTTTACTACACGCGAATTCAATGAGCTTCGGATTCTCTATCCAGCTCTTTAGGAATCTATATACATACATTGTATATTTTCTTGGTTATTCACCTGTTGTTCCTCCGACTTATCGTCGGTTGAGGTTAAGCCACTACTTAATTGTAGTGTTCCTCTATGTCAATAGCTTCTGAATTAGATTTTGTAATTCTATGCTTCAGTCCTTATGACTTCGTACGTTTCCTTCTACCTTTTACCACAATTGTTATCTTCTCACTTCCTGCTATCCCACGCGATCATTACTGCACAGTGTAATCAAAACACTCAGTCCTACAGAGTGCAGAGGCGTAAACTCCTGGCAATAACTCTCTTGTGAGATTAACAATAGGAATGAATATTGTTTCTCTGTTTCTCGGTCTATCTACCATCATTATCCATCAACTCCATCTCGTGTGTGATTTATTCACATGTATTGGTCGCTTGCTGCGCACCGTGTTGTATTTGTTTACAACTTGGGTTTCCATGGCATCCGCTATTACCTTAGCTTCTGCTCATGTATTTCCACCCTTTACATCACGATTCACCGTTTAATTTCTAAGCTCCTTGAGCGTTATTTACTTATACACACGTGCCCCATACCGTGTTTCTTCTGAACTGGTTATCCTTGGTTGTCAACAATTGCTATAATAGCTCATTGCCACATTGCTTGGCAATACTTGTATGCTCAAGCTTACTACATTAGTAGTTCCGAAAGAGATATATTTTCAGACATCACTGTAGTACCTCCTTTGGAGTCTATGTGTTCACAGCTCTTGCGGGTCTCACATTAACGAGGGTGTCCCTGCTCGTTGGTGATTAAACAATGTTCTGGTCCCGTTATGGCAACTCTCCATGTGGTTTTCTATAGGTTTTTGCAACGTTGGATCTCTGTATTGAGGAGGTCCATGGCATATAGCCTTGTTGCCTGAGCTCTACTCATTGTAGGCGGTTCACATATATTCACATTACCCCGTATGCCGTCAACTGACTTGGAAATATTACTGGGCTCCATGGTAAGGTTATCGCATCAGCTTCCATTATTGGAGACCTTCAAGTATTTTGGTATTGAGTGGTACCTTTCAATAATTCAGGGTATCCCCGGGGTAGGTGGATCCCTTCGATGTTCTGCCGAGTGTTCGTTATAGCTCTGGTGCTCTTAGATATGTCATCTTCGTTCAACTATGTTGACTTGGTACCCTTTATGGATTGCTCCTGGGTGTTATTGATTATGCCGTTACGTCCGGCTAGCGTTTGAGGTTCCGTCTTCTCCGCTTGCGGTTCCTGATTACAAGTTGTCCCGTTTAGGGTTGTATGTCTCCCTCCTTCGGTAGACCGTTGATGATTTCCTTAGGTTTTAAACCGGTTGGTATTTCTTCGGTTGTGATCGGTATCCTCCGGTACCTTAGATGATCACTTTCGGTATTTCACTTTGTCCTTGAATATTTATGTGTTCATGATAGGCCTTGCCTTATTGTGTTTAGGTTGGGTTCTCCATTCCAACTAATATGGCTTCGTTCAAGTTTTGAGACATATCCAATGTCTTTAGCCAATTACTAGTGCTTCTAGCACTTCCTAACTCCAGTTATCCTCCAAAATGAGTCGTGACTCCTTTACCTTGTAAGCTCGTCTGAGTTCCTTCGATAGTTCAAGGTATCCAACTGTTCGGATTTATATTCACTTATGGTCCGTAGAACGGAGCTGACTACTTCCCGTGTTTCGTACACTAATGTATACATCGTGGGGTACCTTATGGTATGTTACCCACTTACCTGACTAACTCACAAAGGGTTTGTCAGGCCGCAAGCTCCTTCGGAGTTGAGGTCATCCCACATCCCGTAATTGGGTACATCGTAGTGCTCGTCACACGCCTCCGGTGAAGTATTCTATGTCAACTCCTCTTGTATCACTCGATGATACTCACCGTAATTCTTCTGGTTTGATTTTAAAAATTTGAGGTTTAAAAGAAAGATTTGGGGTTTTAAAAGAAAAGTTATGGGTTTGAAAGAAAATCTCCATGGCGTTGCCATGCTTGAGGTCTTTGACCAAGTACAGCTTCCTGCTGACCGGTATGTTCGTTAATATAATGGTCGGGCCGTTCGGCCTTTCCAAGGTTGATTCCTCAATTTCTTAGGACTAGTGATCCTTCATTTGCTTCCATTGTCATGGTGGTACTTAGTAAGTACTTGTTAGTCATCCAGAGGTCTTCCAATTGTCTTGTTGTTGCTGCACTTGCCTTGGCAAGTGCGCGGGTACGTCGGTTTTTAGGTTAACTTGTACCGATTGCGGTATTGCTTTCCATCCAAACTTGGTGGTTTTATTGGATCTTCCATCCATTTTTGATCTTAGTGATCAATTCCTGAGTAGCTTCTCAGTGCTCTTGACATGATCGTTGTTAATTCGGGTGCTTTCCCGATCCTTATGGTACTCCATGTACCTTGCTTCGTTGCTCGTTCCCACGCCTTTACGGTGGTTACCGAGGTTTGATTAATCCTTAGGAGCTACGTCGTAGTCCTATTGGGCATTGAAGGTTTAGAGTTGTTCAACCTTGACTAATCTCTTATTCGGTTTGCATACCGTTGTTGGCATTATCAAGCATTGCAGTCCGTAGACTCCTTTGTCTCGAGTTTCGTTACTTTGCTATTTCGCTTTGTTGCGTAGTTATGCTTCCCTTCTTGTTGGCTGCGCATGGTTCTCGCGACTGCGAAGCACGTCGCCCCAAGGTACCGCAAATTTCATTATCCTTTGGTTTGGATCTTCAATCTTCTGCCATTCAGTACGGTTATTGTCGATGAAACGGGAACCGCCTACGGGATTTCCAGTTCTTGGAATCTACGGTATGACAGGTTCTTCCTCTTTACAAAGTTTATCTTACAACTGCCAGATCGGGTTAACCCGAGTATGAGAGGTCTTTCCATCTCTCTGGTTCTTTCCCCAACTTTAAAACGGGGGTTACGGAGGGCGGGACTGGTTATGTAGGTATCCAGATCACACTGGAAGTTCCTATCTAGCGTACCTCACACGCTAACGCTCATTCCTTAGCCCTAGTCTCTAATTCCTAACTCGGTATTTTCCTAAACTTGGTATTCAGACCATCAGAGCGACACTTCGCTCTGATACCACTTTTTGTAACACTCCTACCGGTAATCACACCATTAACTCCTAATCTGTCTCCATTATCAATACACAAGCAGCGGAAATCCAAACTACAACCGGGGGTGATACAATGCCGTTAGTCACCCACGTGACTAACAAGGCCAATCCAAACACAAATACAACAACAATTACAATATCGGTCTGATGGGTCTTATACCGAGTACACTATACAAAGATACTTCCTTTACTTAATCAATTCTCAAACTAAATGCAACTTCAAATCCATTATATACAATACAATCTCAAATCTGTTCTATACCGAGTATCTACAATTCCCAAGTTCATCATTGACCTTCCGGTCTTACAAATCCATAATACAACAAATTCAATTCTTATACGACTTCCCACAGCAATAACGACCCCGTCCTACTCTCGAACGGTGACCGGCTACAAGCCCTATACAATTCACCACTATCTATATTTCACTCCTAGCTATCTCTGCTTAGTGTCAGTCTCTTACCGTGATCATGTCCGCTTTGGGTACCTGCACACTAAAAATGTTGCCCCTAGGGGCTCAGCTTACGCTGAATATGACTTCCGCATACCCCGCGTACTAGCGAGGGTACGCCGACTAATTGGTCAAGAGCATGCGGTTCATTTTAATTCAAACGCATGCATGCAACATACATTATATATGTACATTCACAATCAAGTTCAACATGGAACACAAGCACAAACACACACATCAAGGAGTTAGTTTAATATGTTTTTAATTAGGCTTGAGGGTTCTATCTCACCATGCCTTACTTAATTACTCATGTTCTACCCATTCCCTTGGGTACTCTTACTCACAATCTTAACAAGGTCTACAACTCTTAATGTAACACCCAACTATTAATGCTGTGCTTACCGTCCAATCCCCTTACACATCAGATACACGCAGCGGATACATACTTACATACAGTGGGTGATACAATGCCGTTAGTCACCCACGTGACTAACAAGGCTACTTCTTCTACATACAGCATCGGTCCGATGGACCGGAATCCCGAGTGTTACATACCTACCATACACACTCCGTATACCAATCAATGCTACAATCTTCCATTCGATACAATACTTTAAATACAATACAATATAATCCACATACCGAGTTTACTAAGATCCTTATACAAGTATACTACCTCTTCCAAGTTCATACGTACTCACTAAGAGACTACTTACTACCCGTTGCTCACAAGCTACTTGCTTCTAAATACAAGGGTGTGCCTCCGGTCTCTTACCTTGACCACATCCGCTTCGGTACCTGCACACTAAAAACGTTCCCCCTAGGGGGTCAGCTTTCGCTGCGCATGATAACCGCATACCCCGCGTACTAGTGAGGGTACGCCGACCACTTGGTCGAATACATGCAGTTCATTTTCATACAAACATACATGCATACATGCTCTTATACACAATATTACAATACATTACGCAAGACATACACTACATTACACTACCAGAAGTACAACATAAACCATCCAATACATACTTACCTTTTCCCGAATTACACATACATACACAATATACAATACTTGTTAGCTTCATTGGTCCACCCGGGTTAATCGGGTGGAGATTACTCTTTTACTCGTTACTCCATACATACGCATACATACTCATACTCATACTCATACATACTTACTTACTCTTACTCTTACTCATGTTAAGTCGTCGGGACCTCCGGCCCTGGGGACTACTCCGTCCCACCTCCGGGATTTACTTGACTCACCAATCCGGGATGCTACCCATTTAAGGGATTTGGGCCGCGGATCAGTTTAAGAGTCAGGAATTGCAGCCAACCTCTTGTGACTCCGCATCCTCACGCGTGGCCGAAGCTATATCGGACTTCTACTCATTTCAATTTACTCACTTAAGTTAGGAGTTAGGTAGTTAGGAATTAGTAGAAGTCAACATCCAACCACATACACTACATTATTCATATACACATCCATACAAATACAATACAATATACAAGTACACTACAAGGTACAATTACACATCATCATCATTCATATATTTCATGAATTATACAAACTATTGTTCAAGACAAATATCGAGAACAATGTAAACAAGCACAAGTAAGTGCAATATAATCCGATTTGTGCATTTATCTTATTAGGTGGTCAAATAAGCACACAAATCGGGGTAACCAGATTAGGATACAGGGCATGAAGAAATCATACCTTTCACCGTTGACTTTGGACTCACCGACTCCCTTCGGTGTTCAACTATTTGAATCCTATCACATACATACAATTGGGTGGTTAATTATCCATGACTAGCCTTACTCATTACTTCCCATACTGTTTCCCAGTTTATACTTACTATCCCATTGTGTTCAAGTACATTCACTTAAGTTACTTACTTAAATTATTCTCTAAACTTGTTCATGGCCTTAATGACCTTTAAACATCATTAATCATGTCTTAATCATCTTATAATATCATTACCCTTCATTACCCATCCTTATCTAAGCATTAAAACATTCTGGAGGATTTTTGTGTTGGTCCGGGTTTACAAACCCGGACCAACTCACTGGAACAACTCTCGGGTGAAAATAAGGCTTGGTCCGGGTTTACACCCTGGTTTACAAACCCGGACCATATGTTCTGAAATGCTACGGGTAAGTTTTTCGCATTGTCCGGGTTTGTGTGCTACTTTGCAAACCCGGACTACCTGTTTTGGTAACTTACGGTGTATTTTTGGGGTGGTCCGGGTTAGTGTCTTGGTTTGTAAACCCGGACCATCCCTTGTAAAAACTTTCTGTCGTGTTTTCATGCTAGTCCGGGTTTGTGTGCTGGTTTGCAAACCCGGACTAGTTACAGTATTGCAATTTATGTAAGTTTTTGAACTTGTTTAATTCCAAACTTCTTCCAATATCTCCCCCAATATTCCTACATATAATCTAGCATATTTTAGCATTGATTAAACACTTTACACTAGCCTAATCCACTCTATAAAAATCTGTTACATTTATACACTCACTGTAAGTTTTTCTTCTCTGTTACTATTTTTCCTTCTCCAAGAATTGCTACAGACTTTCCCATTCTTCTTCTCACTAATCAATGATTCTCAATCTATCCTTACTTAGTTAAACAACTCCCAATACACCATTTACAACTCTACCCAACTACACTCTTTCTTCCTGTTACATACCAAGGTGAAATCTCTTATTCTTTCCTTCTCAGTACAACAGCTTTGTTCTTTCTTTTCTAACACACTCAAGTCTCTAAATTCCTAAACAATTTTGACAGAGGTTCCCCACATTCCTAAATGTTCTCACACATAATTTTACACACTCCATACATTCACAACCTGTTCAACATATACATTATTCTCCCACCACATACTAATACTCACTGCACACTTACCATTTACACTTAACAACTTATTTACTTATTTTCAAAGGCTTCAAACTACAATTACCATTCACATTAATATACCCATACTCTTCCTACTGTTACGGTGATGTCTAAACCATTGTTAAGACAACATACTTATACGCATACATACATCAAAACTGTACAGAGATTCCTCTTTACCTTGGGTTTCCTTGATTCCTTTTTCTTTCCCTCCTTCTCCTTTCTTGCTCCTCTCTCCTTCTTTGTTTTCTTGGTTTATTTAAGCCAAGCTACACCATGTAACCAAGCACACACATACACACCAAAACTAGTGAATTTTCTATCTCACGTATTAAACCCTAACTTTGTGAGAAACCATTTAAACCACTTAGTAGGTCTTACCTTGAGCTTCTAATGGAGTTTTTGAGTAGAAAATGACAAGGCTTCAACTCCTCTTTGAAATGCCAAAATCGGCTGAGAATGGAATAGTGGTGTTCTACGTGAGTTTTGACTTTTGCAAGGAACAATGGAAAAGAGTGAAGCTTTGGTCTCTTTCTTACCTTAGAACATGGAGAAAAGATAGATCTTCAAATGGTGCTCTTCAGCTCTAAATATATAACCCTCAAAATAAAGTTGGAGGTTTTAGATTTTTGAAGGGTGTAGAATAATCTCCTCAGCGATACGAATCCAACGGTATAATTTTTGTAGCATTTGTGGTGGTTTAGGCTTTCAAAAATGGAAGAAAGTGGGCTGTTTGTGAATGGCTCTCAATCGCCATTACAGTCGCATGAAGAAGAAGAGAGAAACCGAGAGGGTTGGGTGTTCTGTACGTATGAGAGAAGATGTGAGGGGTGAGAGAGAGTTTTACTTTTTGACTTTTTATTTTGTTTGTCTCTTGTACATAGAAGGGAATTAAGAGAGGGGGCATGGGTTATTAATTAACCGGCTGCACACTACTCACATGGGGTTTTAAAATGTTAATTGCAATAGTGGACACACTTTATTTTATTTACACTTTTACCCCACAACTTCCCGTTTTGACAGTTTTTTTTACTATTTTCTCGTTTTACTGATTTATTGGTTCTAGGCCTTCACTATTATTTATTAATGACAATTTTGTTGATCGAAACTATTACGAGTCTATTTGACCCGCTTAAAGTCGTGTTTTCCCGGTTACCTTGAAACGCGCTTTAAGGTTCGATTATGGTTTAATCCATTTTATGGATCCGTTTTCTTCGGGAGTTGTTCCCATATAATATTTAGGTCTTATTAATCCCTTAGAATCCATATAATACACTAACCGAGGTCTCATACCTCCCATGGTTATTTAACGCTTATTTAGCGTTTTTCGCTTTTTAAGCATTTCTTCATTTCTTTTGGATTTATTTTCCCTTACCAATATTTCTTAATCATTATTAGGCTCTTAAATACCTATTAGGATAATTAAATCGCCATATTTAAGGTCCGGGTATTTCACTCAACTCAATTCTTACTCAACTCAAATTCTCAAGTCACAACTCAATTCTCGTTACTCACATACTCAATTCAATACCCAATACTCAATACTCAATTCATTACTCAATACTAAATACTCAAAGGCATCTTTTAAGTCTTAGCCACGACCTCCGGGCAGGGTCATACACAAGACCCACCACCGGGCTCAACAATACCAAGGATCTATGTGTTTAGTTCTCCAAGCTCACAAATGTCCAGTTCTCTACCGGACTACTCGAATTCCCAAACTCCTCTCTCGAAGTCATTTCACAATCACAAGGATCAGCCTAGAGGTATCTCTCTCGATAACATCTATTGGCTTAGGGAATTCTCAATGTCTAGTATTCTAAGATTTAGGGTTTTACCCAACTTATGGAATACTCTCATGTTCGTGACATTGTTCTTTTAAGTCTGTTCCTCTCATTAGGGTTCAACTATATTTCTAAGGGGTTTGGTGGTCCCTTACCATGTTTGCATCATTCCAGGTTCATAGTGTGAACTCTCATTGATCCTCTAATAGAGGTTACTTAATACTTCCACCATTATTAGTTTTGTGGACTAAGTCATTTCGGTTCTCTAAGCGTTAACGGGAGTTTACTAGTCTCCCGTATAACTCTCTCACGTTCTAGCGAGTTCGTAGGTTTAGGTTATCGTTTCTTGGTTCGATAGTTTTAGTGTGTTCCCACATTATGTTATTTCGCACTTGACTCATCCTATGAGTCACTACTCAAACAAGAACCAACTATGGGTCACACTACAACACACATTCACATACAAGCCATTCATCCCAAATCCACATTTCATGAATTATACAAACTTTAGTAGAAGGAACACAATCCAACCACAAACGATACAATACAAACACAAGAGAGTACACACAATCTGATTCGTGCATTTATCTTGTTAGGTGATCACACAATCAAACAAGCACACAAATCGGGTAACCAAGTTAGGATACAGAGCATGAGAAAATCATACCTTACACCATGGTTTTAATTTACCGGGCGTTCTCATGTTCCTCGGTTCACACTCATTCCTCAAATCTTACTCTTGATTCACTGATAATATTTTAGACATCTCCATTAATTTAAGACACTACGGTATGTAGACTAGTACTCCCGTAATTAACCCCGTTAACCCATTATTCTTTGGTTTTGTTTATGTGCTCTTAAACTCATAGCTATCTCAATCACTCCTCACACTTGTTTACACTTCTTAGGACCATTAAAGGTCACCAAACAACTTCTAAACATCACCTAAAACAAATACCATTCACTTTCCCATCATTAGCCACCTATAAAACACATTCTAGTACAATTTTAGCATGGTCCGGGTCTACAAACCCGAACCAGACACTGAAATCGGTTTCTGGTCATTTTTACATGTGGTCCGGGTTTGTGTCCGGGGTTACAAACCCGGACCACCCCCTGAGATGACTTTCTGGTGCGTTTTTGATGTGGTCCGGGTTTGTGTACCAATTTGCAAACCCGGACCACCCTTGGAACTGTCAAAATTTATAGTTTTTGATCAGTTTTAACCCCTAATTCACCTCTAATCATTTCCTAATCTTTCCATACATTTCCTACATGTTTAAACACCTCAAAACTTGCACTAAACCACTTCAAATCCTTGCTTTAATCCTTACTCAAATCCTAGCTCAATTTTCACTAATTTACATCTTCCTGTTACAGTTTTTGCACACTGTGCATTTTCTAACCTCCCTTAGCACCTTGCACTTTGTTCTAACTCCATTTGACCATTCCAATCAATTCCTAGACAAGTGCACTAACTATGCCAAAGTTCACTCTCCATTCCCATGACTATAAACACTAACTCATTTTTCCTAGAATTTCTAAGTTACCAAACACCATTTATGCTACAGATTTTCATCTCTTTCAAACTCATCCTCCATTCACCATTTCCAGGTCACTAAACATCTCTACACAACACTACAACCACCTAGGTTCTCCAATTCACTAAGTCATCTTAAAACACTTATTTTTCAACCAAAATTTTGTCATAACCTCCCCATAAATCTAACATACTCCAAACCATCAAATCTCACCAATTTTATTCCTAGTCTAGCCATACCCTTACAAGGGTCCTACCAGCACATAATATATCCTCAAAAATTATCCAAACAATAATATAGCTCAAATCTCAAATACCATGGCACTTAGGCCCTTAAATCACCACAAGTTCACAATCACCCTCAATTTCAATCAACTACATTAATTCACATAGTTTGGGTTCATTATTTTAATTTAACCCATCCCAATTCCTAAAGCAATTAAAGCAAAGTTTAAGGTAGATTTCGTACCTTAATTTCACAAGTTCTCTTTTAGTTCTCCTCTTGCCCCTCCTCTTCTCAATTTCGGTCAAGTGGGAATGGAGTTGCCAAAATCCATCCCAACATTCAAGAAACACAAAAATGTACTCAATTAATCATCTAAACCCTTAGGAGATTTTAATTCTATTAAAGGGCTTAAAACACAAAGTTAGGGTTTACCTTTTGGAGCTTTTTAAGAGGGGTTCTCACCCTTGAATCAAGAAGGGGGTTATCCCACCATTGGAGGGTTGAAATGAAGCTCCAAAACAAGAATAAACAAGGCATGAGAATGGGCAAAAATCGGCCAAGGCATGAAAATGGGAAAAATGAGTTTTTCTCTTGAAACTTTTTACCTTGTTTGAAAGAGGAGACTCCAAGCTACAAGATGGTGCCATTTTCTCTTCAAATGGGAAAAACCCATGGAGATGAAGTTCATCCTTTTGTAATTTTGAAAAGATAGAAATGAAGCTCTTGGTGAGAGGAACAAGAATATGTAATTTGTTTTTGATTTGGAGCTTTAATGTGGCATGAGCAAGTGGAGATATATGAGATGTTATAACCCATAGTTTTCGCTGCATTTTATTTCGTCACAACTTATTTTTAAGTTGGTTTAATCTTAATTCAGGACATGGAGGTCCTTTGGATTAATGAGAAGGGCAAGGTAGTCCTTTCCGTCATTATTATTTTGGTAAGGGTTTTATCTTATTAATTAAGATATATTAATAACTCCCTGTTAACAACGCTGATCACGATTTCTTGCGCGATCAGTCTCTCAGCCCTAGAGATGTTCTTCTCCCTTTCTCTCTTCGCGCTGTGTTCCTCATCAATCCGTCCAAGCGCGGCCGATTGGGAATTCGAATCTCTACTGGGAATTCATCCTCTCCTTCGTGATCCGCTTTCTGTTTGGGGTAAGGCATTCAGCTCTCTATCGGTTCTGCAATTGTGTAGAATTTTGCGTTCTAATACTTCCCTCTGCATTCTGTTTGTAAATCAGTGGTTGTTCGTCGTTCCTTGGTCGGTTTCTTCTGCTATTGGTCCCTTTGCGATTTCGTTGGCAGAATCAGGTAAGGATTTGAATTGTGTTTGTCAGTGGCAATTCCAGGGTTGTGAGTTCTCTGTTTTTCTGAGTGGGGTTGTTCCTGCAATTATGTTTTATTCAGTGATTTGGAAGTACGTTTCGGTATGCATTTTGGTGTCTGCGTTGGCTGGGTTCTGCTGCCTCAAACTGTGGGATTTTGTCTCTGCTATTATTTGAGGTAGGCTTATGGATTTGGCTTGTGAGTTCAGCCTTGGGGAGTTTCGATTCTGGTAATGATTGTGCTCTGTCTCTGCCCTGGGTTTGCGAATTCATCTGTTTAAGTGTTGTTTAATAATGTACAAACCCCCAAGGTTATTTTCTGCAAACTTATGATGTTTTGACATTGTTTTGATGCCTCTGTCTGTGTGAAAATCGTCTTTATTTTCTAAGTTTTTCGGGCGTCCGAACTTCCGTCCGACCTTAGAAGTTCGGACGTGCCCTTCTGCGTTTGTAATTTCTAAACTTTTAACCGTGTCTGAACCTCCGTCCGAGCTTCGATGTTCGGACGGGGTGCGAGGACGAGTCCGACTTACAAGTCTCGAATGGTGTCTAACTTGTAAGTCCGGACAGAAGTTTGGACACACCCTTCTCAGTCTTCTGATTTTGCTTCGACATGCGTCTGAACTTTGTCATTCGGACACATGTTCGGACTTTGCGCGTACTGATTTCCGAAAAGCGTCCGGACATCGGTCCGACCTTTGATGTTTGGACCCCTCTGTCTCTGCCTCTGTTTTAAGGTTCGACTTGTGTCCAAACATTGGCGCCAGACACAAGTTCGGACGAGCTTCTGTTTTGACCGTAACTTGCTCGTTTGAGCTCCGTTTTGACTTCCGTTTGCGGGGTTGGATTCCCCTTCTGATTTCCAAGCCACTTATGTGCTTTCTGGTGCCTTTGGTGCACATATGCTTAATTGTTTCAGCTTCTGTTTTGGGACCTAGTTATCTCTGTGTCTGAACCTTTGGATGGCTGGTCTCGCTGTCTCGTAGCGCGCTATGTAGGATCCTTCTATTCACGGGTGATGCCTGTTCTGTTCACAGGTGTTTCATCTGTTCTATTTACGAGTGAGGTTTCCTCGTTCTGTTCACGAGCTGATTGCTCGTTCTGTCTGTATGCTGTGATCAACTAGTGTCCCGCTCTGTTTTCTGATTCTGTTGACTCTGACTCTGTTTAGTCCTTTACTGGGTGGACTTCTGCTTCTGTTTTCTGACATATTTATGGACTCCTTGTGACTCCTTCTGATTTGTTAACATTCTTAAAATGTTTTGAGCATGCTGGTTGATGAAGTTGGTCATCTACTGGGCATAGTTAGTTGCCATTCCCGTACTCTATCTAACATTGCAGATTGATCAGCGAGGGTCACTTGCTCAGCTCTGGAGTTTAGTTTGTTTCATTATTTGAATTCTTTTGAGACATTTGTATTTGACTTTGAGCCTTTGGGCCTCTTTAGATAGCTTCCGCTTTTGATATTCGTTTGGTGGGTTTTGTAATGATTTTTGGGATGTTATGACATCATTTTGATTATACTTTATTCAAGTATTCGTTTTGGGCCTTGTTTGATTATCTGTTTAAGTTCATTTATTAGAGCCTTGCGTTATTATGTAATAATACGCGGTGTGTAATACCCCTAACTCCTAAACCAGTGTTTGGGGTGTTACATTTAGTGGTATCAGAGCTCTAGGTTCTAATCTGCTGGGATTTTAGGTTAGCCAGTCAGTCAGAAACGTCACTGCTAGCGTCTGAGTCTAACTGCTTGATGTTGGACTTTCAGAATGCCGCCAAGAAGGGCTCTAGGAAATGTTGCTGATGCTGTTCAGCAGTTTATGACGCAGCTCATGCAGACCATGGTTGTAGGGGTGGACCAGCTGGAGGAGGACCAGCTGGCGGAGCAGGCCCAGCTGGAGCCGACGCTGGAGGCCGAAATGTGAAGGCGCTTCAGGAATTCATGAAGCTGAAGCCGCCGTCGTTTGATGGGGCAGGAGACCCCAGAAGGCCAGCCATTGGCTGTTAGAGGTGGAGGACTTGCTGAGGTTATGGGCTCTGAGGAGGAGCAGAAGGTCTACTTTGCCACCTTTCTTTTCAAGGCCGAGGCTAAGGAGTGGTGGAGGTCTGTGATGGGGAAATTCCCACAGCCTTGGACGTGGGAGCAGTTCACTGGGGAGTTCAATAAATAGTTCTACCCTGACGTGTATAAGGATAGCGCATCTTGGAGTATAATAGGCTTCGCCAGGGGCACGATATGAGTGTGGAGGAGTATGTTAGGAAGTTCATCAATCTGTCTAAGTTCGCACCTGAGCCGGACAAGCATAGGAAGGCCAGGAAGTTTGAGAGCGGCTTGAGGCCGGATATTCACTCTGCTGTGACACCGCTGCGTCACAAGACCTTCAGGGACGTTGCTGATGTCGCCCTGTTGGTAGAGGCTGATTTGAGGGGCCGCCAGTCTGGCGGGAAGGGCTAGAAGAGGAAGCAGGGGTCCGACGAGAGTGATAGGAGGGATCAGCCTGCTTCTCAGAAGAAGCAGTTGACTGGAGACCGAGCTAGAGACCGCTCCGGGGACCGTTCGAGAGATAGAGGTGGTTTGTCTTCGTCAGCGCCTGCCCCGAAGTGCCAGGTCTGCGGCAAGTTTCACCGAGGCCAGGACTGCTACAGGAAGTCCGGAGCCTGCTTCAAGTGTGGGTCCTTGGAGCATAGGATAGCTGACTGCCCTCGGGCTAGAGGAGCAGGGGTAGCTCTGGAGGTGGAGCTGGAGGATCTACATCTGGGTCTAGAGATCGAGACCGAGCTGAGCAGAAAAAGCCCCAGGGCCAGGCCAGAGTGTACGCGATGGCTGGAGAGAGAGACCGATCGACTGCCAGAGTTGTTACAGGTATTCTCCAGCTGTCTTCTCGTTCTATCTTCTGTTTGTTTGACTCTGGAGCCACTCACTCTTTTATTTTTGTGAGTTAGTGGTGAGCTCGGTTTGCCTGTTGTGCCTCTGGTGTTGAGTTATGTGTGCTTAGTCCATTGGTTAGGAACTTTTCTATGCTTTTGAATTCTGTCTGTAAAGCTAGTCCCGTGTTAGTCAAGGATAGGATTCTGTGTGCTGACCTATCCCGATGGAGATGACAAATTTTGATGTGATTCTGGGCATGGATTGGCTTGCTGCGCACCATGCCCACATTGATTGTGCTGCTTCGAGAGTCACTTTTGAGGAGCCGGGTCAGCCCCGCCTAGTTGTAGCAGGGAATGGACTCCCGTGTTCGCCGCCAGTTATTTCAGCTATGCAGGTGTTTCAATTTCTGAGGAAGGGATGCCAGGGATATCTGTGTTACATCCCTGAGGTTCGCAAGGATGCGAAGTTGGAGGAGATTCCAGTGGTCAGAGACTTCCCAGATGTGTTCCAGGATGACGTACCTGGGCTTCCCCTGTCAGAGAGGTGGAGTTCTCGATCGAGCTCTCACCTGAGACTCAGCCCATTTCTAAGGCCCCATACCGCATGGCGCCTGCTGAGCTCAAGGAGCTGAAAGTTCAGATGCAGGAGTTGTTGGACAAGGGCTTCATTTGCCCTAGTGTGTCGCCTTGGGGAGCGCCAGTGTTATTTGTCAAGAAGAAGGACGGTAGCATGCGCTTGTGCATTGACTACAGGGAGCTCAACAAGGTTACCATTAAGAATAGGTATCCTCTCCCGCGCATAGATGACTTGTTTGACTAGTTAGTAGGAGCTAAGGTGTTTTTGAAGATCGATCTGAGGTCTGGTTATCATCAGCTGAGCATAAAGGCAGACGACGTGCCTAAGTCCGCCTTCAGGACTCGTTATGGACATTACGAGTTCCTAGTGATGCCATTCGGTCTGACGAATGCGCCTTCTGTGTTTATGGACATGATGAACCGGGTGTTCAAGCCTTTCCTAGGCCAGTTCGTCGTGGTGTTTATAGATGATATCTTGGTGTATTCCAAGAGTGCTGAGGAGCACGAGGAGCATTTGAGGACTGTTCTCCAGACTCTGAGGGAGAAGGAGCTGTATGCGAAGCTGAAGAAGTGCGAGTTCTGGTTGGATCAGGTGGTATTCTTGGGACACGTCGTCTCCAAGGATGGTATCTCCGTAGATCCGGAGAAGATTAGAGCCATTACTGAGTGGGCCAGGCCTACTAATGTTGGAGAGATTCGTAGCTTCCTTGGACTAGCGGGCTACTATCGTAAGTTTGTGGAAGGGCTTCTCCAAGCTGGTGATTCCTTTGACTCGTCTGCTGCAGAAGGATGTGAAGCTTGAGTGGAGCGAGGCCTGTGAGCAGTACTTTCAGGAGCTGAAGAAGAGGTTGACGTCTGCGCCGATTCTGACTCTTCCAGAGGGGACCGAGGGTCTAGAGGTGTTCTGTGATGCGTCCCATAAGGGACTTGGGTGTGTTCTGATGCAGCATGGGAAGGTGGTTGCTTATGGCTCCCGTCAGCTTAAGCCATATGAGAAGAACTATTCGACCCACGACCTGGAGTTAGCTGCTGTGGTCTTTGCGTTGAAGATTTGGAGGCACTACCTGTATGGAGCGGCGTGCAAGGTGTATACGGACCACAAGAGCCTCAAGTATCTGTTCACTCAGAAGGAGTTGAACTTGAGGCAGAGGAGGTGGCTGGAGTTGCTACATGATTATGATTTGGAGATCCTCTACCATCCTGGTAGGGCAAATGTGGTTGATGATGCGCTCAGTAGGAGGGGTCCGTCTGGGGCCGTTTGTGCTTTGTCTGGGGTGCAGAGGTCTGCTCTCGAGTTACAGCGTATGGGTATCTGGGTCGTCCGTCCAGAGAGATCTGGGATGTTAGCAGTGTTGTAGATTCAGCCTACCTTGATCGACCGGATCAAGGCCAGTCAGGAGCTCGACGTCGGTTTGTGTAAGATCAGAGAGAGTATTGATAAGTGCAAAACATATAGACTTATTAGGGTTTAATCACCTTATTAATTGTAGCATTTTTAGTAATGTTTCTCACTTATCTAGGGTTTTTCCTATAATTATGTTGTTATATTAACTGATGTATTTTATGTGTTAATATGTAGGAAAAATACCTAATACACACATGTATTTATAGGGATTAAAACAAGGTCACACGTAAGGAGGTGCAGTGGTGTGTCCGCCCCTGCAACCGCCTAGGGTTAGGCGGACAACACCCATGCAACCGCCTCTACAACCGCCTTGTAATAGGAGGACAAGAGAGGAGTACGTGATTTGCATGGAACCGCCTTGGCAACCGCCCCTTGCAAAGGCGGACATGAAGGTGGAGACCGCCTCTACTACCGCCTCTATTAGGGCGGACGTGAGTAACCATGCACCATGCAACCGCCTAAAAAAAGGGCACCATGCGGACATGTGTAAATTGCAGATCTGGAAATTAACGCAACGGGTTATCTTCTTCGCTCGTCGACTTCGCCCGTCGACTTGTTTCTACCTTATCCATCTACTCCGCCCACCGCCTACCATAAATCACGCACGCGTTGCAGCCCTGTCCCCTGCAATCAATGAGGCTGCAATCAACGAGCTCAATCAATGAGCTACAACTCTGCCTCTTCTGCTTCCTCTATAAATACAACACTCCACTCTCCTTCTCCAGCGTCCTTTCGGAGGCTCCTTCCGTGGTTCCTTCCGGAGTTCCAATTCACCCCATCAATACATCTTCGTACCACTACACTTTCACTCACTCGTTCATTTCATTTCTAATCTCCCGCTTCTTCAGTTGTTTTCTTTACATCTCATTATTCTCACCTCTAGTCTCACGTATTTAAATAGAAGATCAAACTATTTAATATGTTAGGCTAGTTTACATATACTCTGGGAATAATTATTATGTATCTGTATTAATTATGCAATATGTTTTACTGGTTTTAATTTTAATGAAGTTTGTTACGTTTAAAGGTTTTCTCGCATCTTTTTAATAAATCTCATGAATTTATTAAAATGCTTTACTAAGTCTGTTTTTGATTTCATCGGTTCGAAACAGATGGGTTAATTAAGCCGTAAAACTGGGGGAAACTTATTTTCATCGTTTAAGTTAGTTAGTACTCAGTTGCAAATGTAATCCCTCAACACTCCTCTGCCGTTTACAGGCATTTTGCTTGAGTTTTCATCGGACCTTGCATTACAGGTAAACGAGTTCTTATGAGTTTTCATCGGACCTTAAGAAAATAACAGGAATCTTGCCAAACAGTTATAATTAAACCAGTAGACCTAGCATGAAAGAGCAGATAATATTAATCTGAACCGGAGTCCCGTTTAGCTTATCTGTTAACTTAGTTTATTTAATCTTCTCTTTTTATTTATAAAAACAAGTCAATTAATCTTCCCCCTTTTGTGACACGCTTAGGTACTATAATATGCACATTAGTCCCACGGTTCGACATCCGGTCGCTTACATTTTTACTATACTACCACAACCGGGATTTTGTTTGCAGCCCGACGTTTATTTTGAGTATTAATTTCTTTTCCTTTTAATTTCACACCAGTTTAACCACTCACTTTACAACGTCTGCAAAATGGCGCCGTTGCCGGGGACTAGATTTATTCTAGTCCCTAAGCCCGGATTATTCACCTGTTTAATTATAAATATTCTGTTCTTTTTATTCTGTTAATATTATGTCTATAATATTTTGTTTATTGTTAATATTAATTATCTACTATATTTTGTTAATATTAATTATCTAATAATGTCAATATTAATTGGGCACCTAACTTTGGACATCTGACTACTGACTTTGGACATCTAACTTCTGACATCTAATTACTAACTCTTATATTATTGTCATTTCTTTCCATTGTCCTTCAATTTCCAGTATACTAACTACTAACTTATAATTTATGTCATTTAATTTTCTGTCATTAATTTCCATTGTCCCTAACATTTAATTTCCATTGTCCCTAACATTTAATTTCCATTGTCCCTAACATTTAATTTTCATTGTCCCTAACATTTAATTTTATGTCATCTAACTACTAACTTATAATTTTATGACAATTTTTATTACTAACTTATAGTTTAATGACATTTTTATTTTGTTGTTTGATACGTATAATGAAAATCGGAAAAAAAAAACGAAACAGAGGCGCGTCCGCCCCAAGCTCATGCGGATGCCCAGGCGGTCAGCTAAGCCACGTCCGCCTCGATTCCGCGCGTTCCACGCGGACACAACTGAGTACCGCTACTGAGAGTAAACCGCACCACTGTCCGCCTCACTCCCACGCGGACGCCCGAGCGGACGTCCCACTATACAGAAAAAAAACGCCACGTTTCATCATTCTGTTCTTCCTCAATTCTGCTCCAATTCGAACCCGACGACGAAGAGAAGACCGAAGCGCGAGTTCTCCCTCCCCCTCAATTACCACATCTTCTTCAATTCTCCACCGAATCACGCAAGGTTAGTACCGAAATCTTCGTTTTTCAATTCTCTACGTTTCTATAGCTTCAAATCTGTAAATGATGAACTACATTAGGAGAAATTAGGGACTGAAGTTTCGAATCCCTAGTTCCACTAATTCGAAATTTTCGAACTTAAATTCCTAATTTTGCCTCGAATTTGTCCACTATTAATCATAATATACATACACAAGGTTAAATCTACACTATTTACACTTAGATTTTGTGTTTTTGATGAATTCTAATTTAGGTAGAAGAGACTTACGAATTGCTTGTTAAAAAAATAGAATTTTTCAATTCTATTTTGCCTTGTTGTTAATAAAAGAATAGATTATGATTATATGTTATTTATGGATTTGTATGATAATGGTATTAAATTACCTAGAGATTGACTGAATTAAATGTGGAGAATCGAAGATTTTTAGGGGAGGTTCTGTCGAATTTTCGATAGAATTTATGTTGTATAATTATTCTGTTTATATTTCACATTATTTGTTCTTCTTGTTTTCTATTTTGCTAATTTACTAAGTTGTTTATGTCAAATATTAATGTTCGTTGTATTTAATTTTTATGTTGTTTTTGTGTTTATTAATTTTCATGTTATTATTACTCTGTTTAATATTAAATATTAATTGTTATGCTGTTAATATTTGTTTACTTTCAAAATTTCAAATTATTAGTATGCCTCCTCGTATGCGTGGTGGTATTTCTGGTTTTGGACCTGCTAGGGGCGACTGCCCTGGAGCATCATCTTCTTCTACACCGCCTCGTCATCCGGATCTTCGAGATGACGGCTTTATCTCAGCAGAGGCTCGTGCTTGGTACGTGTAACACCCCATCCAAAGCCTATCGTGGTTATCGCAATTTGAACACTTAAACGAAAACGTCGCAGCGGAAATAAACAACACCTGGACCTTGCCACGGTCTGATCGTTAGAATATACCGGCTTATATACAACATTTAACCAAAATACTTATCCAGCTCAAAACATTAACATCCACAATCCCACGACCAACCGAGTACTAGTATCTCGATCATAATCTCAACTTACAACAGTTTAATATCAACAGTCGGGTGCACAGGCGCAACCCGAACTCAAAATAAAAGTCCCCTCCTAAGTCTAACCGCTCCTACTCTCGTAGTGCGTCCTCATGGGCCTCTTACCTGCAAGTGTAAAAATAGCCCCCGAGGGGTCAGCACGAATGCTGGTACCCTCTCATGGCCCCCAGGCTAACGGGGCTACGACGACTAATTGTCGATAGCATGGAAATTGATTACATACACAAACATAATATGAAGTGCAAAACAATAACCACAGATGAACATATATAGTTCACAAGCAATGAATGACTCAAGCGTTCCCTTAACAAGTGGGTTAGTAACCCCCTCCTTAGTCCTCATTTCCTTAATCTCAGTTCCTTACCTTACCTTAATCTTAACCTCAATCTTAATCTCAATCTCAGTATACAAACCCTTCCTGGAAGGGATTGGTTGTAGCTTAATTCAAACCTGGGATTTAGGTGATCCCACCGCACCATCTTAATGCCACCTACTCTGGACGGGAGCCCAGCGTAGCTGACCGGCAACCGGCCCTAGGCTACAAGTCCGAAGACAAGTCCTTAAGCGGAGGGCGGATCTAATTCAGATACCGTCCCCCTTTCCACTTAGCATGCATGACCGGAGATCGGTCCCGGGTTTCCTCACTCAAGTTCCAGTTAGTAGACATCTTAAACACCATGTGCTAGCTAAGCCTTATCGGGCATTAACCAACAACCATCATCTTAACTCTTATTCTCAACAGTAAGTACTAAACTTAGTTAGTAACATTCTCAAGTCTCGCGGGTTAGTGTAAATGTAACACAATCACAACGAGAACAATATAACCGGTTGCATGCTTTATCTTGTTTTAGTCATAGCAAATAAACAGATAGCACACAAGCCGAGGGACACCTCGTTAGCAAGCAGGTCACGAAAAGGATTGTACCGTTCACCGTCGATCGTTGTTTGTTTAACCTTCTTCGGGGTCCCAATTCACAAACCTAAAACATTCATTCATTTTTAGGTTATTAGTTGTTTGCACCTTACTCAACTCACTTAGTTCCTAAGTACTTCCATTCAATAACCTCTCAAGTCCTTATCACTTAATCTTACAAACTTAACTTTATACATTAAAACTTATACTTGATCTTAACTTAATTCCTTAAGTTCTTAGGGTCCCAATCGTTACTACCCTACCAAGGGCATACCTCATTACCCATTACCATTCTTAGAAATTGAAATTTCTTTTTTTTTTTCTAGGCTCGACCGGACTTACCGACCGGACTTGCCAAGTCTGGTCCATTCCAGTACCTTTACCGTTGGAAAATTCACTCCGACCGGACTTACATGTCCGGTCCTATGTCCGGTCGATTCCAGAGACTTATAATCCGTACTAAATTCATGTCGACCGGACTTGACAAGTCCGGTCCCATGTCCGGTCCATTCCAGAAACATTTTCCCTCTCACAAAACAAGCCCGACCGGACTTGTAAGTCCGGTCCCCCAAGTCCGGTCGATTCCAGAAACATTTCCCGGTAGTGTAACAGAGTCCGACCGACCTTGCAAGTCCGGTCCTAAGGCCGGTCGGCTCTAAAAACTTGTTTCTAAATTCCTTTTTAACTCCAAACTTCTCCTCATATACCCTCATATGTTATAACCTCATTTGGGCACCTCAAATACACCTTAAGCCCTCCTTAAAATACCTTAAATCATCCACCAAGATCCACCTTAGTCATAAAGCATTTTCCTTGTAATAATGCTAACACTTGTAATGTTTTCCTCTAGGTTTCTAGGTGGTGGTTCATACCTAGTGTAACCACTATGCCAAATGTTTCCTTCACCACTATAACATCATCTCCCAAGCATCACTCACTATCTAAACTCTTTTAAACATTCACTTAAGGTTCCTTAACAAGATTAAACTTCCATCATCATTACATTATTTCCTTCCTAGATGTGCACCAACATTTGCCTAAGTCCTAAATACCCAAATACATTCTTTTGATTCCTAAATACTCCATGGTGATACCTAAGTCGTCATAAGTCATTAAAACATCTTAACTTCACCCTTTTTCATCAAGACAACCCATAGAACATTCCTAGTACTTCCTTAGTCATTAATTTCCCTTAGGATATCGTAAACACTTAAACTCTCCTTTAAATTTTTGCCATGGGTTCTCTAGTATATAGTACCTCCTAACACATGGTTTTTCTCCCAAAACAACCAATACCACAAAAATTCTCATCACAATAGTTTAACACCCATTTACACCAAAACTTCACCACATCATCATATAATGCTTAAACTTAAAATGCTTGGCACTTAGGCCCTTAAATAACAATAATCTTAACCACTGAATTTCCACATATATATATATGCCTTCAACCTGCGAATACACTCAACAAGGCTCCCATTGAAATAAAATGCTTCTTGTACTTCACCTTTATATTCCTAAGCTATCTCTTTTCTCATTTGCTCCTTAGTCACAAGTTCACAAGAATAGTCATTGTTTCTCCTAGGTTTTTATAGCACCTTCCCAATCTAAACTCTACACCAAACTCATCATATACCCATCATCTCATTTCCTCAAACAACAAGACAACTTAAGGTAAGTAATTTACCTTGTTTTCTCACAAGCTTACAAGCTTTTCTCCTTAGGTTTCCTTTGTTCAATCCCGATCACCAATGTGATTCTCCTTGCCAATGTTCTAACCAATATCCAATGACTCCAATGAGTACTAGATAACACATTAACCCTAAGGAACAAACCCTAGGTTTAAAATATGTTTTAAGGTATTAATGTGATTGTTTTACCTTGGTTTTCTCAAGACAACTTGGATGTGAAGCAAGAAGGACCTCCTCTCTCCTTTGAAGAGTAGAAACAAGCTAGAACAAGGCATAAACTGGAGTCCCATGAGTATATGTTTTCGGTCAAGTGAAGAAAATGGTGGAAACCTAGATTTTCTTACACTTTCTTTACCTTAAGAGAATGGAGATGCCAATGGAGTCTCCAAACTTGAATTTCCTCCTCTAATTGTGGTTTGACTTGGCACCAAAATGAAGCTCTTGAAGTTTTGAAAAGATAGAAAGGAGGAGCTTGAGCTAACTAAGAAGATATGTATTTTTGTTTTGGATTTGGAGCTAAAATGAGCAAGATGTGTGCAAAGAAGATGGAGCTAGCATGGAGAGGTGCTTCACGTTAATGGAGAAGAGAAAGAGAGCAAGAAAACCGTGTGAAACAAGGAAGAATGAAGAAGTGAGGAGAGAGAATCACTAAAGGTGAGATATTATGTAAAAATGAATAGTACTTTAGGCTTTAAAAGACTTATTTGCTTTCTTAATCACTTAATGAGTCATGAAGGTGGTGACTCACCCCTTAAGAAACCGGCCCCCTTTTAGTAATGAGGGTAGTTTAGTCTTTGTTGACCAAATGTCTCACTCATATAGACTTATGTTATAAACTAGCTTAATAAATTCACTATTCATCAAAACAAGGCACATTGTTGTGAAATTTTTGATTTCCCATTGATATAGACCTCCAATTGTGATACTATATAGTACACATATTAATTAAGGAGTAATGATGGACATTTAGCCATTCAAAACTCATTTACAAGACAATTTTTCAAAAACGTGCTTTAAGACTCCTTAAAGCACATTTTGTGTTTTAACTTGTTTTCAAGCTTGGTTTTCTTTGGTAATTGACTTAAAATGACCATTAGGATATTACTAAGGTCTTAGAACAATATTTGGGTACTCTCCCATGTCTCTCCAAGCTTAGAGCACGTTTTTGTTAAAACTGCTCTTTTGGTGTTTCCTTATATTTTTTTGATTAGAAATGTTTCTTAATGTTTCTAAGGCATTATTTAGCCTCCTTATATCTTAGTTTATCATGTAAACACCATATCTAAGTTTGGGGTATTTCAGTACGATCTAGGCAGAGATTTTGTGATAGAGAGGAGATTTGCACCAGAGGTGCTAGAGGCTGCAGGGGTGGATACTCTGTTTGCCAGATTAGGACTTTCGATGGTCCTTGGTGGAGAAATATGTGACTACTTCTACCACATAGGCAGTGTACCTAATCGTTTTGCGGGATAGTGGATTCGTGGGGTTGTCGTACTCTTGGGGACCTCGCTGTGGATAACTGACAGTGGATTAAATTTACTGAGACTTCTAGTCAATAGATTTTATCATTTTTTAGGAGAAGAAATAATTACAAACTTAACTTAAACAAAATAATAATAAAAACAATTAAAATAGAACAAGATAATAAAAATAGGAATTATAAATCTTTTTATGTTTTTAAGAAAACATCCCAGGTTGTTCTGCTCACCTATTTTATCAATTATATTAATGTAAACTTTACCACTTAAGTAATAAACTCAGAAACTATAAATAATTCGTTGACGACTAAATCTAACGAACCCTAACCAGTTGCTAGAACAAGCAGCAGACTAATGCTCTAATCCGGACACAACCAATCGCATAAAGAACAGCTTCCATTTGAGACTAATTAACCTATAGGCCGGATCAGGCTTCTAGCTGTTAATCAGGTTTAATTCCTATGTCTTGTTTACTATCTCAGCTCTCGCGTGTTGATTAGAAAACTACAAATATTGCTTTAATAATTGATCAGAGAATTAAAGCAGATGAATACTGGAATTAAACTACTACTTTAAATAAAATAATAGTGGAAAGCTTAACATAACATAATTATATAAAATAGGCTCGCATCCCAAACCTGGGAGGGCTTAAGTTTATTAATTAAACATAACTATTATAAACAACGTTTAAACAAAAATAGAGAAAGGGTAGAGAAAACTCCAGCTAGCAAGTCGACTCTGAATCCTAGCTCCGCCTCTGTATCCATGTCGTACTAATAATAATAATAATAAATGGTAGAGATGTGATGTGGTGGAAAGACAAATAAAATGGAGAAAACGGGGAGAAAAGAAATGGATGTGGTTTGTACGTGGTGAGCGAGTGAGGTGAGCTGTTTCGTGAACTAGGTGATGGACTTTGGATTAAAAGAAGGGATGCCTTAATAACAAGGGAGCGTAGTTTATTTATAGGAAGAGTGAAGAAGAAGAAGACAACGGAGCAGGCGTGCAGTTGGTGAGCAGATCGCGGAGATTACAGTCAGAGAATTTGTTGTAGATAGAGGCGGCGTCACGCGTGAGTAAATTGCGGTAGGCACCGTCTGCAATTAATGAAGTGCGGCGCTGCGAAGGAAGAATGGAAAAAACGGAGAAGAAAACTGGATCTGGCGTGCTGTTTTGTCTGAGTTGGTCGCGTCCGCCTCTCCCGTCCGCATGCTTGTCCCGTGTGAATCAGGCGGACCTCTCTTCCGCGTCCGCTTCCTGTCCGCGACTTATCAGGCGGACCACTCTCTCTTGTCCGCGCCTTATTAGGCGGACTCCTCAGACATGTCCGCCCAGGCGGTCCATATATATAGGCGTGTATTATAATTATTACTGCAATCTTCAACCGGCTCCCGATTCTTCGTTATAAGTCCGTTTTAATCGCCGTTTGTTGCGTTGGAAAGCTCATGAGATAAACTATGCATTATATAGCTTTTTCCTACATTTAACACATAAAATATATCAGTTCATATCAAAATATAAATCTAGGAAAATCATATGATAAGTGTAAAATATGACATGCATTGTTATAAAAATAGGAAGAATTAAAGTCCTAAGAATAGATATATTTTACACTTATCAAACTTCCTCACACTTAGCTTTTGCTTGTCCCAAGCAAATAGAGAATAATATATCTCTAAGGCCGTAGTATCAAACCTCAGGATTAAACAGATGCAAAACAGAGCAAGCCAAGTGACAATCAAATGAATAGTTCTGCTCCTGGTTGTAGGTTTTCGCAAACAGTGAAAAAGAAAAATTTTAAAAGCATGGAGAAGTTAGATTACAAAATCTGAATATAAATTATCTTGGGATCTTCTACCATTCTTTTCCTCTAACCTTTGGATGACAAGGGGTGTGAAGTAACACCTTATTCCGTGATACCTTTCAACACCACGTACTCATGATCAAAAACAAAAATTAAACTGCAATTAACTCTTTTCGTATGCAAAAACATTCTTCTTCAAGAAATATATACAACACAAACGAATAATTGCGAATTGCAGAGTTTTCCCATAACCCAGACTTTCTCTCTATCCTTGTAACGGTGTTGGGCCAACTATCCCAGATCACGAGACCTTAGGTAGATAGGTGTTAAGGCACCCCTAGGACTTAATAACCGGATAGACGAGGCCTGCTTTTGTTAGGAAAATTTTTTATCAGCGGAGTACCTTGCCTTATCCTTTCATTCCAAACTTTCATATCATTTCCAAAATCCCAAGATAAACTAATTCAGTTTTTCCAATCAACTTAATCCACCAAATTTGGGAAACAGATTCATTTGAATAAAACTATATATACAAACAACCTAAAGCAGAAAGATTCTTGAGGTGGTCACCTGGCTTCACTTCAAATTTTATGCAAAAATTTTCACCCAAGAATTCAACATTTATAAGCACTCAGAGCAGTGATTCCCTTAATGCAAGAAGACAATTAAAAACATGTGTGGCATTAAGTGCAACTGGCATATTTTCAGGGAAAGGTCTAAACTAACTTCCTCACACTTAGCTTTTGCTTGTCCTCAAGCAAATAGAGAATAATATATCTCTAAGGCCGTAGTATCAAACCTCAGGATTAAACAGATGCAAAACAGAGCAAGCCAAGTGACAATCAAATGAATAGTTCTGCTCCTGGTTGTAGGTTTTCGCAAACAGTGAAAAAGAAAAATTTTTAAAAGCATGGAGAAGTTAGATTACAAAATCTGAATATAAATTATCTTGGGATCTTCTACCATTCTTTTCCTCTAACCTTTGGATGACAAGGGGTGTGAAGTAACACCTTATTCCGTGATACCTTTCAACACCACGTACTCATGATCAAAAACAAAAATTAAACTGCAATTAACTCTTTTCGTATGCAAAAACATTCTTCTTCAAGAAATATATACAACACAAACGAATAATTGCGAATTGCAGAGTTTTCCCATAACCCAGACTTTTCTCTCTATCCTTGTAACGGTGTTGGGCCAACTATCCCAGATCACGAGACCTTAGGTAGATAGGTGTTAAGGCACCCCTAGGACTTAATAACCGGATAGACGAGGCCTGCTTTTGTTAGGAAAATTTTTGATCAGCGGAGTACCTTGCCTTATTTCATTCCAAACTTTCATATCATTTCCAAAATCCCAAGATAAACTAATTCAGTTTTTCCAATCAACTTAATCCACCAAATTTTGGGAAACAGATTCATTTGAATCAAACTAATATACAAACAACCTAAAGCAGAAAGATTCTTGAGGTGGTCACCTGGCTTCACTTCAAATTTTATGCAAAAATTTTCACCCAAGAATTCAACATTTATAAGCACTCAGAGCAGTGATTCCCTTAATGCAAGAAGACAATTAAAAACATGTGTGGCATTAAGTGCAACTGGCATATTTTCAGGGAAAGGTCTAAACTAACTTCCTCACACTTAGCTTTTGCTTGTCCTCAAGCAAATAGAGAATAAATATATCTCTAAGGCCGTAGTATCAAACCTCAGGATTAAACAGATGCAAAACAGAGCAAGCCAAGTGACAATCAAATGAATAGTTCTGCTCCTGGTAGTAGGTTTTCGCAAACGTGAAAAAGAAAAATTTTTAAACGCACGGAGAAGTTAGATTACAAAATCTGAATATAAATTATCTTGGGATCTTCTACCATTCTTTTCCTCTAACCTTTGGATGACAAGGGGTGTGAAGTAACACCTTATTCCGTGATACCTTTCAACACCACGTACTCATGATCAAAAACAAAAATTAAACTGCAATTAACTCTTTTCGTATGCAAAAACATTCTTCTTCAAGAAATATATACAACACAAACGAATAATTGCGAATTGCAGAGTTTTCCCATAACCCAGACTTTTCTCTCTATCCTTGTAACGGTGTTGGGCCAACTATCCCAGATCACGAGACCTTAGGTAGATAGGTGTTAAGGCACCCCTAGGACTTAATAACCGGATAGACGAGGCCTGCTTTTGTTAGGAAAATTTTTGATCAGCGGAGTACCTTGCCTTATCCTTTCATTCCAAACTTTCATATCATTTCCAAAATCCCAAGATAAACTAATTCAGTTTTTCCAATCAACTTAATCCACCAAATTTTGGGAAACAGATTCATTTGAATAAAACTATATATACAAACAACCTAAAGCAGAAAGATTCTTGAGGTGGTCACCTGGCTTCACTTCAAATTTTATGCAAAAATTTTCACCCAAGAATTCAACATTTATAAGCACTCAGAGCAGTGATTCCCTTAATGCAAGAAGACAATTAAAAACATGTGTGGCATTAAGTGCAACTGGCATATTTTCAGGGAAAGGTCTAAACTAACTTCCTCACACTTAGCTTTTGCTTGTCCTCAAGCAAATAGAGAATAAATATATCTCTAAGGCCGTAGTATCAAACCTCAGGATTAAACAGATGCAAAACAGAGCAAGCCAAGTGACAATCAAATGAATAGTTCTGCTCCTGGTTGTAGGTTTTCGCAAACAGTGAAAAAGAAAAATTTTTAAACGCACGGAGAAGTTAGATTACAAAATCTGAATATAAATTATCTTGGGATCTTCTACCATTCTTTTCCTCTAACCTTTGGATGACAAGGGGTGTGAAGTAACACCTTATTCCGTGATACCTTTCAACACCACGTACTCATGATCAAAAACAAAAATTAAACTGCAATTAACTCTTTTCGTATGCAAAAACATTCTTCTTCAAGAAATATATACAACACAAACGAATAATTGCGAATTGCAGAGTTTTCCCATAACCCAGACTTTTCTCTCTATCCTTGTAACGGTGTTGGGCCAACTATCCCAGATCACGAGACCTTAGGTAGATAGGTGTTAAGGCACCCCTAGGACTTAATAACCGGATAGACGAGGCCTGCTTTTGTTAGGAAAATTTTTGATCAGCGGAGTACCTTGCCTTATCCTTTCATTCCAAACTTTCATATCATTTCCAAAATCCCAAGATAAACTAATTCAGTTTTCCAATCAACTTAATCCACCAAATTTTGGGAAACAGATTCATTTGAATCAAACTATATATACAAACAACCTAAAGCAGAAAGATTCTTGAGGTGGTCACCTGGCTTCACTTCAAATTTTATGCAAAAATTTTCACCCAAGAATTCAACATTTATAAGCACTCAGAGCAGTGATTCCCTTAATGCAAGAAGACAATTAAAAACATGTGTGGCATTAAGTGCAACTGGCATATTTTCAGGGAAAGGTCTAAACTAACTTCCTCACACTTAGCTTTTGCTTGTCCTCAAGCAAATAGAGAATAAATATCTCTAAGGCCGTAGTATCAAACCTCAGGATTAAACAGATGCAAAACAGAGCAAGCCAAGTGACAATCAAATGAATAGTTCTGCTCCTGGTTGTAGGTTTTCACAAACAGTGAAAAAGAAAAATTTTTAAAAGCACGGAGAAGTTAGATTACAAAATCTGAATATAAATTATCTTGGGATCTTCTACCATTCTTTTCCTCTAACCTTTGGATGACAAGGGGTGTGAAGTAACACCTTATTCCGTGATACCTTTCAACACCACGTACTCATGATCAAAAACAAAAATTAAACTGCAATTAACTCTTTTCGTACGCAAAAACATTCTTCTTCAAGAAATATATACAACACAAACGAATAATTGCGAATTGCAGAGTTTTCCCATAACCCAGACTTTCTCTCTATCCTTGTAACGGTGTTGGGCCAACTATCCCAGATCACGAGACCTTAGGTAGATAGGTGTTAAGGCACCCCTAGGACTTAATAACCGGATAGACGAGGCCTGCTTTTGTTAGGAAAATTTTTGATCAGCGGAGTACCTTGCCTTATCCTTTCATTCCAAACTTTCATATCATTTCCAAAATCCCAAGATAAACTAATTCAGTTTTTCCAATCAACTTAATCCACCAAATTTTGGGAAACAGATTCATTTGAATAAAACTATATATACAAACAACCTAAAGCAGAAAGATTCTTGAGGTGGTCACCTGGCTTCACTTCAAATTTTATGCAAAAATTTTCACCCAAGAATTCAACATTTATAAGCACTCAGAGCAGTGATTCCCTTAATGCAAGAAGACAATTAAAAACATGTGTGGCATTAAGTGCAACTGGCATATTTTCAGGGAAAGGTCTAAACTTCCTCACACTTAAGAGGAGCAATGTCCTCATTGTTCATAAAATAATCAAGAAAAGACCTTTCAAAATATGCCAGACTCATGAAGAATTTCATTCAGGACAATCATGGACTGATAAAATAAATAAGCAATTAAAAGCATTATAGGCTGAACACAAACATTAAATAAAGAAACTAAAACTCCCCTGATATCGTAGATTGAGGAAGGTAAACTTCCTCACACTTAAGCTTGGACAAGGGGGTAGCGTTCCTCACACTTGCGTTCAAGCAAGTGTCCAGCCTTGGAGTTCTTCAGATACCATGATAAGAATTTCACCTGCACACACTACCCAAAAATAAACGCTAAAAAGCGTTGCATGAAAGCATAGACACCATTTCCACTTCTTTTTTTTTCTGTTAAAAATTAAAATCAAAATAAAATCATAAAAATAATAATAATAGGATAATAAAGTTTAACCACTGGGTTGCCTCCCAGTAAGCTGCCCTTAGTTTTAGTCTTTGGCTAGACTATCGCTTCGTTATCCTGGATCAAAAATAAAAGTAGACAATACCTTCGCCAGGAAAACGAAGTTAGTAATAATAAAAAGCAAACCACCTGGATCACAACAAAACGTTACTTCGGTAAATAAAATAGGAAAATGAATACTCCACAAAACCTGGTGTTTGAGGAGGTACTGCCGGTAACGTAGTTGTAACAGGAGACCAGGTGGTGATGACTTTTCTTCCTCAAATTGGAGGATGTAAACATCCTCCTCTTGCTGTTGAGGCTTATGGAGGCAGGATGGAAGTTGACGAGAGACCGGTGGTAGTGTTCCTTCCTCAGATTGGATGATGTAAATTTCCTCTTCCGGTTGGTGAGGCTCAATAGGATCACCTTTCTCAAGCTCGCAGACCGGCTCAGACAACTTAGCTTCATATTTTAATTGCTCCTCTTTTGTTGGGGATGGGGATGGAGGAGAAATGTAACTCTCAGACATCTGCTCCAACTCGGCGTCGGAGAAAAATGTCTTGAGAAGTTACATTATCTCCTCATCAGAACTTGTAGTTTCAATAATATCTGGCTCGAATTGGTCTTCACTCCTTGGAGTCACCACTGGAATTTCTTCTGGTGGCTCGGCCTGACTCAGGAGAAATTCGTCTAGCCTCCGTGTAGATTGTTGCTCGTTCTGATTGAAGTAGTAATACCCCAACTGAGTTTCGTTGTACTGTGCATTAGCCTGGTTGACTTCCCACCAATACGGTTCTCGATTTGATGGTTGAGGTGGTTGATAGTCCTTGACCAATCTTTGATATGAGGATATTTCCTCTTGCATTCGTGTCCATTCCAGATTGATCAATAATCTTCTCACCTCATCGTGGCTGCTCTCCATTGTGAGTAATTAACCTACAAAAACAAAAATACCAAGTAGAATAGAAAATAAAAATAGAAAAGAAACACAAAAATAAAACAGAGATACAAGAAATATAGTTTTTTTTATTTTTTTTTGTAAGTAAAATAAAAATAAAGCAAAAATAAAATAAAAGTAAATAAAAATAGAAATCTCAATAAAATTCAAAAACTATCAATTAACCGTGCTGGAGGTCCCCGGCAACGGCGCCAAAAACTTGGTGGAGAAATATGTGACTACTTCTACCACATAGGCAGTGTACCTAATCGTTTTGCGGGATAGTGGATTCGTGGGGTTGTCGTACTCTTGGGGACCTCGCTGTGGATACCTGACAGTGGATTAAATTTACTGAGACTTCTAGTAAATAGATTTTATCATTTTTTAGGAGAAGAAATAATTACAAACTTAACTTAAACAAAATAATAAAAACAATTAAAATAGAACAAGATAATAAAAATAGGAATTATAAATCTTTTTGTGTTTTAAGAAAACATCCCAGGTTGTTCTGCTCACCTATTTTATCAATTATATCAATGTAAACTTTACCACTTAAGTAATAAACTCAGAAACTATAAATAATTCGTTGACGACTAAATCTAACGAACCCTAACCAGTTGCTAGAACTAGCAGCAGACTAATGCTCTAATCCGGACACAACCAATCGCATAAAGAACAGCTTCCATTTGAGACTAATTAACCTATAGGCCGGATCAGGCTTCTAGCTGTTAATCAGGTTTAATTCCTATGTCTTGTTTACTATCTCAGCTCTCGCGTGTTGATTAGAAAACTACAAATATTGCTTTAATAATTGATCAGAGAATTAAAGCAGATGAATAACTGGAATTAAACTACTACTTTAAATAAAATAATAGTGGAAAGCTTAACATAACATAATTATATAAAATAGGCTCGCATCCCAAACCTGGGAGGGCTTAAGTTTATTAATTAAACATAACTATATATAAACAACGTTTAAACAAAATAAGAGAAAGGGTAGAGAAAACTCCATCTAGCAAGTCGACTCTGAATCCTAGCTCTGCCTCTGTATCCACGTCGTACTAATTATAAAAATAATAATAAATGGTAGAGATGTGATGTGGTGGAAAGACAAATAAAAATGGAGAAAACGGGGAGAAAAGAAATGGATGTGGTTTGTACGTGGTGAGCGAGTGAGGTGAGCTGTTCGTGAACTAGATGATGGACTTTGGATTAAAAGAAGGGATGCCTTAATAACAAGGGAGCGTAGTTTATTTATAGGAAGAGTGAAGAAGAAGAAGACAACGGAGCAGGCGGTGCAGTTGGTGAGCAGATCGCGGAGATTACAGTCAGAGAATTGATTGCAGATAGAGGCGGTGTCACGCGTGAGTAAATTGCGGTAGGCACCGTCTGCAATTAATGAAGTGCGGCGCCGCGAAGGAAGAATGGAAAAAACGGAGAAGAAAACTGGATCTGGCGTGCTGTTTTGTCTGAGTTGGTCGCGTCCGCCTCTCCCGTCCGCATGCTTGTCCGCGTGTGAATCAGGCGGACCTCTCTTCCGCGTCCGCTTCCTTGTCCGCGACTTATCAGGCGGACCACTCTCTCTTGTCCGCGCCTTATTAGGCGGACTCCTCAGACATGTCCGCCCAGGCGGTCCATATATATATAGGCGTGTATTATAATTATTACTGCAATCTTCAACTGGCTCCCGATTCTTCGTTATAAGTCCGTTTTAATCGCCGTTTGTTGCGTTGGAAAGCTCATGAGATAAACTATGCATTTATATAGCTTTTTCCTACATTTAACACATAAAATATATCAATTCATATCAAAATATAAATCTAGGAAAATCATATGATAAGTGTAAAATATGACATGCATTGTTATAAAAATAGGAAGAATTAAAGTCCTAAGAATAGATATATTTTACACTTATCAGTCCTAAAGATAGGTGCGGGAGTCTTTTGTGCAGAGGTAGTTAGAGAGTTTTATGCTAATGCCCAGGCGGGCAATCTGAGCATTACCTCTTTCGTACGCCATCGCCCCGTGGAGATCACACCCTCGACATTCTCGTTTATCTTCCAGATCCCGGTTAATCCGGGCGATTGCTGAGGATTCACAGAGGACCACATGCATATGTCGAAGTCGAGGTGGCTTCAGGATGTAGGTCGGAGGACCCGACATAGAGGGGAGGAGGACAAGGATGTCCTCCCTTTCGCGAGCTTCCCTACACTGAAGCAGAGGCTTCTCTTGGACATCATTGGCCATCAGATTCGCCCATCTGCGGCGCATGATGCTTCTGATGAGGACTGCGCTTTACTAGACTATTTCCTCTCTCCTTTTCCACCTGCTCAGCGCCTCTCCTTCAGCCACATCATGTTCGACCAGCTCCATAAGGTGGTCTCCTATCTGAGGACGAAGAAGAAGAAGATCACTCCCATCTTTCCCTTCTTCATCTGGTACCACCTTATCACTCACCTCCCAGCAGAGGCCATACAGGGTGTAGAGCTCCGGACAGGAGAGCGCCCAGTCACACTGCAGACTGTGCGGCGCTGGGGCTTTATGCGCTCAGATGACGGTACCTGGGTCAGGGGTACCGCTGCCCGGTCTTCTATTGCATCTTCCACAGCAGCAGGGCCCTCTACGGGAGCTACACCTTCAGCTGATCCTGACCCACAGTCCGCTGACACTGCACAGGGAGAGGAGCCCTACGTGCCGACTACTGACGTGATGCAGACTCCAGCTCCTGTTCCTATCTCCACAGATCTACAGGCTCAATTCCAGACCTTCCTCCAGATGCAGCAGCAGATGCATCAGCGGTTCGAGAGCTTTGAGCAGACTCAGCAGAGGATGCTGGCTGAGCAGTCACAGATGACGCAGCGCTTGGATCGGAGTGACGAGTTGTATTCACGGGTGACACAGCGCTTAGACCGGAGTGACGAGTTGCATGCACAGACCGCTCAGCTCATGCAGCATCTCCTCGCTCAGATAGGCCAGGGACCAGCACAGCCTTCACAGCCTCCACCACCACCACAGTGATTTGTATTTTTATTTTTATTTTATATTTCTCTGTTGTTTACTAACATTTTGTAGACTAATACTGTTTTAACCATATCAAACTTTGTTACATACAGGAAGGTAACAGTTCAGTTTACTTTATGTTTTTGTTTTATGCAATGCATTATTAATTATGGTTTGCCTTTTAATATTTTCTTTTGATGCCATTTGAGTTCTGCTGGCTATATATGATTTTCTTTTCAGAATAAATTCTATATCCAACATATAGCTGAACTCGCCTATGGGAGCAACCTCAGTTGCTCTAGGAATTTCGATATATTTGGTTGAAATACCCCTAAATTAATTTAAATTAATTTAGGGGATTTCTTTTATTAAACCTTTAATAATACTATTAAGTATTAAATTATTTTATGGAATTATGAATATTAAATTATTATATGGAGTTATGAATATTAAATTATTATATGGGATTATGAATATTAAATTAGTATATGGAATTGTGAAATTTATTAGGGGTTTTCTCCTATTTAACCCTAATTATTATACATTATTATATATTATGATGAATTTAATAATAAGATTTATAAGTCAATAAATCTTGGGAAAATTATTAAACACTCCAAATATATTATAAAGATTTTAGGAAGTGTTGGAACATTGTTTTGAAACATAAAATCAATATAAAATTCTAGAAACCTTAAAGCTTATTAGGCCTTGCTAGAGTTGACTTTTTGAGAATGGTCAAACCAGGCCATGAACCTATACCAATAAATAGGTTATGAAAAACCATGAAGATCGATAAAAGAACGTCAAAAACGGATCATCCTAGCCAAAGTTATGCTAGGTTGAAGTTTAGAGTCAAAATTTTGAAAACTGCCACGTGTCAAGCTCACACGGGTCGCCTGTACTTGGCACGAAAATCGGCCAGAATCCTAACTGCTATCAGTGTTTTTGCCCTAACTTTAAACACTGATATCTCACTTGTCTTTGGGAATTTTTGAGTGCCGTCTTTTGCATTCTCTTCTCCTTCATCTCCTCTTTCCAACCATTACTCACATACCCTAATTCATTATACATCAGCCGGAAATTCGATCCAAAGTAGCCACCTTGCAAAACCGAAACTGCAGTTTTCCAGTTTCTCTTCGAATTCAGGTAACTTCGACTAGCCATAACTTCTTCGTTTCTCAGCCAAATTCCATGTTCTTTAGCTCGTTTTGAAGAGCTCTAATCCCTCTATAACTTTCATGTTGATGACCAAAGCCAATTCCAAACCGTTTGTAAGAGAGAGGTGTCTAAAGTTTCGAATTCATCACAGCATAAAATCACAGTTTTCTTTCCAGAAAACGTAAGGTAAACTCGCAACTTCTAGCTTCAACATCTTTCTGTATGGTGCGAGTTAGGATTAGTGCTTGCTATCATTGTGTAGATCTACAATTCTTCTTTCCAATGAGCCCTTACTCATTATCTAACTCGTTTTATACTGCTAGTTCTAGATCCGCAAAGTCGGCACCACGAACTGATTAAAGTTCGAGTCTTTTCCAGTTTCCGATTTGGAATTCACCAAATTCGCTCAATCTGGTGAGTTTTTCTTCAAATTGTTCCTATGTTGCTAATCGAAATTGCAATACCGATCTAACCCATGTCTCAATTTAGTCAATTACGTGTTAGATTAAGAGAATTTGTAAGAATTGTAATCGATTTTAATTCTGAAACCGAACTAACCCTAACATTCGAATTGATTTCGAATCTTGGTGTATACTGTATTAAAATTGGGGACATTGGTACCAATAGAACCGAAATTTGATTACGAATCCATAGAAACAAAAATCATCGAATTTGGTTCTGTGAGTTGAGAGAAATTAACAGATTAGTACTCGGGTAATGCGCTGGGGATTGGGGATGAACTCGAGGATTTTCGGCCGTCCGATCGTAGGTTTTAGGAACGGACGGCCGAGATTAGATCTGGGGAGTTTAAGTTGGTTATGAGTTTTAATATTTCCAGAATTAAACCCTAACTTGCTGAATTAATTTAAATATCTTCCCGAAGGTATTTTGACTTGAAATTTTAACCATAGATTCCTTATTTCATCTAGTTTATTTCGATGTAAATTATTATGGTTTTGGAGTTTTAAAACATAAGTTATGATTTTTACAAGTTTCGGGTTTTCTGGAATTATTTGGCCATATTAAAAAGATATTTTTATGAAATAAAAATTTTATAATATGTCTAAAATGTTATAGCTACTGTATATTAAATTTGGGAATTTTTGGGCAACGGGAAAAGGTTTTAAAAATTGTGTTTGTGAGTTTTTCATAAGAATAACCTATAATATAAAGTTTTTAATGTAACCAAAAATTAAAGTATGGTTTGTTAATTAACTTTTAAGCTGGGGAAAATAAAGGAAACTAAATTAGCATTTTATAACAGTAAGTTTATAAATGTTTTTGTATTAGTTTTTAAGAGAAGTGAAATTATTTACATATATGTATATATACTTACTTAAGTAGAAACTTATATAAATTAAGGAGTTTAATTGTCCTACGTTTTATTTACTATATTATATGGGAGTTAATATTATTAATTAAACTAAGGAATATATATATATATATATATATATATATATATATATATATATATATATATATATATATATATATTATACATATATAAAGAATAAAGTAGTAACTTAGGGTAAAGCAAGGAACTAATAAATTAACACTTATAATAACTAAATATTATAAGAGCTAGTATCCTAAGATATAGTTAAAGGAAATACTTCATAGAACATACATGGGATGCGGTTAGTGATAATATAGTTTAAATATAATAAGTTACGTAGGGAATGTCTTAATTAAATTCTAATACAGGTATACTTATATATATTAAAGGGAAACACTTTATTTTATAAACCGCGTATCGGTTGTAGTTATGCCTAAAAGTTTTTAAACATAATTAAATACAATAATTACATAAATAATGTTTTGAACAATCCTAGAATATATAAATATATATATAAATAAAATTAGTTACCTTTGAATTTCTAGGATTTATTAACGGTATTAAAATACATGTATATATTTAGTTAGTGACCACAATGTAAATCTATAATTGGGTTAAGAAATTAATAAGTTGAAATTTAGGAATATTTGTAATTAGTTTACATAAAGTGTTACACAAATAGATCTTATTATTTAATTGATAATAAAATGAATGAAATACTTTTACATTTAAATGTTCTTATTATATAAACAATAATAAAGTAAATGAGTTACTTTTGCATCTAAATGTGAAGAGGATAAATAAGTCTAGATTTAATCATTTCTTAATATTTATAGTATTGAGTAATAACTTAATATCTTGTGATAAAATCATTAAAAGGATTATGATATAAAACTAAATTAAACTATGATTGGGGAATTAAACTAAATAATAATCCTTACGTTCTTAGAATTTGATAAGCCATATAAAATACATTTAATACCAATGTTCAGGATGTGAGTTTATAATTAAGTAATGTATTTAGTAGTTAGAATTTATAAGAAGGTTTATAAATAGAAATTAGATACTTAAAATCTTTGAACCTTTAATTAGATGAATCTGGGTTACGTAAGAGATTATATTGATTTTCCTTTTTAACACTGGAAATATTAATGTGTCATTTGAATATAAGGTGTGGGGATTTTCAGAACAGATTATCTTATTACATAATTAACAATTTCACTTATGAATCAGAATTTAGTTCTTAGATAGATTTTACCTTATGTCGAGATATAATGTTTATCCTAAAATACAATAAAGGAAATTAATTTATTAAGTTATCCCTTTGAAACTTTAGGTTTGTAAACAATTTAAAACGTATTTAAGACTTAAGTTTGTTGTAGTTAGTATAAGAGGATTATAAATAGTCTATGGAGGGAATGTGTTAAAATAAAACATTTAGGAAATTAAATGTAAGTAAGGATACATAAAAGGGTTATACTAAACACCTTATTATATAGGTAATAATTAAGCGAATAATATACTTTGTGGATACTAAGTAAAGAGTTGGAAGGGCTTGAGTTAATTAAAATATAGTTGTTTCAGGATGAAGAGTAATTGAACATCTTAAGACAAGATAATTAAATGGTTATAATATTAAGTCATTCTGAAGTAGAGATAAAATAATTGAGTCTAGTAGTTGTCTCTAAATTCTAAGATTGATTGAATAACGTATAATGCACTTATGTTATAAAGGTCTTTAATGTGAGAATTATGGTTAGGAATGGGTAAAGTGGATAAGGGTGGAACAATTAACAAGTGTTAATAAAATACATTCCTTGGTCTTACCACCTTGAGTAATACAACGTTCTCAGACAAGTCAAAGATTATGCATAACATTTGAGTGAGGGCTTAAAGGATAATTGAGACTTTGAAATAAGAGTAAGGAGTTTATTTAAGCGTAACATAGGCTACGAGTGGTTGATGATGGATTACCTTTATATTCTTCAGAGTACTGTTGATTGTTTGCGCAAGTTGATTAGAACTGCTACAACGTTACCCAGGTACGATTTCTCGTACTCAGCGTATTGTATTTTGGACTCTATGGAATGTTTTGTACGATTTCTCGTACTCAGCGTATTGTATTTTGGACTCTATGGAATGTTTTGTACGATTTCTCGTACTCCGATATTTTGCTGATTGACTTGTGGAATGTTTTGGAAAACGCTAACTGACTTTAAGAGGAACTTCTAAAAAGGAAATGGTTGTGTGACTGACTCAGCTTGTGTGACTAACTGAGCCTTGGATGTGGAACTCATTTGGGTATTGGTTTCTTCTATTTGGTGTCCCGTTAGACATTGACTGCTTAGGGTTTACGCTTCTGCACTCTGTAGGACTGAGTGTTTTTGGTATTGCTCTGGGTAGTTGGTGATCTAGTGGGGATTTGGAAAAAGGTCAATCTTGGAAATCTTTCCTTCGACGTGCGCGCGTCTTCAATGGTAACAGTAGGGGGCTGTATATCCCTCGCCCATAGGGGCATTGATATTTTACAGTAGGGGGCTGTATATCCCTCGCCCATAGGGGCATTGATATTTGACAGTGAGGGGTTGTATATCCCCTGTCCTTAGTGGACGTGATGAACAGTGAGGGGTTGTATATCCCCTGTCCTTAGTGGACGTGATGAACAGTGAGGGGCTGTATATCCCCTGTCCTTAGTGGACGTGATGAACAGTGAGGGGCTGTATATCCCCTGTCCTTAGTGGACGTGATTGGCGGTGGGGGCCATCTCTCCCAGTTAAATTATTCCACTCTCGAGTTCTTGGTTCTTGGATCTACTTTATCATTCCTAGTCCTTTGTGGCTATCTGGGTTTTTCTACTCCTAACGGGAATTGGTTCTAACATCAACAATGGATGCTTACTAACTATGTGGTGTGACTACTTAAGTGGATGACTTGTTTTGGAAGTTCTTTATCTTTGTCTTGTTTTCCTTTCTCTTTAAACTTGATTGTTTTGAAGTGCTTTATCTCTGTTTTACTTTTAAGAGTTTGTTTTCATGTTACTATTTATTTTGAAGAGTTATGTTTTATAAGTTTGTTTTTTGGAGAATTGTACCAGTTCCATTCCAGGGAACTGACCTGCCCCTTTTGGGGTGGGCTGCTTGGTTTCATCTTGCAGGTACGAATTGATTTACAGGTGGCCACGAAGAGAATGAGCGTTTGGGATGGGACTAGGTTTTGTGGAGAGCGAATGTGTTTTACTGTTATGTTTTGTTAAGTTTTCTCGAAGTTCAGACCGTAACTTAGTTAATTGTAAAGGTTGTAATTGGTGAGGTTGGTACCGGGTGTTTGGAGCCCGATGGTCTGTAGCACCTTTAGTTTATTTTTCGCTGTTGTTTTATTATTATAGGGGTGTTACAGAAAGTGGTATCAGAGCGTAGTTACGCTCTGAACCCGAGAAAACAAGCCGAGTGAAATACTTAGATTATAGGTGCACTTAAAACTGGGGAACTGGGGTAGAATTGGGAAGTGAGGACTCCAGTAAGGCACGACTCCTAACCCTTTTTGGAATTGTGAATGATTCCTTTACACACTTTTCTTTTGTGAATGTTTGTTGAGTGTGATGTGTTGTTATACTGTCCCAACAATAAACTACAGAAATATATATACATATATATATATATATAAGTTTGGAACATCCTATATTAAGTACGATAAGATTTTGGTTGAGATAAACCAAATATTAAGCTATTTTTCAAAAGCATGCTCATGTAGAATACATTGCTAAAAAAAATGTAATCCTTTAAAAGCTAGTACACAAATTCCTGGAATTGTAAAGAATACTTTTGGTTGAAAACAATATCCAAATATAACTTTAAATAACTAAATTAGTATTGATATTATGTGGAAGTGCTTCAACTCCTGTAAAGTTTCTAAATAAATCTCAAGAATTGCTTGGAACAAATTGTTGCCTAAAGGTAATGTTTGGATAAATCTTAAGTCTAGAAAATTATTAAGTTAACCAACACTAGTAGCATACACCCGAACCCATAAAACACATTAAAACTCTATGTTAACTTTAGAAAGAAAACACATAAACCTAACACCCTACGGGAAGTGCCTGGTGCGACGAACTCCTAGGCTGAAAGTAGTGGGGGTGCACACCCACTTCTGGAAGTTTAGGGGCTAGACAAGCCTTGTCATCTAACTGTAAATAATCTTCTACACAGGTGATGGATGGTGTTGAACTTGAGGGAAGTGGTGGTAAGACGTTACCATCATGAAATCTTGAGCTAGGCATATTTCATTGCTAACCACAATGAACAAACCAAAATTTGTACCTTAAGATCCGGTTTTAAAACTCATAAATGTAAAGGGTTTATTGAATTAAATCTTTGGTGGAAAAAAATTCCTGTATATGGAGGAAGGGGATTAAGTTTGGGTGCTCCAAGATACAACATCTACCCCTGGTTGAATTAAAAAAAAACAAAATCAATAAAGAAGTTACTTAAAGATTGAGTGAAGAGAAGAGTAATACTAAACTAAGTATCATTGATCCTTAAATACTTGAGTATTGAGCATCTTAAAAAAAAATTGAGAGTTACTTAAAGATTGAAAATTCTCATATTTACTTGGAAGTTTAACATTATACAGGTATAAATTTTTAAAAGACACACTAAGAGTGATATTTACTAAAAGCCACCATTGTCTAAGAGAGTACTAAGATTTAATAATCAGAAGAACACTTACATAGAACAAACCCGAAGAAAAATAATCACCAAGAGTGAGTGAGTTTTCATTAGACTAGTTCATTTGACTTAAAATTTTATATAGAGTCCCTATCTTGAAAAATAAATTTTAAGATAAAGAAATCAGATTTTGGAGCTACATTATAATTGATAAGAACTTCCTTAGATTCTCCCTTGGGTGAGATTATGTAAATATATAATAAGTAAATTTTATAAAGTAAACACTGAATGAATCATCTAAAATACGATAATTAATTATAAAAACAATTGAAACTTGAAAAGTCACAGAAAATATTTATCTTATAAAGTTTTAACATATGGTTGACTAATAAACCCTTGAAGATGATTTTGGAAGATTATTAAGGATTATTAAATGATCTGAAATATTATTATAAACTACTCAAATACGTTACACCTGGTTTGTAGCTTGATAATATAATTGATATGATAAATGATCACATATGGACATATAATTCGTATCAGTCATTAAATGAATAGATAATAATCATAAGATAAAATTTTATAACCACCAAGGAAATACAAATACATAAAAATCAAGGGATACAGATATATGTAACGATGAGAGATAAAATCAACGGTGTAGTAAAATTCACAACAAAGCTGGTTAATAAGGTGCTGAATTCTTTGAATGTGTCGTTAGTAGCGGTACGAGGCGTACCTTAGCTCTTTTAAAGGGGATATGCTGGCATACTCCTCCTTCGTTATCTCATCCGGATTATGCCTTGTTGCATTATTAGCAAAGGGAGAACAGTATTAGCAGAATGAGAGGTGTTTGTATGTGCTGGGTTTTTGCATTATGACTCGGTAGGTGACTTTTGATTTTCATCATGCTATATCTTGGTATATCCTGATTCAGTTTGATTTTGAGTAATCTTGAGTGGAATGTTGTTATGGAAATGGATGGAAATAAAGGATTGGTTTGGTATGGAATTTCATTGGAACTTTTATTGTCTCAGCACACCCGAAGCGGTGTGAGTGCTTATTAGTTGATTTTTAAACTTCGAGGCGAAGTTTCTTTTAAGGGGGATATGCTGAAATACCCCTAAATTAATTTAAATTAATTTAGGGGATTTCTTTTATTAAACCTTTAATAATACTATTAAGTATTAAATTATTTTATGGAATTATGAATATTAAATTATTATGGAGTTATGAATATTAAATTATTATATGGGATTATGAATATTAAATTAGTATATGGAATTGTGAAATTTATTTAGGGGTTTTCTCCTATTTAACCCTAATTATTATACATTATTATATAGTATTATGAATTTAATAATAAGATTTATAAGTCAATAAATCTTGGGAAAATTATTAAACACTCCAAATATATTATAAAGATTTTAGGAAGTGTTGGAACATTGTTTTGAAACATAAAAGTCAATATAAAATTCTAGAAACCTTAAAGCTTATTAGGCCTTGCTAGAGTTGACTTTTTGAGAATGGTCAAACCAGGCCATGAAACCTATACCAATAAATAGGTTATGAAAAACCATGAAGATCGATAAAAAGAACGTCAAAAACGGATCATCCTAGCCAAAGTTATGCTAGGTTGAAGTTTAGAGTCAAAATTTTGAAAACTGCCACGTGTCAAGCTCACACGGGTCGCCTGTACTTGGCACGAAAATCGGCCAGAATCCTAACTGCTATCAGTGTTTTTGCCCTAACTTTAAACACCGATATCTCACTTGTCTTTGGGAATTTTTGAGTGCCGTCTTTTGCATTCTCTTCTCCTTCATCTCCTCTTTCCAACCATTACTCACACATACCCTAATTCATTATACATCAGCCGGAAATTCGATCCAAAGTAGCCACCTTGCAAAACCGAAACTGCAGTTTTCCAGTTTCTCTTCGAATTCAGGTAACTTCGACTAGCCATAACTTCTTCGTTTCTCAGCCAAATTCCATGTTCTTTAGCTCGTGTTGAAGAGCTCTAATCCCTCTATAACTTTCATGTTGATGACCAAAGCCAATTCCAAACCGTTTGTAAGAGAGAGGTGTCTAAAGTTTCGAATTCATCACAGCATAAAATCACAGTTTTCTTTCCAGAAAACGTAAGGTAAACTCGCAACTTCTAGCTTCAACATCTTTCTGTATGGTGCGAGTTAGGATTAGTGCTTGCTATCATTGTGTAGATCTACAATTCTTCTTTCCAATGAGCCCTTACTCATTATCTAACTCGTTTTATACTGCTAGTTCTAGATCCGCAAAGTCGGCACCACGAACTGATTAAAGTTCGAGTCTTTTCCAGTTTCCGATTTGGAATTCACCAAATTCGCTCAATCTGGTGAGTTTTTCTTCAAATTGTTCCTATGTTGCTAATCGAAATTGCAATACCGATCTAACCCATGTCTCAATTTAGTCAATTACGTGTTAGATTAAGAGAATTTGTAAGAATTGTAATCGATTTTAATTCTGAAACCGAACTAACCCTAACATTCGAATTGATTTCGAATCTTGGTGTATACTGTATTAAAATTGGGGAAATTGGTACCAATAGAACCGAAATTTGATTACGAATCCATAGAAACAAAAATCATCGAATTTGGTTCTGTGAGTTGAGAGAAAGTAACAGATTAGTACTCGGGTAATGCGCTGGGGATTGGGGATGAACTCGAGGATTTTCGGCCGTCCGATCGTAGGTTTTAGGAACGGACGGCCGAGATTAGATCTGGGGAGTTTAAGTTGGTTATGAGTTTTAATATTTCCAGAATTAAACCCTAACTTGCTGAATTAATTTAAATATCTTCCCGAAGGTATTTTGACTTGAAATTTTAACCATAGATTCCTTATTTAATCTAGTTTATTTCTATGTAAATTATTATGGTTTTGGAGTTTAAAAACATAAGTTATGATTTTTACAAGTTTCGGGTTTTCTGGAATTATTTGGCCATATTAAAAAGATATTTTTATGAAATAAAAATTTTATAATATGTCTAAAATGTTATAGTTACTGTATATTAAATTTGGGAATTTTTGGGCAACGGGAAAAGGTTTTAAAAATTGTGTTTGTGAAATACCCCAAACCTTGGTATGTTGTGTAAATGTTAAGCTATGGTATTTAAAGGCTAAAAAGTGCCTTAGAAACATAAATGAATCATTTAAACCATGGTAAACACAATAAAATACTAAGACACGGTATGAGCAAAAACATGCTCTAAGCCATGAGTGAACTTGGTTAGGACCCAAAGAGCCTACCAAGACTTGATAATGTTCAATTATGATTTAATAAGACTAATTAAGTCCTTAGGAAACTTTGGTAGACTATGAAACCAAACAAAACACAAATAAATACCTTAAGGTTAATAAGAGCAAAAATGTGCTCTAAGCTTGAGATAAATGTGTATAAGGCCTAATGGTCATACCTATGCCTTAATTATATGTTAATGAACATATTAAATCAATTACCAAAGAAAACCAAGCTTGAAAACAAGTTAAAACAAACATGTGCTTTAAGAAGTCTTAAAGCACGTTTTTGAAAAATTGTCTTGTAAATGAGTTTTGAATGGCTAAATGTCCATCATTACTCTTTAATTAACATGTGTACTATATAGTATCACATTTGGGTGGCTATATCAATGGGAAATCAAAAATTTCACTTCTATGTGCCTTGTTATTGGTGAATAGTGATTTTTATAACTAGTTTGTAACATATAATGTTATAAGTGATTAAGTTGGTCAACAAAGACCAAAACACCCTTCTAACTATATTGGGGCCGGTTTTCCTTAGTGACTCACCACACCTACACAAACAAATGAGTTAACTAAATGATAAAGCAAAAGTTACTATACCCTTTAGTACAAATATCTTCTAAAAGCAAAAGCAAACCTCATTCTCTCATTTGCCTCCTCATTCACACGATTCCACTCTCCTTCTTCCTCACTTCTCCTTGTTCTCTCTCGGTAATATAGCACCATCACCATGGAAGTTCATCTTTGACCACATGTAAAACATAGCTCACTTAACCAAATCAAAAACAAACACCACCATTCTCTTAGTTAAGCCAAGCTCTACAATCTTGTCTCTTCAAAACTTCAAAACCTCCATTTCGGTGCCAAGAGGAATCACCATGGGAGGAGCTAGAGCTCACCTTTTCACATATTCTTGTTCTCCTTTGCTTCAAGGTAAGGAAACTCAAAGAAAAATGACATTTCCTTCATGTATTGTCATGTCCGAAAATCACTCTTAATGGAGTCATTATATTGCCTTGTTCTAGCTTCATTCCAAGCTTTCATGGACTAGGAGGAGTCCTCTCTTGATATATATTCAAGCTCTCTTTCCATTCCAAGGTAAAACAATCATGTTAATACCTTAAGATAATATATGTAACTAGGGTTTACAATGAGATAAAGCTTAAAGCTTATATACTCATTTTAATGTTGGCATATTGTTTAGTTGTTGGCAAGGAACCAAATGCCCTACCGGTTCTACAAGGAAACAAGAAAGAAATTTGTGAGGGAAAGAGGTAAACAAGCTATCTTAATGTGGTTTAATGCCTTAGGAGGAATAAACTTATAATGCTTGTTAAAATACCTAAGGAGCCAATGGTGAATGAGCTAGTAAAATGCTCTCAAGGGGTTTATTAAAGGCATATGAATTGTTGGATGTATTTGCAGGTCAAAGGCATTATTATGTGGGAAATTCAGTGTTTAAGGATTATGCAACTTAAGGGCCTAAGAGCCATGCATTTAAGGGCCTAAGTGCCAAGCAATTTAAGTTATGCACTATATTGTGATGTAGTGCTTAATGTGTGAAGTTTGTGTATAAAATGTGTTTGATGGATTTTAGGTGTTCTTGGATGGATTAAGGTAAAAACCTGAGTGTTTGGATGTGGGTATATACTAGAGAAGCTATGGCCAAATTTGGGAAATGTGTAAGAAGTTTTAAGTGTGGTAAGTGAGTTTTGGTGAACTAGGAAGGATTAAAGGTGAATGAATGTTTACTTGAGAAGAAAACATGTATTAAGGTGTTTTAGAGTGATGCAAGGATTTGGGTGTTATCTTGGAAGTTCTAGGAATTCAATGTGTGTTTTGAGGATGTATTTAAGTCTTGAAGGAGTTTGTTTAAGGTTAGGTAATGTTGATGTTCAAGGAACAAGTGATGTTTAGGTATGATGTGAAAAGGAGATTTAGTTAGTAAGAAAAGAAGTTGAGGGATGATGATAAGGTGTAGAGGATACACCTTGGTATTTTGGTCATTATAGGTGGAATGCCACCTAGAAATCATAAGGAGAAAACATTGTGAGTGTTAGGAATTTTGTGGAGATATAAGTAAAGGTTTAAGGAATTGGGAAAAATAGTTTTGTGAGTGTTTAAGAATATCTTAAGGGTGTGTTTGAAGTGCCAAATGGTTTAGAACACATTAAGAGGTCTTAGGAGAAGTTTGGTGAAGATTTGGCAAAGTTTGGGTAAGTTTGGGAGGCGACCGACCCAGGGGCCGACCCAGTTTTTGGGTCGGTCGAGCCTCTGTAAAATGTTAGGAAGTGTTCGGTAATGGTCCGACCCAAAAGGGTGGGTCGGACATGGGTCGGTCGGTCAAGTTACAAAGGAGGAAAATGTTCGCACATGGACCGACCCAGAATGGTGGGTCGGACGTGGGTCGGACGGGCATGATTATAAGGAAGTAAAAGGGGTCTGTAATGGACCGACCCAGATGTGGGTCGGTCGGTGGGTCGGTCGGACCAAAAACATGGTTTAAGGTTATGAAATGATATGAGATGATGGGGATTGGTAGGTAATGATGTTATAAGGATGTTAAGGACATGCTAGGTGAGTTTTAATGACAATAAAGTGGGCTAAAAATTGTATTAAAATGTGAGAGTAAAACAAGTTAAAAAATGTTAAGTTATGTAACTAAGTTAACGGGGAAAAATTAAGCGTTGACATTAAATAATCAAGCAAACCCCGAGGTTAATGAAAACACATGTGATGTTAACAGTTGTTCGAGAATTTGCTCGAGGAACATAAGTGGACGTGGTAAAGTGGACTCCGGTGACAGGTATGGTGTTCTTGCAACCTGTGTCCTACCGGATTACACCGGCTTGTATGCCAATGTGTTTTTCTGTATGTTTGCCACGTTATGAGATAAATCATGAAACGAGTTTACAGTCGTTATTGTTATTGTATGTTTACGTGCCGATACCGGTAACCTCGAATGCGCTTGAAGGGCTAGTTAACCTCTATTAGGTAAACGTAGGAGAACGGTATCCGGTAACAACGTTTCCGACTTAAGGAACGTTCTAACCACGGCTATGCGTGAGTTGGTTATGTGATGTTTGTGCGTGATGTTTGTATGTGAATGTATGACTCTCTCCTCCCTTGTGTGCTTAACTCGGTTATGATACCGTATGGTGTGTGGTTGTGGTAGGCTCCATAATGGATCTCTAACTACTTATTTATAAGAGTCTATGGGCTAATGGGGGGTGAGGAGTCCGGTAGTTTCCGGCCACGCGTGTTGGTGGGGGTCGTTATCATATCCAGTTCGGCTCCCTTGGTGTATGTTTAGGTGGTATTCCAATTTGGTTTCAACCTTCCCTTAGCTTATCCAAAGCTAGTTTACTGACTCACGTCGGGCCATAGGGGCATACTGTGTTGTTTGGTGTGCTTGGGATCACTATATCCGACACACCTTGGGTTTAAGTCAACCGTTCAAATAACAGGATGGTGATGAGGTAATTAACGAGCTTGGTATGAGTTTGGCAACAATCTCTATGCTCATGGTATGGACTAACTATGATGGAAGGTTCCTTGTGAGAACCGAATTTATGGTGTTATGTAATGTTATGGTGCTATGCAAATTCCCTTGCTATGCTAAGGTATATATATACATATTGGATGTTTAGAATGATGGTGAGGTTATCATGTGTATGTAGAAACCAGAAAGATTGTTATGTTAGTCATATAAGGAATGAGATATGTTGTATGTTATGGAATGTGTGGATCATGGAAATGAATCCCAGTTTGTGACAAGAGGCGTTTAAGGAAAACCCGATTGATGGGTACACGTCGTTCGTTAAGGAAGTAGCTCCGTTTAGAGGAGAGCCACTCTAGGGTTTAAGGAATCATTGGATGGTTGGTTAAGTGTGGATGTGTTGGTCATTGGTTGAGCCCATTGAGGCGAAATATTATGTGTGGTATGTTTATGGTTGTATGCATGATTTAAATATAATCAACTGCATGCTAAGACGACAATTAGTCGTGCGTGGCCCGGTAGCATGCGGGCTGCGGGATTACCATACCAGCAAAGGTGCTGAGCCCCTTGGGGCCACCCCTTTCTCTTCTTTTTCCTATTTCAGGTACGAAGTGCTGGAAGCCGTTCGAGAGTAGGACGGGTAGTCATTGTACATGGGTAAACTTTTAAGTGTATGTATACAGTAGGTGTAGTAAGACCGAAGTTGTTGTCGGCAACAGTTTATAAATACTCGGTACAGGGGGAGTGTATGTATATAATAAATGTTGAAGATGGATTGAGTATTGTATTGTGTAGTTGCTCGGGAATCTAGTCCATCAGACCGATACAAATGTACATATATTAGCCTTGTTAGCCACGTGGGTGGTTAACGGCGTGTAACACCATTGGAATAAGTAATGTGATGAGTTGAGTTTCCGCTGCAGATTGTTATTATGTGCTGGTTGTTGGATGGGGTGTTACAAAAAGTGGTATCAGAGCGAAGTATCGCTCTGATGACTGAATTACCGAGCTTAGGAAGTACCGAGTTAGGATTAAGTACTTTGGGTTAAGGGTTGAGTGATAGCGTGAGAGATACGCTAGTAAGGAACTACCAGTGAATACTGGAAACCTACAATATCCATCCCACCCTCCACAGTCCTTGTTTGATAACTTGGGAAAGAACGCCAGAGAGATGGAAGTCCACTCTCATACTCGGGAATACCCGATCTGGCTGTTATTAAATACCTTTAGGGTACGAAGACCTGTCATACGGTTGATCCCGAAAGCTGGGAATCCCGGAGACGGTTTCCATCTAAACAGTGTTAACCGCATTTCATAGCAATGAATGAAGGATCTTGTGTATGAGAGAGTAGAATTTCCAGCAACCTGGGTCGACATGCCGAGCAGTCGAAAACAATCAGCTTGCAACGCACCAACCGTGCAACAAGCAAGAAGTGGATTGATAAAACCCGAGACGAATGTCTATGGGACCACAGTTGATAAATGAACACCAACGGTGTACCAAACCGTCAGGGAACTACAATGTAGTGCCCAAACAAGAGACAAGTCTCAGTAACCACGACAAGTGCGTGGAACGGGCTATAAGGAGGATACATACTAAGGCAGAGGGGTCTCCCAGAATGGGAAACACCCTAGTTAATGATTATTATGTGAATACAGTGAGGATTCACCTAGACAATTATTATCAAGACAGTAAGATCAATGAGGGCCAACAAGGCCACTGATGACAGTACGGGTAAACAATACCACAACCGGTATGTGTTAAACTGATAGCCAGCTAGCATGGCGCACTTGCCATAGCAATGCTGCTATAACAGGGCTGTTTCGGGAAATTATAACTACTACAAATACTTGGAAAAGTACCATGGAGTTAAGGTGATCGTCATAACAGTGGAAGGGCCTGTTAGCCTAACCTCTGTAATTGGAAGTACACCAGTCAGCCAGAAGCTAGACTTGACTAAGGTAAGAAGATGTTGTAAAACCATGGAAAATTTTTTTCAAACCTAATCTTTCACCAACCCTTTTCTTTTCAAACCGGATTTTCTTTCAGACCAACGCTTCTTTCCAACCTTCTTTAAAACAAACCCAGTGAAACCAGAGCAACTGACAAGGATGCAACAGTGGATAAACCTTCCCTCGATTAAGTTCGGGAAGCAAGGAATGAATATTGTCACGGACAATATAAGGGAGTTGACAACAGAATACTTCACCTAGGCGTGTGACGGACACTACAAGTGTACCGACTGTTTGTGGGACGACCGCACTCCGATAGGGCATGTGGACCTGACAGACCTACTTAGGTTAGTTGGGTAAGTAGTAATGTAGTATGATACCCCATATATGTATACGAGTAGAGTCCAAAACACGGGAATAGTCGACTCCGTCTACGGTCAGCAGTATAAATCGAACAAGAGCTAGAAATACAAGAAATGCTTGATAGAGGAACTCAGTTAAATTAACGAGACTAAAGGAATTAGTGAATTCCTTTCAAGGAATGTTTAAGAGTCAGGAGGTGCGAAACGCACTAACTGTATATAAAGACATCTTATGTCTTAAGGATCCCCAGGGATAAACATGATAGCTGAAAAGCAGGGCAAGGCAGATGCCTATGTGGACACATTAATATGCAAAGAACGGGATGAAACTCCCAGAATCAGTACCTACACTGTCTGAAATGTTGATTTTTACAGAAGAAGATAGTAACTGAATGTACCAAAAAGTGTGAACAATGTAGGCATAACGTAACAACACCCAGGAGCAATCCTTGAGGGGTGTTCGCATCAACAATGGTTGAATGAAATGACATGATAGAAACACAAGGGTTGAAATACACCCAGATTAGACATAATTGTCAGAGACGGACTGACAAACCTAAGGGGCATCCCATGAAAGGAAACGGAATGCAACACCTGTCATGGAGCCCACTACAACCTCTAAACATGTAATGTTGTACCGAGAAGTACATGTTGTGGACAGCCTACAATGAGCCCACTCAAGGCAAATAGGCTTATAAGCCATGAGTAAGATATGTTATATGAATTCGGTTGATTGTAAAGTTCATGTGGTTAAGTGAATAGAGTGGTAAGCGAACCACTGCATTAAGAGTGGGAATACCTCTCGATATGTGAGACCGCAGGAGCGGTAGTTATGTGAATCAAGTTCAAGGAATATGTGGATGATGGACCACGTTGTTATTACCCCAGGGTGATTTAAATAAAATAACACGAAAGGAAGTGCTCGTACCAGTTGTGTACGCGGGAAGTGTGATAAGTTGATAGCAGTCACCATGGTGTGTGAACTAATGTTGTAGCGAACACGCTCAAGGAAAGATAATGATATGTCAAAAATCAGCCAAATAAGTGGCCAGATAACCTAGCTTAATAGCAGAAGCTAATATAATAGCGGATACAGTATAAGTTGATGCTATAAATGAGTAAGGATACGGTGCTCAATAAGCGACCGTTGTGTGAGTATTGTTAAATGATGAAATGGGAGCGAGCAGAAGTTATGAGTTAAACCCAGTGGAGGACACATTAAGCGATAGCAACGAACCGAGCAGTAAGCCGGTGGCAAGTGTTAATGATAAGGATTTTCAGTGAAAATTCCTATCGCAATCGCATAGAGATTGCTGTCAAGGGTTTACGCCTCTGCACTCTGTATGACTGAGTGTTTTGGTATTGCTCTTGCACGTAATGATCGAGTGGGATAGCTAGGAATCAGAAGCATGTTAATTATGAGGGATAATGTTATAATGGCCGATGCTAGGTAATGCAAGGCCGTAGGAATGAAGAAATACATGTACAAAACCAGGGGGGAGACATGATTACATAAATAACTACAGTAACACTAAATACCAAAGGTCGGTATGAGATATACCCCAGGTGTGGGAAATAACTGAGAGAGCACTACACATTAGGTAGTAGCTCAATCTCAACCGACAGTAAGTCGGTAAAAGTAAGTCAATCATTGTGAATTACATAGTAGTTTACGCGGTAAGTTATTGGAGAAGTGGATGGGAAATTGTGAAACTCACCGAATTCGCTCAGGGTAAGAGATACCATGCGTCGGTTGAGAAACCATTCTTCCCAAGATAAGGGTAATACATTGGAGATGTGCAATACATTAACAGTAACGAATGGGGCAAACCAGCTCTATAATTATCAGGGTTGCGCAACAGAGGCCAGTGAGCCCATGCGTCAGGTACCGGATATATATGGTGAATATGAATGAATGACTAGTTATCAATACCTAAAAGCCTCACAGGCCAGGACCGAAACCGGTTATGAGTTACAACTCCAATGCGAATTCTTGGTTTAGGAACTAAACCGCGAATATGGTTAAGATCCTCTAATCAGAATCCATTGTGTAATAGACCGCGTGGAAGTTAAAACACTTCACGACGGCAGAACATTTTAAGCCAAGGTTTAGTGATTGATTACGTGGGCGTAATCCCTTTTAAGGGGGGTAGAGCGCAAAACCACTTAGTGTGTTTTACCGTACAAGTGTACGCGAACTAGTTGTGCATGGCACAAAATGATTGTTATGATGGTTGGCGCGTGTGTTATATAAACATACGCATTTATTTGTGGTCATTTATTTGTGGGTAAATTGTGGTAATTGCGCACAGAAGATGCGAGTACCATGGTAGGAAGTGTGTTTATCTTGTTAACAGTGGTGTGAGAGTACAAGTGGAAGGGAGTAAAGAAACTCCCGGGGATCTAAAACCCCGATGGTGCATAAATATAAACCATGTATTGTATTTTGATAAAAAAATATGTATATATATACAGTGTTGTGATCTATGAAGGGGTACGAGACCGACATAGAACCTAGTGAGAACTAAATTCCCTAGGTAACTTGAATTAAGTTGGATTTGGGTGATGATTGATAGACGGAGTTCTATCCCTTGGAGATGTCATGATTATGACTAGATGGATTCAAAGATAGAAAATGGGATATGCTTGAATTAATTGTTGGTTGAAAATGAGGTGGGAGGTGAAACTTGATTATCATGAGATCAAGGGAAGCCGAACACAAATTGGGGTGGAAAGATAGTTCAACACTGATGCTGATCACATCAGGGTTGGATGACTCTTGAAGCTCCCTGTAAGTGGTCAAATAACTATATTAAGAAAGTACAAAGAGCATAAATCGGACTTGGAGTTGTATGGTGTTTTCAAAAAGAATTTTCAATTGGTGTTTTCAAACAATCGATTAATATTTTGAATAAAAGATCTTCTTATACTTAACCTCACAAGGAAATTTTAAATTTAAGTGATTGTTTTAATTTCCCAAAGGCACGGGGACGGAAGGCGTCCATCGCGACCGGTTTGCGGGATCATAGTGTATATCAAGGATATTTTGATTGCTATACATGCTCTGACATGTTGTGTGGTATGTGTAATGAATTTGTTTTGACTTGGATTTCCTAAAGTGTATACTATCAAGGCCTATGAGTTAAATGTGTGGTGTTAACATAGACCTATGTGTCTAGAGACTGTTAGTTAGGGGGACCATGTGTCAAATGATGTGGATATGTTGCCGGACCATTAAGTCCGAGGTTTGGATGTAAAGGGTGGTTGGTAATGGAAGTTTTATGGATATAAGTAATTCCCGTATTCTAATCCAATGATGCGAGGAAATGTGAACTTCGAGGACGAAGTTCTTTTAAGGGGGGTAGATTGAAATACCCCAAACCTTGGTATGTTGTGTAAATGTTAAGCTATGGTATTTAAAGGCTAAAAAGTGCCTTAGAAACATAAATGAATCATTTAAACCATGGTAAACACAATAAATACTAAGACACGGTATGAGCAAAAACATGCTCTAAGCCATGAGTGAACTTGGTTAGGACCCAAAGAGCCTACCAAGACTTGATAATGTTCAATTATGATTTAATAAGACTAATTAAGTCCTTAGGAAACTTTGAGACTAAGAAACCAAACAAAACACAAATAAATACCTTAAGGTCAATAAGAGCAAAAATGTGCTCTAAGCTTGAGATAAATGTGTATAAGGCCTAATGGTCATACCTATGCCTTAATTATATGTTAATGAACATATTAAATCAATTACCAAAGAAAACCAAGCTTGAAAACAAGTTAAAACACAAAATGTGCTTTAAGAAGTCTTAAAGCACGTTTTTGAAAAATTGTCTTGTAAATGAGTTTTGAATGGCTAAATGTCCATCATTACTCTTTAATTAACATGTGTACTATATAGTATCACATTTGGGTGGCTATATCAATGGGAAATCAAAAATTTCACTTCTATGTGCCTTGTTATTGGTGAATAGTGATTTTTATAACTAGTTTGTAACATATAATGTTATAAGTGATTAAGTTGGTCAACAAAGACCAAAACACCCTTCTAACTATATTGGGGCCGGTTTTCCTTAGTGACTCACCACACCTACACAAACAAATGAGTTAACTAAATGATAAAGCAAAAGTTACTATACCTTTAGTACAAATATCTTCTAAAAGCAAAAGCAAACCTCATTCTCTCATTTGCCTCCTCATTCACACGATTCCACTCTCCTTCTTCCTCACTTCTCCTTGTTCTCTCTCGGTAATATAGCACCATCACCATGGAAGTTCATCTTTGACCACATGTAAAACCTAGCTCACTTAACCAAATCAAAAACAAACACCACCATTCTCTTAGTTAAGCCAAGCTCTACAATCTTGTCTCTTCAAAACTTCAAAACCTCCATTTCGGTGCCAAGAGGAATCACCATGGGAGGAGCTAGAGCTCACCTTTTCACATATTCTTGTTCTCCTTTGCTTCAAGGTAAGGAAACTCAAAGAAAAATGACATTTCCTTCATGTTTTGTCATGTCCGAAAATCACTCTTAATGGAGTCATTATATTGCCTTGTTCTAGCTTCATTCCAAGCTTTCATGGACTAGGAGGAGTCCTCTCTTGATATATTCAAGCTCTCTTTCCATTCCAAGGTAAAACAATCATGTTAATACCTTAAGATAATATATGTAACTAGGGTTTACAATGAGATAAAGCTTAAAGCTTATATACTCATTTTAATGTTGGCATATTGTTTAGTTGTTGGCAAGGAACCAAATGCCCTACCGGTTCTACAAGGAAACAAGAAAGAAATTTGTGAGGGAAAGAGGTAAACAAGCTATCTTAATGTGGTTTAATGCCTTAGGAGGAATAAACTTATAATGCTTGTTAAAATACCTAAGGAGCCAATGGTGAATGAGCTAGTAAAATGCTCTCAAGGGGTTTATTAAAGGCATATGAATTGTTGGATGTATTTGCAGGTCAAAGGCATTATTATGTGGGAAATTCAGTGTTTAAGGATTATGCAACTTAAGGGCCTAAGAGCCATGCATTTAAGGGCCTAAGTGCCAAGCAATTTAAGTTATGCACTATATTGTGATGTAGTGCTTAATGTGTGAAGTTTGTGTATAAAATGTGTTTGATGGATTTTAGGTGTTCTTGGATGGATTAAGGTAAAAACCTGAGTGTTTGGATGTGGGTATATACTAGAGAAGCTATGGCCAAATTTGGGACATGTGTAAGAAGTTTTAAGTGTGGTAAGTGAGTTTTGGTGAACTAGGAAGGATTAAAGGTGAATGAATGTTTACTTGAGAAGAAAACATGTATTAAGGTGTTTTAGAGTGATGCAAGGATTTAGGTGTTATCTTGGAAGTTCTAGGAATTCAATGTGTGTTTTGAGGATGTATTTAAGTCTTGAAGGAGTTTGTTTAAGGTTAGGTAATGTTGATGTTCAAGGAACAAGTGATGTTTAGGTATGATGTGAAAAGGAGATTTAGTTAGTAAGAAAAGAAGTTGAGGGATGATGATAAGGTGTAGAGGATACACCTTGGTATTTTGGTCATTATAGGTGGAATGCCACCTAGAAATCATAAGGAGAAAACATTGTAAGTGTTAGGAATTTTGTGGAGATTAAGTAAAGGTTTAAGGAATTGGGAAAAATAGTTTTGTGAGTGTTTTAAGAATATCTTAAGGGTGTGTTTGAAGTGCCAAATGTGTTAGAACACATTAAGAGGTCTTAGGAGAAGTTTGGTGAAGATTTGACAAAGTTTGGGTAAGTTTAGGAGGCGACCGACCCAGGGGCCGACCCAGTTTTGGGTCGGTCGAGCCTCTGTAAAATGTTAGGAAGTGTTCGGTAATGGTCCGACCCAAAGGGTGGGTCGGACATGGGTCGGTCGGTCAAGTTTCAAAGGAGGGAAAATGTTCGCACATGGACCGACCCAGAATGGTGGGTCGGACGTGGGTCGGACGGGCATGTAAGGAAGTAAAAGGGGTCTGTAATGGACCGACCCAGCTGTGGGTCGGTCGGTGGGTCGGTCGGACCAAAAACATGGTTTAAGGTTATGAAATGATATGGTGATGGGGATTGGTAGGTAATGATGTTATAAGGATGTTAAGGACATGCTAGGTGAGTTTTAATGACAATAAAGTGGGCTAAAAATTGTATTAAAATGTGAGAGTAAAACAAGTTAAAAATGTTAAGTTATGTAACTAAGTTAACGGGGAAAAATTAAGCGTTGACATTAAATAATCAAGCAAACCCCGAGGTTAATGAAAACACATGTGATGTTAACAGTTGTTCGAGAATTTGCTCGAGGAACATAAGTGGACGTGGTAAAGTGGACTCCGGTGACAGGTATGGTTTTCTTGCAACCTGTGTCCTACCGGATTACACCGGCTTGTATGCCAATGTGTTTTTCTGTATGTTTGCCACGTTATGAGATAAATCATGAAACGAGTTTACAGTCGTTATTGTTATTGTATGTTTACGTGCCGATACCGGTAACCTCGAATGCGCTTGAAGGGCTAGTTAACCTCTATTAGGTAAACGTAGGAGAACGGTATCCGGTAACAACGTTTCCGACTTAAGGAACGTTCTAACCACGGCTATGCGTGAGTTGGTTATGTGATGTTTGTGCGTGATGTTTGTATGTGAATGTATGACTCTCTCCTCCCTTGTGTGCTTAACTCGGTTATGATACCGTATGGTGTGTTGTGGTAGGCTCCATAATGGATCTCTAACTACTTATTTATAAGAGTCTATGGGCTAATGGGGGGTGAGGAGTCCGGTAGTTTCCGGCCACGCGTGTGATGGTGGGGGTCGTTATCATATCCAGTTCGGCTCCCTTGGTGTATGTTTAGGTGGTATTCCAATTTGGTTTCAACCTTCCCTTAGCTTATCCAAAGCTAGTTTACTGACTCACGTCGGGCCATAGGGGCATACTGTGTTGTTTGGTGTGCTTGGGATCACTATATCCGACACACCTTGGGTTTAAGTCAACCGTTCAAATAACAGGATGGTGATGAGGTAATTAACGAGCTTGGTATGAGTTTGGCAACAATCTCTATGCTCATGGTATGGACTAACTATGATGGAAGGTTCCTTGTGAGAACCGAATTTATGATGTTATGTAATGTTATGGTGCTATGCAAATTCCCTTGCTATGCTAAGGTATATATATATACATATTGGATGTTTAGAATGATGGTGAGGTTATCATGTGTATGTAGAAACCAGAAAGATTGTTATGTTAGTCATATAAGGAATGAGATATGTTGTATGTTATGGAATGTGTGGATCATGGAAATGAATCCCAGTTTGTGACAAGAGGCGTTTAAGGAAAACCCGATTGATGGGTACACGTCGTTCGTTAAGGAAGTAGCTCCGTTTAGAGGAGAGCCACTCTAGGGTTTAAGGAATCATTGGATGGTTGGTTAAGTGTGGATGTGTTGGTCATTGGTTGAGCCCATTGAGGCGAAATATTATGTGTGGTATGTTTATGGTTGTATGCATGATTTAAATATAATCAACTGCATGCTAAGACGACAATTAGTCGTGCGTGGCCCGGTAGCATGCGGGCTGCGGGATTACCATACCAGCAAAGGTGCTGAGCCCCTTGGGGCCACCCCTTTCTCTTCTTTTTCCTATTTCAGGTACGAAGTGCTGGAAGCCGTTCGAGAGTAGGACGGGTAGTCATTGTACATGGGTAAACTTTTAAGTGTATGTATACAGTAGGTGTAGTAAGACCGAAGTTGTTGTCGGCAACAGTTTATAAATACTCGGTACAGGGGGAGTGTATGTATATAATAAATGTTGAAGATGGATTGAGTATTGTATTGTGTAGTTGCTCGGGAATCTAGTCCATCAGACCGATACAAATGTACATATATTAGCCTTGTTAGCCACGTGGGTGGTTAACGGCGTGTAACACCATTGGAATAAGTAATGTGATGAGTTGAGTTTCCGCTGCAGATTGTTATTATGTGCTGGTTGTTGGATGGGGTGTTACAGTTTGTGAGTTTTTCATAAGAATAACCTATAATATAAAGTTTTTAATGTAACCAAAAATTAAAGTATGGTTTGTTAATTAACTTTTAAGCTGGGGAAAATAAAGGAAACTAAATTAGCATTTTATAACAGTAAGTTTATAAATGTTTTTGTATTAGCTTTTAAGAGAAGTGAAATTATTTACATATATGTATATATACTTACTTAAGTAGAAACTTATATAAATTAAGGAGTTTAATTGTCCTACGTTTTATTTACTATATTATATGGGAGTTAATATTATTAATTAAACTAAGGAATATATATATATATATATATATATATATATATATTTCTATACATATATATAAACAGAATAAAATAGTAACTTAGAGTAAAGCAAGGAACTAATAAATTAACACTTATAATAACTAATATTATAAGAGCTAGTATCCTAAGATATAGTTAAAGGAAATACTTCATAGAACATACATGGGATGCGGTTAGTGATAAGATAGTTTAAATATAATAAGTTACGTAGGGAATGTCTTAATTAAATTCTAATACAGGTATACTTATATATATTAAAGGGAAACACTTTATTTTATAAACCGCGTATCGGTTGTAGTTATGCCTAAAAGTTTTTAAACATAATTAAATACAATAAATTACATAAATAATGTTTTGAACAAATCCTAGAATATATAAATATATATATAAATAAAATTAGTTACCTTTGAATTTCTAGGATTTATATTAACGGTATTAAAATACATGTATATTTAGTCAGTGACCACAATGTAAATCTATAATTGGGTTAAGAAATTAATAAGTTGAAATTTAGGAATATTTGTAATTAGTTTACATAAAGTGTTACACAAATATATCTTATTATTTAATTGATAATAAAATGAATGAAATACTTTTACATTTAAATGTTCTTGTTATATAAACAATAATAAAGTAAATGAGTTACTTTTGCATCTAAATGTGAAGAGGATAAATAAGTCTAGATTTAATCATTTCTTAATATTTATAGTATTGAGTAATAACTTAATATCTTGTGATAAAATCATTAAAAGGATTATGATATAAAACTAAATTAAACTATGATTGGGGAATTAATCTAAATAATAATCCTTACGTTCTTAGAATTTGATAAGCCATATAAAATACATTTAATACCAATGTTCAGGATGTGAGTTTATAATTAAGTAATATATTTAGTAGTTAGAATTTATAAGAAGGTTTATAAATAGAAATTAGATACTTAAAATCTTTGAACCTTTAATTAGATGAAACTGGGTTACGTAAGAGATTATATTGATTTTCCTTTTTAACACTGGAAATATTAATGTGTCATTTGAATATAAGGTGTGGGGATTTTCAGAACAGATTATCTTATTACATAATTAACAATTTCACTTATGAATCAGAATTTAGTTCTTAGATAGATTTTACCTTATGTCGAGATATAATGTTTATCCTAAAATACAATAAAGGAAATTAATATTAAGTTATCCCTTTGAAACTTTAGGTTTGTAAACAATTTAAAACGTATTTAAGACTTAAGTTTGTTGTAGTTAGTATAAGAGGATTATAAATAGTCTATGGAGGGAATGTGTGTTAAAATAAAACATTTAGGAAATTAAATGTAAGTAAGGATACATAAAAGGGTTATACTAAACACCTTATTATATAGGTAATAATTAAGCGAATAATATACTTTGTGGATACTAAGTAAAAGAGTTGGAAGGGCTTGAGTTAATTAAAATATAGTTGTTTCAGGATGAAGAGTAATTGAACATCTTAAGACAAGATAATTAAATGGTTATAATATTAAGTCATTCTGAAGTAGAGATAAAATAATTGAGTCTAGTAGTTGTCTCTAAATTCTAAGATTGATTGAATAACGTATAATGCACTTATGTTATAAAGGTCTTTAATGTGAGAATTATGGTTAGGAATGGGTAAAGTGGATAAGGGTGGAACAATTAACAAGTGTTAATAAAATACATTCCTTGGTCTTACCACCTTGAGTAATACAACGTTCTCAGACAAGTCAAAGATTATGCATAACATTTGAGTGAGGGCTTAAAGGATAATTGAGACTTTGAAATAAGAGTAAGGAGTTTATTTAAGCGTAACATAGGCTACGAGTGGTTGATGATGGATTACCTTTAATATTCTTCAGAGTACTGTTGATTGTTTGCGCAAGTTGATTAGAACTGCTACAACGTTACCCAGGTACGATTTCTCGTACTCAGCGTATTGTATTTTGGACTCTATGGAATGTTTTGTACGATTTCTCGTACTCAGCGTATTGTATTTTGGACTCTATGGAATGTTTTGTACGATTTCTCGTACTCCGATTTTTGCTGATTGACTTGTGGAATGTTTTGGAAAACGCTAACTGACTTTAAGAGGAACTTCTAAAAAGGAAATGGTTGTGTGACTGACTCAGCTTGTGTGACTAACTGAGCCTTGGATGTGGAACTCATTTGGGTATTGGTTCTTCTATTTGGTGTCCCGTTAGACATTGACTGCTTAGGGTTTACGCTTCTGCACTCTGTAGGACTGAGTGTTTTGGTATTGCTCTGGGTAGTTGGTGATCTAGTGGGGATTTGGAAAAAGGTCAATCTTGGAAATCTTTCCTTCGACGTGCGCGCGTCTTCAATGGTAACAGTAGGGGGCTGTATATCCCTCGCCCATAGGGGCATTGATATTTTACAGTAGGGGGCTGTATATCCCTCGCCCATAGGGGCATTGATATTTGACAGTGAGGGGCTGTATACCCCTGTCCTTAGTGGACGTGATGAACAGTGAGGGGCTGTATATCCCCTGTCCTTAGTGGACGTGATGAACAGTGAGGGGCTGTATATCCCCTGTCCTTAGTGGACGTGATGAACAGTGAGGGGCTGTATATCCCTGTCCTTAGTGGACGTGATTGGCGGGGGGGCCATCTCTCCCAGTTAAATTATTCCACTCTCGAGTTCTTGGTTCTTGGATCTACTTTATCATTCCTAGTCCTTTGTGGCTATCTGGGTTTTTCTACTCCTAACGGGAATTGGTTCTAACATCAACAATGGATGCTTACTAACTATGTGGTGGACTACTTAAGTGGATGACTTGTTTTGGAAGTTCTTTATCTTTGTCTTGTTTTCCTTTCTCTTTAAACTTGATTGTTTTGAAGTGCTTTATCTCTGTTTTACTTCTAAGAGTTTTTTTCATGTTACTATTTATTTTGAAGAGTTATGTTTTATAAGTTTGTTTTTTGGAGAATTGTACCAGTTCCATTCCAGGGAACTGACCCGCCCCTTTTGGGGTGGGCTGCTTGGTTTCATCTTGCAGGTACGAATTGATTTACAGGTGGCCACGAAGAGAATGAGCGTTTGGGATGGGACTAGGTTTTGTGGAGAGCGAATGTGTTTTATTGTTATGTTTTGTTAAGTTTTCTCGAAGTTCAGACCGTAACTTAGTTAATTGTAAAGGTTGTAATTGGTGAGGTTGGTACCGGGTGTTTGGAGCCCGATGGTCTGTAGCACCTTTAGTTTATTTTTCGCTGTTGTTTTATTATATAGGGGTGTTACAGAAAGTGGTATCAGAGCGTAGTTACGCTCTGAACCCGAGAAAACAAGCCGAGTGAAATACTTAGATTATAGGTGCACTTAAAACTGGGGAACTGGGGTAGAATTGGGAAGTGAGGACTCCAGTAAGGCACGACTCCTAACCCTTTTTGGAATTGTGAATGATTCCTTTACACACTTTTCTTTTGTGAATGTCTGTTGAGTGTGATGTGTTGTTATACTGTCCCAACAATAAACTACAGAAAATATATATACATATATATATATATATAAGTTTGGAACATCCTATATTAAGTACGATAAGATTTTGGTTGAGATAAACCAAATATTAAGCTATTTTCAAAAGCATGCTCATGTAGAATACATTGCTAAAAAAAATGTAATCCTTTAAAAGCTAGTACACAAATTCCTGGAATTGTAAAGAATATTTTGGTTGAAAACAATATCCAAATATAACTTTAAAAACTAAATTAGTATTGATATTATGTGGAAGTGCTTCAACTCCTGTAAAGTTCTAAATAAATCTCAAGAATTGCTTGGAACAAATTGTTGCCTAAAGGTAATGTTTGGATAAATCTTAAGTCTAGAAAATTATTAAGTTAACCAACACTAGTAGCATACACCCGAACCCATAAAACACATTAAAACTCTATGTTAACTTTAGAAAGAAAACACATAAACCTAACACCCTACGGGAAGTGCCTGGTGCGACGAACTCCTAGGCTGAAAGTAGTGGGGGTGCACACCCACTTCTGGAAGTTTAGGGGCTAGACAAGCCTTGTCATCTAACTGTAAATAATCTTCTACACAGGTGATGGATGGTGTTGAACTTGAGGGGAAGTGGTGGTAAGACGTTACCATCATGAAATCTTGAGCTAGGCATATTTCATTGCTAACCACAATGAACAAACCAAAATTTGTACCTTAAGATCCGGTTTTAAAACTCATAAATGTAAAGGGTTTATTGAATTAAATCTTTGGTGGAAAAAATTCCTGTATAGGAGGAAGGGGATTAAGTTTGGGTGCTCCAAGATACAACATCTACCCCTGGTTGAATTAAAAAAAAAAACAAAATCAATAAAAGAAGTTACTTAAAGATTGAGTGAAGAGAAGAGTAATACTAAACTAAGTATCATTGATCTTAAATACTTGAGTTGAGCATCTTAAAAAAAAAATTGAGAGTTACTTAAAGATTGAAAATTCTCATATTTACTTGGAAGTTTAACATTATACAGGTATAAATTTTTAAAAGACACACTAAGAGTGATATTTACTAAAAGCCACCATTGTCTAAGAGAGTACTAAGATTTAATAATCAGAAGAAACACTTACATAGAAAAAACCCAAAGAAAAATAATCACCAAAGTGAGTGAGTTTTCATTAGACTAGTTCATTTGACTTAAAATTTTATATAGAGTCCCTATCTTGAAAAATAAATTTTAAGATAAAGAAATCAGATTTTGGAGCTACATTATAATTGATAAGAACTTCCTTAGATTCTCCCTTGGGTGAGATTATGTAAATATATAATAAGTAAATTTTATAAAGTAAACACTGAATGAATCATCTAAAATACGATAATTAATTATAAAAACAATTGAAACTTGAAAAGTCACAGAAAATATTTATCTTATAAAGTTTTAACATATGGTTGACTAATAAACCCTTGAAGATGATTTTGAAGATTATTAAGGATTATTAAATGATCTGAAATATTATTATAAACTACTCAAATACGTTACACCTGGTTTGTAGCTTGATAATATAATTGATATGATAAATGATCACATATGGACATATAATTCGTATCAGTCATTAAATGAATAGATAATAATCATAAGATAAAATTTTATAACCACCAAGGAAATACAAATACATAAAAATCAAGGGATACAGATATATGTAACGATGAGAGATAAAATCAACGGTGTAGTAAAATTCACAACAAAGCTGGTTAATAAGGTGTTGAATTCTTTGAATGTGTCGTTAGTAGCGGTACGAGGGCGTACCTTAGCTCTTTTAAGGGGGATATGCTGGCATACTCCTCCTTCGTTATCTCATCCGGATTATGCCTTGTTGCATTATTAGCAAAGGGAGAACAGTATTAGCAGAATGAGAGGTGTTTGTATGTGCTGGGTTTTTGCATTATGACTCGGTAGTGACTTTTGATTTTCATCATGCTATATCTTGGAATATCCTGATTCAGTTTGATTTTGAGTAATCTTGAGTGGAATGTTGTTATGGAAATGGATGGAAATAAAGGATTGGTTTGGTATGGAATTTCATTGGAACTTTTATTGTCTCAGCACACCCGAAGCGGTGTGAGTGCTTATTAGTTGATTTTTAAACTTCGAGGCGAAGTTTCTTTTAAGGGGGATATGCTGAAATACCCCTAAATTAATTTAAATTAATTTAGGGGATTTCTTTTATTAAACCTTTAATAATACTATTAAGTATTAAATTATTTTATGGAATTATGAATATTAAATTATTATATGGAGTTATGAATATTAAATTATTATATGGGATTATGAATATTAAATTAGTATATGGAATTGTGAAATTTATTTAGGGGTTTTCTCCTATTTAACCCTAATTATTATACATTATTATATAGTATTATGAATTTAATAATAAGATTTATAAGTCAATAAATCTTGGGAAAATTATTAAACACTCCAAATATATTATAAAGATTTTAGGAAGTGTTGGAACATTGTTTTGAAACATAAAAGTCAATATAAAATTCTAGAAACCTTAAAGCTTATTAGGCCTTGCTAGAGTTGACTTTTTGAGAATGGTCAAACCAGGCCATGAAACCTATACCAATAAATAGGTTATGAAAAACCATGAAGATCGATAAAAAGAACGTCAAAAACGGATCATCCTAGCCAAAGTTATGCTAGGTTGAAGTTTAGAGTCAAAATTTTGAAAACTGCCACGTGTCAAGCTCACACGGGTCGCCTGTACTTGGCACGAAAATCGGCCAGAATCCTAACTGCTATCAGTGTTTTTGCCCTAACTTTAAACACATATCTCACTTGTCTTTGGGAATTTTTGAGTGCCGTCTTTTGCATTCTCTTCTCCTTCATCTCCTCTTTCCAACCATTACTCACACATACCCTAATTCATTATACATCAGCCGGAAATTCGATCCAAAGTAGCCACCTTGCAAAACCGAAACTGCAGTTTTCCAGTTTCTCTTCGAATTCAGGTAACTTCGACTAGCCATAACTTCTTCGTTCTCAGCCAAATTCCATGTTCTTTAGCTCGTTTTGAAGAGCTCTAATCCCTCTATAACTTTCATGTTGATGACCAAAGCCAATTCCAAACCGTTTGTAAGAGAGAGGTGTCTAAAGTTTCGAATTCATCACAGCATAAAATCACAGTTTTCTTTCCAGAAAACGTAAGGTAAACTCGCAACTTCTAGCTTCAACATCTTTCTGTATGGTGCGAGTTAGGATTAGTGCTTGCTATCATTGTGTAGATCTACAATTCTTCTTTCCAATGAGCCCTTACTCATTATCTAACTCGTTTTATACTGCTAGTTCTAGATCCGCAAAGTCGGCACCACGAACTGATTAAAGTTCGAGTCTTTTCCAGTTTCCGATTTGGAATTCACCAAATTCGCTCAATCTGGTGAGTTTTTCTTCAAATTGTTCCTATGTTGCTAATCGAAATTGCAATACCGATCTAACCCATGTCTCAATTTAGTCAATTACGTGTTAGATTAAGAGAATTTGTAAGAATTGTAATCGATTTTAATTCTGAAACCGAACTAACCCTAACATTCGAATTGATTTCGAATCTTGGTGTATACTGTATTAAAATTGGGGAAATTGGTACCAATAGAACCAAATTTGATTACGAATCCATAGAAACAAAAATCATCGAATTTGGTTCTGTGAGTTGAGAGAAATTAACAGATTAGTACTCGGGTAATGCGCTGGGGATTGGGGATGAACTCGAGGATTTTCGGCCGTCCGATCGTAGGTTTTAGGAACGGACGGCCGAGATTAGATCTGGGGAGTTTAAGTTGGTTATGAGTTTTAATATTTCCAGAATTAAACCCTAACTTGCTGAATTAATTTAAATATCTTCCCGAAGGTATTTTGACTTGAAATTTTAACCATAGATTCCTTATTTAATCTAGTTTATTTCGATGTAAATTATTATGGTTTTGGAGTTTAAAAACATAAGTTATGATTTTTACAAGTTTCGGGTTTTCTGGAATTATTTGGCCATATTAAAAAGATATTTTTATGAAATAAAAATTTTATAATATGTCTAAAATGTTATAGTTACTGTATATTAAATTTGGGAATTTTTGGGCAACGGGAAAAGGTTTTAAAAATTGTGTTTGTGAGTTTTTCATAAGAATAACCTATAATATAAAGTTTTTAATGTAACCAAAAATTAAAGTATGGTTTGTTAATTAACTTTTAAGCTGGGGAAAATAAAGGAAACTAAATTAGCATTTTATAACAGTAAGTTTATAAATGTTTTTGTATTAGCTTTTAAGAGAAGTGAAATTATTTACATATATGTATATACTTACTTAAGTAGAAACTTATATAAATTAAGGAGTTTAATTGTCCTACGTTTTATTTACATATTATATGGGAGTTAATATTATTAATTAAACTAAGGAATATATATATATATATTTCTATACATATATAAACAGAATAAAGTAGTAACTTAGGGTAAAGCAAGGAACTAATAAATTAACACTTATAATAACTAAATATTATAAGAGCTAGTATCCTAAGATATAGTTAAAGGAAATACTTCATAGAACATACATGGGATGCGGTTAGTGATAAGATAGTTTAAATATAATAAGTTACGTAGGGAATGTCTTAATTAAATTCTAATACAGGTATACTTATATATATTAAAGGGAAACACTTTATTTTATAAACCGCGTATCGGTTGTAGTTATGCCTAAAAGTTTTTAAACATAATTAAATACAATAAATTACATAAATAATGTTTTGAACAAATCCTAGAATATATAATATATATATAAATAAAATTAGTTACCTTTGAATTTCTAGGATTTATATTAACGGTATTAAAATACATGTATATATTTAGTTAGTGACCACAATGTAAATCTATAATTGGGTTAAGAAATTAATAAGTTGAAATTTAGGAATATTTGTAATTAGTTTACATAAAGTGTTACACAAATAGATCTTATTATTTAATTGATAATAAAATGAATGAAATACTTTTACATTTAAATGTTCTTATTAATAAACAATAATAAAGTAAATGAGTTACTTTTGCATCTAAATGTGAAGAGGATAAATAAGTCTAGATTTAATCATTTCTTAATATTTATAGTATTGAGTAATAACTTAATATCTTGTGATAAAATCATTAAAAGGATTATGATATAAAACTAAATTAAACTATGATTGGGGAATTAATCTAAATAATAATCCTTACGTTCTTAGAATTTGATAAGCCATATAAAATACATTTAATACCAATGTTCAGGATGTGAGTTTATAATTAAGTAATGTATTTAGTAGTTAGAATTTATAAGAAGGTTTATAAATAGAAATTAGATACTTAAAATCTTTGAACCTTTAATTAGATGAAACTGGGTTACGTAAGAGATTATATTGATTTTCCTTTTTAACACTGGAAATATTAATGTGTCATTTGAATATAAGGTATGGGGATTTTCAGAACAGATTATCTTATTACATAATTAACAATTTCACTTATGAATCAGAATTTAGTTCTTAGATAGATTTTACCTTATGTCGAGATATAATGTTTATCCTAAAATACAATAAAGGAAATTAATTTATTAAGTTATCCCTTTGAAACTTTAGGTTTGTAAACAATTTAAAACGTATTTAAGACTTAAGTTTGTTGTAGTTAGTATAAGAGGATTATAAATAGTCTATGGAGGGAATGTGTGTTAAAATAAAACATTTAGGAAATTAAATGTAAGTAAGGATACATAAAAGGGTTATACTAAACACCTTATTATATAGGTAATAATTAAGCGAATAATATACTTTGTGGATACTAAGTAAAAGAGTTGGAAGGGTTTGAGTTAATTAAAATATAGTTGTTTCAGGATGAAGAGTAATTGAACATCTTAAGACAAGATAATTAAATGGTTATAATATTAAGTCATTCTGAAGTAGAGATAAAATAATTGAGTCTAGTAGTTGTCTCTAAATTCTAAGATTGATTGAATAACGTATAATGCACTTATGTTATAAAGGTCTTTAATGTGAGAATTATGGTTAGGAATGGGTAAAGTGGATAAGGGTGGAACAATTAACAAGTGTTAATAAAATACATTCCTTGGTCTTACCACCTTGAGTAATACAACGTTCTCAGACAAGTCAAAGATTATGCATAACATTTGAGTGAGGGCTTAAAGGATAATTGAGACTTTGAAATAAGAGTAAGGAGTTTATTTAAGCGTAACATAGGCTACGAGTGGTTGATGATGGATTACCTTTAATATTCTTCAGAGTACTGTTGATTGTTTGCGCAAGTTGATTAGAACTGCTACAACGTTACCCAGGTACGATTTCTCGTACTCAGCGTATTGTATTTTGGACTCTATGGAATGTTTTGTACGATTTCTCGTACTCAGCGTATTGTATTTTGGACTCTATGGAATGTTTTGTACGATTTCTCGTACTCCGATATTTTTGCTGATTGACTTGTGGAATGTTTTGGAAAACGCTAACTGACTTTAAGAGGAACTTCTAAAAAGGAAATGGTTGTGTGACTGACTCAGCTTGTGTGACTAACTGAGCCTTGGATGTGGAACTCATTTGGGTATTGGTTTCTTCTATTTGGTGTCCCGTTAGACATTGACTGCTTAGGGTTTACGCTTCTGCACTCTGTAGGACTGAGTGTTTTTGGTATTGCTCTGGGTAGTTGGTGATCTAGTGGGAATTTGGAAAAAGGTCAATCTTGGAAATCTTTCTTTCGACGTGCGCGCGTCTTCAATGGTAACAGTAGGGGGCTGTATATCCCTCGCCCATAGGGGCATTGATATTTTACAGTAGGGGGCTGTATATCCCTCGCCCATAGGGGCATTGATATTTGACAGTGAGGGGCTGTATATCCCCTGTCCTTAGTGGACGTGATGAACAGTGAGGGGCTGTATATCCCCTGTCCTTAGTGGACGTGATGAACAGTGAGGGGTTGTATATCCCCTGTCCTTAGTGGACGTGATGAACAGTGAGGGGCTGTATATCCCCTGTCCTTAGTGGACGTGATTGGCGGTGGGGGCTATCTCTCCCAGTTAAATTATTCCACTCTCGAGTTCTTGGTTCTTGGATCTACTTTATCATTCCTAGTCCTTTGTGGCTATCTGGGTTTTTCTACTCCTAACGGGAATTGGTTCTAACATCAACAATGGATGCTTACTAACTATGTGGTGTGACTACTTAAGTGGATGACTTGTTTTGGAAGTTCTTTATCTTTGTCTTGTTTTCCTTTCTCTTTAAACTTGATTGTTTTGAAGTGCTTTATCTCTGTTTTACTTCTAAGAGTTTATTTTCATGTTACTATTTATTTTGAAGAGTTATGTTTTATAAGTTTGTTTTGGAGAATTGTACCAGTTCCATTCCAGGGAACTGACCCGCCCCTTTTGGGGTGGGCTGCTTGGTTTCATCTTGCAGGTACGAATTGATTTACAGGTGGCCACGAAGAGAATGAGCGTTTGGGATGGGACTAGGTTTTGTGGAGAGCGAATGTGTTTTATTGTTATGTTTTGTTAAGTTTTCTCGAAGTTCAGACCGTAACTTAGTTAATTGTAAAGGTTGTAATTGGTGAGGTTGGTACCGGGTGTTTGGAGCCCGATGGTCTGTAGCACCTTAGTTTATTTTTCGCTGTTGTTTTATTATTATAGGGGTGTTACATTGGTTGAACACTTGTGCAAACTTAAGTGTGAGGAACGTCTCACCCCTACCAAAGCTTTAAGTGTGAGGAAGGATACCTTCCTCAATCTACAATACAAAGGGAGTTTCAATTCTTCCTTTATTATATTGCTGTTCAACCTATATGAGTTTAATCCTTTATGAGTCTGTCATAATTTGAAATGTCATTTTCTTGATTTTAATTCTGAACAATGAGGACATTGCTCTTCTTAAGTGTGAGGAAGGAGAGACCTTTCCCTGAAATTATGACAGTAGTTCGATAATGCCACACTCACTTTTTGCTACTACTAAACTGCCTAAATAAAAAAAAATATATGATGAGATAAAATGAGATAAGTAATTGTAAGTTCTGAAATTATGTCAGGTGACACTGAAAGATAGTTTTATTTTAAGAAGTTTGTATAAAATATTTTTTCCTTCAAAATACTCTATTTCCACTCAAAATATGATAGATCTGCTAGTTGTAAAAACCAATTTAGTTTAGCTTGGGATTATGGAAATATGTGGAAAGTCAAGGAAAGAAAAGGATAAAGACAAGGTACTCCACTGTTTATGAATTTTTCTAACCAAAAACAGCCTCGTCTATCCGGTTATTAAGTTCTTTGGGGTGCTTTAACACCTATCTACCTAAGGTCTCGTGACCTGGGATAGAAGACCTAACACCGCTACAAGGATAGAGAGAAAAGTCTGGGGTACAGAAAAATAATGCAATTCAAAAAGATATATAAATAATAATATGTGCTTTGTATATACAATTTGCACATTCAAAAAAAAAAGATGTGAATAATAAATTGCAATTTATATTTATAAACATGAGTACGTGGTGTTGAAAGGTATTGCGGAATAAGGCATTACTTCACACCCCTTGTCATCCCGGGTTAGAGAATTGAAATTGGTTGAAGATCCCAGGTTAATCTAACTTGTTTTCTGCAGTCTAGTTTTTCTATGCTTTTATTAAATTGTTCTTCTACACTGTTTATAAAAACCTACTTCTAGGAGCAGAATTATTCTTTCAATTGTCACTTTGTCTAAATTCCCTTCTACACTTGTTTAATCTTGTTTTATTATTTTGGCTTAGAGATAATTATATTCCTTATTTGCTTGAGGACAAGCAAAAGTCAAGTGTGAGGAAGTTTGATAAGTGCAAAACATATAGACTTATTAGGGTTTAATCACCTTATTAATTGTAGCATTTTTAGTAATGTTTCTCACTTATCTAGGGTTTTTCCTATAATTATGTTGTTATATTAACTGATGTATTTTATGTGTTAATATGTAGGAAAAATACCTAATACACACATGTATTTATAGGGATTAAAACAAGGTCACACGTAAGGAGGTGCAGTGGTGTGTCCGCCCCTGCAACCGCCTAGGGTTAGGCGGACAACACCCATGCAACCGCCTCTACAACCGCCTTGTAATAGGAGGACAAGAGAGGAGTACGTGATTTGCATGGAACCGCCTTGGCAACCGCCCCTTGCAAAGGCGGACATGAAGGTGGAGACCGCCTCTACTACCGCCTCTATTAGGGCGGACGTGAGTAACCATGCACCATGCAACCGCCTAAAGAACAAGCGGACACCATGCGGACATGTGTAAATTACAGATCTGGAAATTAACGCAACGGGTTATCTTCTTCGCTCGTCGACTTCGCCCGTCGACTTGTTTCTACCTTATCCATCTACTCCGCCCACCGCCTACCATAAATCACGCACGCGTTGCAGCCCTGTCCCCTGCAATCAATGAGGCTGCAATCAACGAGCTCAATCAATGAGCTGCAACTCTGCCTCTTCTGCTTCCTCTATAAATACAACACTCCACTCTCCTTCTCCAGCGTCCTTTCGGAGGCTCCTTCCGTGGTTCCTTCCGGAGTTCCAATTCACCCCATCAATCCATCTTCGTACCACTACACTTTCACTCACTCGTTCATTTCATTTCTAATCTCCCGCTTCTTCATTTGTTTTCTTTACATCTCATTATTCTCACCTCTAGTCTCACGTATTTAAATAGAAGATCAAACTATTTAATATGTTAGGCTAGTTTACATATACTCTGGGAATAATTATTATGTATCTGTATTAATTATGCAATATGTTTTACTGGTTTTAATTTTAATAAAGTTTGTTACGTTTAAAGGTTTTCTCGCATCTTTTAATAAACCTCATGAATTTATTAAAATGCTTTACTAAGTCTGTTTTTGATTTCATCGGTTCGAAATAGATGGGTTAATTAAGCCGTAAAACTGGGGGAAACTTATTTTCATCGTTTAAGTTAGTACTCAGTTGCAAATGTAATCCCTCAACACTCCTCTGCCGTTTACAGGCATTTTGCTTGAGTTTTCATCGGACCTTGCATTACAGGTAAACGAGTTCTTATGAGTTTTCATCGGACCTTAAGAAAATAACAGGAATCTTGCCAAACAGTTATAATTAAACCAGTAGACCTAGCATGAAAGAGCAGATAATATTAATCTGAACCGGAGTCCCGTTTAGCTTATCTGTTAACTTAGTTTATTTAATCTTCTCTTTTTATTTATAAAAACAAGTCAATTAATCTTCCCCCTTTTGTGACACGCTTAGGTACTATAATATGCACATTAGTCCCACGGTTCGACATCCGGTCGCTTACATTTTTACTATACTACCACGACCGGGATTTTGTTTGCAGCCCGACGTTTATTTTGAGTATTAATTTCTTTTCCTTTTAATTTCACACCAGTTTAACCACTCACTTTACAACGTCTGCAAGTATATCTTCCGGTCAGGAGTCTAAGTTCAGAGTTTCAGAGGATGGCTGCTTGAGGTTCAGAGACCGCGTTTGTGTGCCGGCAGACGACACTTTGAGACGTGAGATCATGCAGGAGGCTCATGGAGCTCCATACTCGGTACACCCAGGAGGTGTGAAGATGTACCGGGACCTACGTGAGACATTCTGGTGGAGCAACATGAAGAGGGACATTTCCGACTTTGTATCCAGATGTAGGACCTGTCAGCAGGTCAAAGCCGAGCATCAGAGACCAGCTGGTTTGCTTCAGCCTCTTCCCGTTCCGGAGTGGAAGTGGGAGAGCGTCGGTATGGACTTCATTATGGGGCTGCCTAAGACTCCGAGGGGTTTTGACATAGTTTGGGTGATAGTGGACAGACTCACGAAGAGTGCTCATTTCTTGCGTGTCAGGAAGATTTTCTGTTTGCATCGCCTGCTGCAGTTGTATATGGATGAGATAGTGCACCTTCATGGAGTTCCTGCTTCTATCGTGTCTGACAGAGACCCGCGCTTTGTGTCCAGATTCTGGCAGAGTTTGCATCAGGCTATGGGGACAAAGTTGTCTTTCAGTTCAGCGTATCATCCTCAGTCAGATGGTCAGACAGAGAGGACGAATCAGGTCCTTGAGGACATGCTCAGAGCATGTGTACTTGACTTTGGGGGCAGCTGGGATCAGCACGTGGCGCTGATAGAGTTTGCGTATAATAACAGCTTCAAGACTAGTATCGGGATGGCCCCGTTAGAGGCTTTGTATGGCAGGAGGTGCAGATCACCCATCTGCTGGGATGATCTGAAGGAGAGGGCAGTTGTTGGGCCGGATTTGGTTGAAGATGCTGTAGCTAAGATTCAGTCTATCAGAGAGCGCTTGCTTGTGGCTTAGAGTCGTCAGAAGAGTTACGCCGATCAGAGGAGACGACCTCTAGAGTTTGAGGTGGGCGACCATGTGTATCTGAAGGTGTCTCCAGTTCGGGGAGTTGTTTGGTTTGGGAAGAGAGGCAAGCTTAGCCCTCGTTTTGTGGGTCCATTTGAGATCCTGGAGAGGATCGGACCGGTTGCCTATCGTCTAGCTTTGCCACCGTCGTTGGCTGGTGTCCACAGTGTGTTCCATGTGTCTATGCTGAGGAAGTATATTCCAAACCCGTCGCATGTGATTGACTTCAGTCCGCTTCAGTTGAGGGAGGACTTCACCTTTGAAGCAGCTCCTTCAAGGATCCTAGCTCGAGATGTTCGTAAGCTCAGGAGTAAGACCATGCCCTTGGTGAAGGTGCAGTGGTCAGGTTAGTCAGAGGAAGAGGCGACCTGGGAGGTCGAAAGTGAAGTGCGCTCTAAGTTTCCCGCCCTCTTCGAGCAGTAGGTATGTTTTAATTTGGAGGACGAAATTCTTTTAAGGGGGAGGTGATGTTATAACCCATAGTTTTCGCTGCATTTTATTTCGTCACAACTTATTTTTAAGTTGGTTTAATCTTAATTCAGGACATGGAGGTCCTTTGGATTAATGAGAAGGGCAAGGTAGTCCTTTCCGTTATTATTATTTTGGTAAGGGTTTTATCTTATTAATTAAGATATATTAATAACTCCCTGTTAACAACGCTGATCACGATTTCTTGCGCGATCAGTCGCTCAGCCCTAGAGACGTTCTTCTCCCTCTTCTCTCTTCAAGCTGTGTTCCTCATCAATCCGTCCAAGCGCGGCCGATTGGGAATTCGAATCTCTGCTGGGAATTCATCCTCTCCTTCGCGATCTGCTTTCTGTTTGCGGTAAGGCATTCAGCTCTCTATCGGTTCTGCAATTGTGTAGAATTTTGCGTTCTAATACTTCCCTCTGCATTCTGTTTGTAAATCAGTGGTTGTTCGTCGTTCCTTGGTCGGTTTCTTCTGCTATTGGTCCCTTTGCGATTTCGTTGGCTAAATCAGGTAAGGATTTGAATTGCGTTTGTTAGTGGCAGTTCCAGGGTTGTGAGTTCTCTGTTTTTCTGAGTTGGGGTTGTTCCTGCAATTGTGTTTTATTCAGTGATTTGGAAGTACGTTTCGGTCTGCATTTTGGTGTCTGCGTTGGCTGGGTTCTGCTGCCTCAAACTGTGGGATTTCGTCTCTGCTATTATTTGAGGTAGGTGGCTTATGGATTTGGCTTGTGTGTTCAGCCTTGGGGAGTTTCGATTCTGGTATTGATTGTGTTCTGTCTCTGCCCTGGGTTTGCGAATTCGTCTGTTTAAGTGTTGTTTAATAATGTACAAACCCCAAGGTTGTTTTCTACAAACTTATGATGTTTTGACATTGTTTTGATGCCTCTGTCTGTGTGAAAATCGTCTCTATTTTCTGAGTTTTTCGGCGCGTCCGAACTTCCGCCCGACCTTGGAAGTTCGGACGTGCCCTTCTGCGCTTTGTAATTTCTGAAATTTTAACCGTGTCTGAAATTCTGTGCGAGCTTTGATGTTCGGACGGGGTGGCGAGGACGAGTCCGACTTACAAGTCTCGAATGGTGTCCAAACTTGTAAGTCCGGACAGAAGTTCGGACACACCCTTCTCATTCTTCTGATTTTGCTTCGATATGCGTCCGAACTTTGTCATTCGGACACATGTTCGGAATTTGCGCGTACTGATTTCTGAAAAGCGTCTGGACATCGGTCCGACCTTTGATGTTCGGACCCCTCTGTCTCTGCCTCTGTTTTAAGGTTCGACTTGTGTCCGAACATTGACGTCCGGACACAAGTTCGGACGAGCTTCTCTTTTGACCGTAACTTGCTCGTTTGAGCTCCGTTTTGACTTCCGTTTGCGGGGTTGGATTCCCCTTCTGATTTCCAAGCTACTTATGTGCTTTCTGGTGCCTTTGGTGCACATATGCTTAATTGTTTCAAGCTTCTGTTTTGGGACCTAGTTATCTCTGTGTCTGAACCTTTGGATGGCTGGTCTCGCTGTCTCGTAGCGCGCTATGTAGGATCCTTCTGTTCACGGGTGATGTTCCCCGTTCTGTTCACAGGTGTTTCATCTGTTCTGTTTACGAGTGAGGTTTCCTCGTTCTGTTCACGAGCTGATTGCTCGTTCTGTCTGTGCTGTGATCAACTAGTGTCCCGCTCTGTTTTCTGATTCTGTTGACTCTAACTCTGTTTAGTCCTTTACTGGATGGACTTCTGCTTCTATTTTCCGACATGTTTATGGACTCCTTGCGACTCCTTCTAATTTGTTAACATTCTTAAAATGTTTTGAGCATGCTAGTTGATGAAGTTGGTCATCTACTGGGCATAGTTGGTTGCTCATTCCCCTACTCTATCTAACATTGCAGATTGATCAGCGAGGGTCACTTGCTCAGCTCTGGAGTTTAGTTTGTTTCGTTATTTGAATTCTTTTGAGACATTTGTATTTGACTTAGCCTTTGGGCCTTAGGGCTTCTTTAGATATTCTTCTTTCTTTGTGGGTTTTGTTTAATGATTTTTGGGATGTTATGACATCATTTTGATTATACTTTATTCAAGTATTCGTTTTGGGCCTTGTTTGATTATCTGTTTAAGTTCATTTATTAGAGCCATGCGTTATTATGTAATAATACGCGGCGTGTAATACCCCTAACTCCTAGGCCAGTGTTTGGGGGTGTTACATGAGCTTCCATTAAGGGCTGCAAAATCTCAAGGAGGAAGAAGAAAGGGGAGGAAAATCGCCAGAGAGGGAGATGGGGATACGGGTGAGAGGAAGAGAAATGTGAGGATGAGAGGAGAAAGAGTGTAAAAAGTGTTTTATGTACCTTTTTCTTTCTTTCTTTCTTTTTCTTTCTTTCTTTACTTATTTGTGTGTGTGAGAGAGGGCTGCTTACTAATTAAACCGGCCCACTATATTAGTACCAGCTGGAGCGTTTTCGTCTTTTACAGAAAACGCTCGTTTATTTACCCGGTTTAGCACTATTGACTAACCGGGCCCGTTTTCCGGAATTTTTTTCCGTTTCATTAATTTTAATGGTTATTATACTCCCATTAATGTTTATTTATAGTTATTTAATGAACTATAATTTTTACGGTTCGTTTGACCACTCAAAGTCTCGTTTTCAGGTTTTCTCGAAAAACGTGCGCTAAATCTTTATTAGCATTTTAACTTGTTTTTTTTAATCCGTTTTCTTCGGGAATTGTTCCCATATATTATTTAGGAATTATTAAGCCTTTTAATTTCATTTAATACCCTTTCTAAGGTTGTATTTATCCCAGGGTCACTTAACGCCAAATTTAGTGTTTTTCGCTCTTTAAGCATTTTTCTTATTTCTTTTGGATTTATTCTTGTTTCAAACTGAACCGTTGGGTAAAGCATACATAAAAGGTAAGCATACTCAGGCGGGCTTTCATAGCAAAACTGTAATGTCCACCTCAGCTCCTCTTGAATTGCTGCACATGGATCTATGTGGTCCTATGCGTGTACAGAGCAAAAGAGGAAAGAGGTACATTCTGGTCATAGTGGATGGCTACTGTAACACCCCTACTTATTGTCTCCTAATTATCATCTTATCATCTTACTTAATTAAGCTAATCGTAGTGGAAAGTAAATGATATCGCATACTAGTAGGTGTTACCGCCATCACTCGCCCATGCGAGTGAAGAAGCATCCAAATATAAAACCGAATACAACACTGGACCATAACTGCAATGATAGTAAAAGATAGATAGTAGTTCGAATCATAATACTTAATACAATTTGACCTCGTAAGCAATCTCATATTAATACATCTTGTACAACCTCGGTATAAACAAAAAATGAATCCAAAAACTAAAGAGCATGTGTATACCTTAATGTTCGTACACCGTTACCTGAAAATCCTGCGCTCCTACGTTGGTAATTTGCTACAACCCTGTAGAATTGTTTTGTATGTATGGAATAAGCCCTTGCTGAGTATGCCACTATGTAACTATCATGCCCCCTCGGACCCCTCAGTTAATTGGTCGAGAGCATGCAGTTCAATTTACAAGCAATACCGTTTATAACAAAAGAGTAAAGCTATACATAACATAACCAACCACACAATAATCACACATTACACATGCTTCACCACATAGCATTTCACAATACAATAATAAGCTACTAAACATTCAAGGAGAATATTACGAGAAATGTATTTAAAATTCATTCTCATTCCTTGGCCTTTAGGGCACTAAATATTGTTCACCACTTATACGAGCGTAATTGCTGTTCGTATTAATCTTTAACTGAGTACCATTTCATGCCTAATGACAGACATCATGTTAAAGGATGACATGTCTCTACAACATACCCCTATATTCAGCGGGTCACCAACGGCAGTAGTCACCTCCAACAGCGGAGTATCTGACCAATGAACCATCTAGGATCGTTGGAATTTAATGGAGATGAATGGTATCCGGTCATCCTCTCAGTTTGTGATCACAGTGCACCAAGAGCCATATCCCCTTGGATTTTCTCCATACACTTCCACCACATACAAGTGACTGATGATTAAGGCCTCTTAATCTACATACCTAAGTCTCAACTTAGGTTTCAATGAATAACATTTCAAATGTAAAGCCATGAAGGACTTATACCTAGAATCTCTAGGTCATTTATACCATTATAATGTACAATCATAAGAGTGTATTTTCTCGAGCCGTTGCTCCACATCTAAGTATATTCTTAGAATTTTTGGATAACATAATTTATTATTATCCTTCACAATGACGTCTTTTGTTACGTCTCTTATCTTAATATAAGATAACATTGATTTTGAAATACCCCAAACCTAAGTATGCTAATTAAACATCAAGTTACGATGTAATAAGGCTAAAAAATGCCTCAGAAACATTGGTAGACAATTTAAACTAAGGAAAACACAAGAAAACGCATAAGGGCAATTTAAGCAAAAATGTGCTCTAAGCTTGGAGTGACTTTGATTAGCACCCAAATATCATTATAAGACCTTATTAACATGATAATGGACATGTTAAATCAATTACCAAGAAAACCAAGCTCAAAAACAAGCTTAAACACAAAATGTGCTTTAAGACTCCTTAAAGCACCTTTTTGAGAAATTGTCTTAGAAATGAGTTTTGAGTGGCTAAATTCACATGATTACACCTTAATCAACATGTGTACTAATTAGAATCACATTAGGAAGCCTAAATCAATGCGAAACCAAAAATTTCACAAATTTGTGCACTAATTTGTGATTAGTGCCAAATAGTGCCTAGTTTAAGCTTTAGTCAACATAAGTCAATAAGTTGGTCAACCAAGACCATAAATACCTCATTAATAGGGGGGGGGGGCGGTTTTAAAGGGTGACTCACCATGAGGAGCCAGCACATTAAGGAAAAGAAGAGGAAAATAGAGAATAGTACTATTTGCCTTTTAAGACAAAATATCTTTTTTTAGCCTACCTCTCTCCTCTCTTCTTCAATTTTTTCTTCTTCCACCGATTTTTATTCTTCTTCTCTGTTCCAAAACCGTTCCAAGCAGCCCCATTCTTGCCCCACCTTCAATTGCTCACAAAATCTTCATTTTAGCTCCAAATCCAAAAATAAGCTTAGATAACTCTTAGTTAGACCAAGGCCTTGCTTCCTATCTTTTCAAAATTTGAAAAGCTTCATTTTGGAGCCATGGTAAATCACCATTAGAGGAGGAAAAATTAGCTTGAAGGGTTCATTAGCTTCTCCATTCATTCAAGGTAAGGAAAATGTAAGAAAAATCATGTTTCCATCACTTCTTCACCATTGCCGAAAATTTACCTCTTTAGGTGGCTTGTTTACTTCTTGTTCTAGCCTTGATTCATTGTTCAAAAGATTTGGGGAGGTCTTGCCTTGCTTCATTATCAAATCCATTCCAAAATTCAAAGGTAATCATTCACTTTTAAGCTTTAAAACACATATTTTAACCTAATAATTAGGTCTATGAGTTTAGGCATATTGCTTAGTGCTCATTAGATTATTTGAATGTGAATTAGAACATTGGCAAGAGGATAGAAGTCCTTGTCTAAATTCAATCAAGAAAACCAAAGGAGGAAAGTAAGAGGAGCTTGAGAAAAATAAGGTAAATTGCTTACCTAATGGTGGTTTAAGGTTTTATGGGATGAGATTTAGATAAGTACTAATGTAGCTTAAAGCTTGCATTATGTAATGGGTTATATAACCTAGGAAAAATAATTTAAACAAGCTTGTGAACTTGTGACGAAGGAGCCAATGGAAATGAGTTAGTAAGATAAGTATAAGGTGAATGATGAGAATACTTATATTGCTATGGGAGCATTGTTGTGTGTATTTGCAGGTTGAAAGCTTTTATATGTGGGAAATTCAGTGTTTATGTTTAAGTCTTTTAAGGGCCTAAGAACCATGTCATTTAAGAGCCTTAGTGCTATGCAATTTAAGATTATTGCACTATATTAGGTTTATTATGAATGAGTTGATTTGGGTGAGAAATATGATGAGAAAAAGACTTGAGGTGTGTGAGATGATTGAATGAGAAAAACCATGCATATGGGCATGATAATATACTAGAGGAGCTATGGCGAAATTTGAATAGAAAACAAAGTGTTTTGGTGGTTGTTGTGAATTAATACGACCTAGGATTTACTAGGAGTCATTAAAGTAAATTTGAGTGGAAACGAGTTAACAAAAGGGTTCTTGAGAATTGGAATGACCTAGAGTTGCCTAGGAGGAATTAGAGGATTGGTGGGTGTATTAAACACACCAAAGTCATGGTATGAGGAATGTTGAGACTTGTGGAAAAATCTGTAGGAAATGATGTATAATACTTTGAGATGATTTAGGTATGAACTAGAGAATATAACAACGAGAATTTTAGGAAGCTTGTGTAAGTGGTGAAGATGCTAGTGGTGGATTAATAAGGTTGTAGTTGGATAGTAAAGAGTGGACTTGGGTGAGGGAAGGGAAATTGTAAGAGAATGTTTTAAATTGTCAAGGAAAATGACTAGGAATGTATAAGAGTGTATGATCATGAGAATGGTGATTAAATTGAGTAAAGAGGTGGAAATGTCTAAGGAGGGTGTAGCATGGTCAAGGTAAATGAAGAACAATGTTAAGGTGCTAACAAGATGGAAAGAAATGTATAGGTATGTTCAAGATTTTAGGAGTGATGAGTAACAAAGGGAAGGAGAGAAATTTGTGCATGGAGATGCAAGATAGCCTTGGAAGGTTTAGCAAGGGAAAAATGGGTGAATGATTATGTTTGAGGAGTAGTTATATTGGTTGAAGGAAACACTTTGGTTAGTTGGAGTTTTAGACAAAATTTACATGTTGGAAGTGTAAGGAATTAAGTTATAAGTGTTAAGAGTTTAGTAAGAACTTGAATAATGATTAAGGAATTTGGAGGTGAATTGATCCATGAGTTAAGAGGATTTTAAATGCTAAAATGGTGTTAGAACATCTGCGAATACATGGGGAAATATTAGAAGAAGATTGGACAAAAGAACAAGGTTTGAAACATGCTCAAACTGTAAAATTTGACAGTTTAAAGTGTGGTCCGGGACTTGGTCCTTGGATAAAGTCCCAGACCAGCACTAAAAACCTGCCGAGAATATGTTTCAGAGGTGGTCCGGGACCTAGGCTAGGTACAAAGACCCTGACCACCCATAAAATGTAGCCGAGAGTGATCAGATACATTGGTCCGGACCTTAGGTCCGAACCATGTCCCGGACCAGGCCAATTTTCAAAGAAAATGTGCTTTTAGATGGTAAATGGTGGGGGCTTTTGGGTAATGTTATTATGTGATTGTTCAGTTGTTTGGTGGAGTTTTAAGGCCATTGGAGGTGTGAACAAGTGTGAGGTAAAATAAGAAGTAAATAACATAAGTGGTTAAGCTTGAACTACAATGATTTAGTGGTGTTTAGTTGGAAATCATTAGTGAATAAGTAAGCTAGGTTAATTAAAAGTAATTACCACCCAATTCGATGAATGTTTTAGGGTTTGAGAATTTAGACTCCGGAGGAGAGTAAGCTACCGAACGACCAATGGTGAACGGTATGGTTTTCTTGTGACCTGCTTGCTAACGAGGTATCCCTCGGCTTGTGTGCTATTTGTTTATGTGTGCCGACTAAACAAGATAAAGCATGCAACCGGAATCTTATATTTGTTGTGTGATTGTGATGCACTAACACAACTTACCTTGAGAACTTACTAACAATGTTTAGTAAATAATTGTGTGAGAATAAGGAACACTCCCAAATGTTGTTTTAATAGTAACCGAAAGTAGCTAACTAACAAACATTGACTTTAAGGCTTCCACTAACTGGAACTTGGGGGGAGTGAGGAATCCGGAATCGTTCCGGCACATGTGTTTTAGGGGAGGTTGGTATCCTTATCAGGTACCGAATTCCAAATATGACTTGTCTTTAGACTCGTCGCCTAGAGTCGACATAAAGACTCGGTCACCTTGATTTTTGTTCTAGGTGGGAGGCACTATTGAGGAGGTGTGGTGGGATCTACCTAAATCCCAACTAATTCTAACAAATATTGTTTATGTAAACCAATGGAGCTGATAACTCATTGGTTAAGGTTACGTGACCCGACAGACAAACAATGAATTAAGAAACAACCATTCTAATTAAAGAACGGTTACTTAATTAAGATAAGAACTGAGATAAGAACTGAGATAAGATACAACCATTTCTATTTAAAGAATGGTTTGAATTCTAAGACTGAGATAAGGATTAAGATTGAGGTAAGATAAGGTTGGACTGAGATTAAGAGGAAACATAACTTAAGGAGTTAAATGATTAACTCACTAATTAAGGGAACGCCTTTAAGTGTTCATTGTGTTTGAACTTGATTGTTCATATGTGGCTTGTTTTCATTGGCACTTTCTATATGTTGTGCATCTAATCAACCTCCATGCTATCGACAATTAGTCGTTGTAGCCACGTTAGCTTGGGGGCCATGAGAGGATCGTACCAACAAAGGTGCTGACCCCCTCGGGGCTACTGTTTATATTTTGCAGGTGAATGTCAGAAGGCGACCGTCCTGAGAGTAAGATGAGGTAGACGTATTACGGGTTTAAGTGTGACCTACGAGTAGTGCATGTACTCTCGTATGGCAATTTGAGTTAGTAAGCTGTATAGGATGTAAGGAGTTTGTAAGAGTGTTATGTATTTGGTTAAGGCTTGTAAGTACTAATGTTCGGTATATTAGGGTCCATCAGACCGTAGCTAGATCTTGGAGATTTTAGTATGCCTAGTTGGTCACGTGGGTGACTAACGGCGGTAACACCAAATATTGTAAGAAACCCGCTACAAAGTTAATATAAGTGAATGGAGGTTTATGAAATATGTATGGCTTTATGAGTTGGGGTGTTACAAAAAGTGGTATCAGAGCGTAGTTACGCTCTGATGACAGGTATTACCGAACTTAGGAGAATACTGAGGTTGAGTTTAAGTTATGGGTTAAGGGTTGAGAGATAGAGTGAGAGGTGCGTTAGTTAGGACTTCCCAGTGTTTACCGGATATCCATAGTACCTAAACCCGCCCTCCACATCCCTAACCTTGAATACGGGGAACAAACACCAGAGAGAAGAAAGCCTTCTCTTACTCGGGAAAACCCGATCTGGTAGTCAGTTAACAGTATACAATACGAGAATCATCTTGTTATACAGCAGTTTACGAAAACTTGGAGATTTTAATTGGAGTGCAATGGGAAATAGGCGCTACCAACGGAATTCTACCAGTAAGAGAATGGAAATTACTGGCAACATGGGTCGACATGCTACGCAGTCGAATTACCCCGCCATACCAATGATAAGAAAAGCACTATGAGTGCAATGGATAGGAAAAGATAAGCGACATGAGTATCGGACAGTGGTCCGAATGAGCATAACAGTGGGATAATACAAAGCATGAGAGTTAAGATTACTGGAGAGTCCAGTTAGAAACAGGAACTTCAAACCCCATACAAAGAGGAAGGTTAAAAACCTGGCCGACATAGCGCAGACAATGGTAAAAACTCATACAGATTGTATACCGATTTAGGACTACAACATAGTGCCTGAAGGAGAATCATTACTTAGTGGCCACATCAAAATGTGTGGAAACGGGAGCGAAGGTTAAGACATAAGTAAGTAACGAGGTGTTCCCTCACAAAGAGGAACACCCTGACAATGACAGTACTGTCAAACCAACCAAGAAACTGCCAGCTGGCTAGTTATCCAAAACGAAAGAACATCGAAGGAGTCCCGAGGACTACCTAAGATATAAAAAGATTAGGAGGAAGTACCATTACTGACGCACGCAGTACCGGTAGCCCATCTTGCATGGCGCACTTGCCGTAGCAAGTGCTACCACAGTTAAGTTATACGGAAAGCCATCATGGCGAGATAGCAGAACACTACAGTCGTAATACAAACTAATACTGGATTGTAAATCCATAAGAACCAGAGGATGAGACCTTGGGAAGGCCTGACGGCCTAACCATGATGAGATGAGTGGACACACCAGTCAGCCGGGAGCTGAACTTGGACGGAATATCAAATGATATAAATTTTCACAGAGGTACAACCTACTAAGGATAAAGGACATACAATCCCGACATAGGGAAGCTCAGAGGACTACACCACGGTGTGGTATAGCCGAGCAGAACAAACTAGAAAATGACAGTTAGTATTGTTTTCCTAAATCATTAACACCCAAGTATGATTAATCATCAACGGGTGGCGTAGTCAACAAGAGTTGAACGAAGCGTTGAGATTGAAGCATAAGATTACAGGATGATATCCAACTTAGACACCGTAAGGCAGACGCCTAATACGAACTTAACCTTGATTGCTAAAGACATAAGTCTATTAACAAACGCCAGACCACCTGGATGGACTTCCATAGCGGGAAGCAGGATGCAACAACTTACCATGGAACCCAGTGCTACATTTAATATGTAACCTAACGGTGGATATTGTTCGAAGAACCCGAATTTTATGAGGATGACCTACAGATGAGTAAAAGTACAAGGAGTGAACCGAGCACCGACTCTCACCCAATGACATTAAGCACTAAGAGCCTACGAGCCAAGGATGTTATCCACATCAGAGCCCGAGGAGCAGTAAGTTGTAATAGAGCTTATTTGAGCCACGAAGGAACTACAATTCGTAGATATGAACGGTTACCAACCAATAACTTAGATTGTGGAAAATATTGCCAGAAAGGGCACCAATGAGAATAGAGATAATGCTATTGACAGGAGCGGAGAACGAGCCATTCCTTTTAGGGTGGGGATACCTCTCCATGTTGTGAGGCCATGAGTGGGAATAAACCCCTCAATAAGCTTGTTAGAGATAGATACTTTTGTTAGAGAATGGAAGCCGTAAGCCTTGAGATTACCTTAGAACATTCCAGATACACATAATAATAAGGAAGGCTGTAGAGACAGACCTCATATCCAACATCTAGGATTTAAGAATCAGTAATCGTCAAAGATAAACATTGTGAGTGCACAGTATGGCACGTCAAGTGACCAACGCTCAGAAGAGCTTGTGATTCAACGGATGACTTCTTCAGTAACCGGTTAAATTACATGGTAAATAACATCATAAGGGATGGAAGAATGTGAGAGAGACTGACCTACATACGAGACCGAAAATGAAGCGAAACACCTTCATATTAAGAGATAACCATTTTACACCAGGAAGGAATTGAGTATAAGATAAAGGTTAGAATAAATGAGTAAGTAGTTGCACCATCAATGGGCAACAAAGTAAAGGCCAACTACCATGGCAGTAGTGGTCGTGAGTATAATATTTATATAAGGGGAATTAAGACATGGTGCGCAGTAAAGCGACCATCATACATAAACCGTCAAATATTGACACAAAGGAAATTAATCTATGAGCTAAGACCGATATAAGTAAGGAATAAGATGGTAGACGGACAGTGCATTGACGCCAGTAGTCTAGACCATGGGAGGTAAGATTTCATAGGAAGCACACTTTCCATTCCTTAAGGAACTGGAAGTGCATTCCTAGTAGATCAAGATATGAGAAACAAGATAAGAGGCTCTATGGAAAGAGACCTCAGTTACTAAGAGATCGAGTCAGTACGGAATACAGAAAGGAGCTAGATCATACCATACCCAAGAACACAGTAAATGGAATTCCCTTGATTAAGTTCAAGAAGACAATAAGTGTTATTATGGAACGATGAAAGAGGAGATCGACAATAGAATACTTCATAATTAGCAATAGCTAAACATGTGACGGACACTACGAGTTTACTAAAACGAGATGTGGGACGACTGCACCTCACTGGGGCTTGCAGGCCTGACAGGCTCATTTATAAGTTAGTCGGGTAAGTAGTAATGTATCAGTAAGGTACCCCATGCATGTAGACGAGTGGTGTAAGGAACACGGGAAGTTTTGACTCCGTACCACGGTTAACGACGTAGATCAAACAAGAGCAGCGACTACCACAAACAGTCGAAGAGAAGGAATTCAGTTGAACCAACAACACAAAGGAATCAGAGAACATATAATTAAGATTTATGAAGTGCGGAGAGCACGGATTATTAAGTACAGACATTGGACATGTCTTTAGATGTAAAGATTAAACTGTAAAGCTCAATAAGCACTAAACTGTAGTTTCAGATTGAGAATCATCCTCAGACCAAAGGTCAGTTGGAAAGAACGATTTAGACACTTGAGAGAACACTAAGAGTATGAATGTTAGATCCCCAGGGAGACTGGATAGACAAGCTACAACTCATAAAGGCCTTGTATATATAAAGATAACATGTGTCCATTAAGAGATCGTTAGTACTAAATTATAAGCATGCAGGATGAGGATATAAAATACTATGAAGGATAAGAAAGGCAAACTAAGCCTAAGGTTATCAGAGTCGTGCAGCGGAAGCTAGCAGATCAGTTGCTTAAAAGGGTGGAGATACCTAATGAATGGGAAAGGAATGATGTACCGCACATCTTCCAATTGAACAAATATACGACTTATCGACAAAATGCTTTAGAACCTTTGAGATTAGAGCAAACTAAGTTAAGAAAATGGTATAAGTACCGTTAAGAATACTCGATATAGAGACTAAGCCATTAACATTGTTATGACCTTCTGATCGAATTATAAGTGAGATAGATGACATGAAAGCTAGAAGTCTTGGAGAGAATTAGACATCTTGAACCTATGTTCAAGGATGATATAATGTTGATTACGTGGGCGTAATCCATTTTAAGGGGGGTAGAGCGAAAACCGCTTAGCGTATGTTTTATGTACTAAGTACGTAAACTATGGTGTGCATAGCACAAAAGAATTTGAGAATTTTTTTACATAAACATTTTAAGATTAATTATGGTTATTGCGCACAAAAGATGCGAATACCATACATATTAAGTACCTATCTTGTTAACTCCGGTGTGAGTACAAGTTAAGAGAACTATTGAAGAAGATTAAGGAGACCTAAGGAATCATAAACATTTTGAGATTAATTATGGTTATTGCGCATAGAAATGTGAATACCATACATATTAAGTACCTATCTTGTTAACTCCGGTGTGAGTACAAGTTAAGAGAACTAGTGAAGAGGATAGGAGACCTAAGGAATATATGAGATATGAGTGGATATGAAAGTATGTGTGGGATAGAATAAGATAACACTATGAGATATTATTTGATATGAGTATGAGGTAGGAAAGAGTAATGCTATGAGGTATAAGATGGTAAGAACTGGTATGAAACCGATATAGAATTTAGTAGGAATATGAGTCCTGAGGTAATTACTAAGAGATGAATTGGGAATGTTGATGGACTGAGTCCACGCCTTGGAGATGTAATGATTATGATTAGAAGAACTAAAAGATAGAAAATTGGAAATGAGTGAATTATCTGATGTTTGAAAATGACGTGGGAGGTGGAACTTGATTTTCTAGGGATCAAGGAAACTGAACACAAATTGGGGTGGAAGGATAGTTCAACACTGATGCTGATCACATCAGGGTTGGATGATTCCTGAAACTCCCTACAAGTGGTCACAATTAAATCACGCTAAGGATAGAGGCATTAGGATTAAAAATAAATTGGAGTTGATCATATTTTCAAATAGAGGGAATTATCCCTCACTTGACCTCGTAAAAAGGATTTCCTTTTTACCGAGTCTCGCCCATGAAGTCGAGGACGCATGAGCCTTTGTCTTCGGACCGGTGACATGGGGCAACAAAGTTGTTTTATATTCTAGCCCATGAAGGCGAGGAGGAACGTGCCTTTGTCTATGGACCGGTGACATGGAGAATACGATGAAAATTATGTGATTGTTTTAATCTTCAAAAAGAACAAAGGGAATTTTGAGTGCTATACATGCTTAAGCATGTTGTGTGATAATTGATTATAAGTACATGACAGACCTAATGAGTCAATAAGTTTAAGTACACATAAGTATGATCTATATGATCAATGGAATGAGGTAAGCCATGTATTCTAATAAATAAGATGTATGGGAACTTTGGGGACAAAGTTTATTTAAGGGGGGTAGATTGAAATACCCCAAACCTAAGTATGCTAAGTAAACATAAAGTTATGATGTAATATGACTAAAAAATTCCTCAAAAACATTGGTAGACAATTTAAACCAAGGAAAACACAAGAAAACGCCATAAGGGCAATTTTTAAGCAAAAATTGCTCTAAGCTTGGAGTGACTTTGATTAGCACCAAAATATCATTATAACCCTTATTAACATGCTAATGGACATGTTAAATCAATTACCAAAGAAAACCAAGCTCAAAAAAGCTTAAACACAAAATGTGCTTAAACTCCTTAAAGCACCTTTTTGAGAAATTGTCTTAGAAATGAGTTTTGAGTGGCTAAATGCCCATTATTACACCTTAATCAACATGTGTACTAATTAGTATCACATTAGGAAGCCTAAATCAATGGGAAACCAAAAATTTCACAAATTTGTGCACTAATTTGTGAATAGTGCCAAATAGTGCCTAGTTTAAGCTTTAGTCAACATAAGTCAATAAGTTGGTCAACCAAGACCATAAATACCTCATTAATAAGGGGGGGCGGTTTTAAATGGTGACTCACTATGAGGAGCCAGCACATTAAGGAAAAGAAGAGGAAAAGAGAGAATAGTACTATTTGCCTTTTAAGACAAAATATCTTCTTTTAGCCTACCTCTCTCCTCTCTTCTTCATTTCTTTCTTCTTCCACCGATTTTTATTCTTCTTCTATGTTCCAAAACCGTTCCAAGCAGCCCCATTCTTGCTCCACCTTCAATTACTCACAAAATCTTCATTTTAGCTCCAAATCCAAAAATAAGCTTAGATAACTCTTAGTTAGGCCAAGGCCTTGCTTCGTATCTTTTCAAAATTTGAAAAGCTTCATTTTCGAGCCATGGGAAATCGCCATTAGAGGAGGAAAAATTATCTTGAAGGGTTCATTAGCTTCTCCATTCATTCAAGGTAAGGAAAATGTAAGAAAAATCATGTTTCCATCACTTCTTCACCATTGCCGAAAATTTACCTCTTTAGGTGGCTTGTTTACTTCTTTTTCTAGCCTTGATTCATTGTTAAAAAGACTTGGGGAGGTATTGCCTTGCTTCATTATCAAAGCCATTCCAAAATTCAAAGGTAATCATTCGATTTTAAGCTTTAAAACACATATTTTAACCTAAGAATTAGTTCTATGAGTTTAGGCATATTGCTTAGTGCTCATTAATTATTTGAATGTGAATTAGAACATTGGCAAGAGGATTGAAGTCCTTGCCGAAATTCAATCAAGAAAACCAAAGGAGAAAGTAAGAGGAGCTTGAGAAAAATAAGGTAAATTGCTTACCTAATGGTGGTTTAAGGTTTTAAGGGATGAGATTTAGATAAGTACTAATGTAGCTTAAAGCTTGCATTATGTAATGGGTTATATAACCTAGGAAAAAGAATTTAAACAAGCTTGTGAACTTGTGACTAAGGAGCCAATGGAAATGAGTTAGTAAGATAAGTATAAGGTGAATGATGAGAACACTTATATTGCTATGGGATAAGTATGGCTTTATGAGTTGGGGTGTTACAGATTTGCCTTAGTTCGATTTATGGATACGAATAAGTAATATTGCATAACAATAGCAATAAATCAAGGCAACAATATAATGTGTAATCATGCATATTATTTCACACTGTCACACAATTAATCTTAGAACGAATTCACACACATCCGAACTGAGGAAACCTTTAGAGACAATCGGATCACATAACAACATACCGTTCACCAGGTACAAGCAGACGTTCTAACCCCGAGTGTGTCCTCTTACGTACGTCCTGCATGTCTTCTAACACATGTCCTCTAATACACACAGCTCTAGAATATGAGGATAAATATTAGCTCTGTATAATAATGAGTAAGTCGGTTTCCCGATTTGTCGCTAATCCCCCCGATAATTATCTCGTGATTAACTAGTTATCATTACTCGGGTTTTCGAATGAGTTTCGGGATTAGTTAAGTCAATAGTTTAATTCATGTATTAACAACATTGTTGTATCATTTACAACTTAGGATTTAATCTTAATAATCTATCTCATTTATCCATAGGTTATTTTTATATATATATATGTATATATGTGTATATATATGTATATCATATAGTTTTATTTATTATATGTTACTTATACACTTGACCTTATAATGTTTACTTTTTTTTAAAGTCTCATCTCCATTATAGGTTTGTCAATCTTGACCTTCTTAGTCAGTTGGGTTGACTAGGTCAATGCATTTGACTTGACCAAAGTATTCAAGTCAATATTTCTATATAATAAACTATATAATCCTTGAATTATATAACTCTTCTATTTTTCCAACTTTCCATACTTTAACATTAGACCTTTATGTCTAATGTTTTAATATGTTTCTCACATATATTAAACTTCTCTATTAATATATTCAATCCCAAACTTTATTATACAATTTATAATACTCCATGTACTCTCATGATTTTATGTGAACTACTAAGTTCCCTTAACTTATACTAACTTCACTTACTTAGTTTTCAACCTTACATTTGTTGTCACATTATGACATTCCCAATCATATTATAAAATTTATTTCTAACTATCCCCATTCTCGCATTTGACCTTAACTTTCCATAATTTACATTCTTTCCACACTATCTTTTATAACCTTACAACTACACTCGAAATACCATATATTATAACATTCCCACTCTTATTAACTTATAACCAAGGTTACTGCCAATATTAAATTATTATTGAACAAACCACCTACTGTCTAGTTTTTATTTCACTCACCAAGTCACCATAAACTTTTGGTTATTTATGAATTGACCACACTTATGTTATAAACGTTACAACTACATCCTTAACTCTTATATTATACAATCTTTTGTTTTTAATTCCCAAAATCAACCTAATCTTTTCCAAAATAACCAAACAGACCCCTAGTATGTTTTTAATCACTTTTACGTCCCATATTTTCAGATTTTACAAACTAACCCCAAAGTTTTATAAAACTTACATTTAATCATGCAAGGATGGGAAGTACCAAAACGTCCTTAATAATTTGTGAGTCTATGTCTTTTGACCATTTTACCCTTTATTGCATCCGTGTCCAATTGGAATCCTTCTGAGGGTCAAAAATTTGGGTGTAACAAATTACATTTCGTTAACTAGACTTTGTAATGAAGATTAAAAGACTAGTTTATGCTTGGGATACACCAAACTTTGCCCGACTTTGGAAAGTCTATTCCCTACTACACATTACTACCAAAATCTCGTGATTGTGGCAAGTTTTCTAAGTAGCTGGCCACCTGTAGAAAATAATTATGAAGTTGTTGGGCTATTTGAAGGTGCCAACTACCTAGAAATGCTTCGGATTTTGTCGAGCTATTCTAAGGCGCTGCCACCTAAAACAATGAAATGTTGGCAAGCTATTCTAAGGCGTTGACCACGTTATGTAGAACGATGAAATGTTGTTGAGCTACTCTAGGGCGATAACTACCTAAAAGAAAAGAGAGTTGATGCTTCCCATGCACTTCTAGGGTCTGGACCTATCCTGAAGGAAAAGTGATGATAGCTGATAAGCCACAGACTTATCATATTATATACTATACTTGTAAGATTATTAGTCTAAATAAGGTTAAATAGTTAGTATTTATGTTATATTATGTATTAAAGCATTTTATTTGCACAGATTTATGTTTTATATGCTTTTCATGCAAGGAACGAATTCCTAGTCAAAGCTTAAGTGATGCCGAACATAATGCCGGATGCCTTCTGCAGGGCACACGTATGGAGCAGAAAAGAAGCTTTGCCGGATCCAGTGCCGGGTACTTCCCATCCGGCATAAGTGAAAAGCCACCTCGGTTGACCAAACGAAGGCAGTTATTTACAGTTAACGATCCAACTGTAGCTGGGTATGACACCGGACATGGAATGTCCGGCACATGCAATGCTTCACCTGGTTGTTTTGACCATTAACGGTTACTCATATTTAACACGTGGTGCCGGATGACTTTGACCCGGCATGCCACCCGGCACAAGGAGAAAATGATGCCTATAAATAGGGTGAAGGGCTGCACTTCTCCACACATTCCAACACACCTATACACTCCATTCACACCCATTTCCACCCTCATTCCATTGTTGGTGTCCAAGGAAGTCTACGGATCCATCCACGCGAAGAAGTAGATCTTGTCGAGTTAAGGCTATGAACATTTCCTTCTCACCTTTTTGTTTTTTCTTCTTGTAGTTGTGTGGATGGTGATGTAGAATTCCTTGTTAGTTTTTGGTTAGGAATGATATTCTTTGTAATTACTCTTATGGTTATTAATAAAAGTGCAAGTTTCATCAACTAAGGTTCTGATCTTCATACAAGTAGAATGAGATCACTACTTGTTCTTCTTTCTTCTAAATTCTACTAAGGTTCACAAGAAAAAAGTAGAATAGGTTGAGGGGTCTTAGTGGTCTTTAACGGTGTTGCTCTGAAAAGTGGGCAACATGACTTAAGATTGGAATTAATCTATTTTTCATCCTTTATCTTACTCGTCTTGTGGCATGAGATATGCATGATTCGACTATGGATGATGAGTTCTTGTTGTCAGACCCTGAAACTAGAAATATCATTTACGAAGTGAACGATGCCGGGTGTACTGCCGGAAGGAAGATGTCGGGCACATTCAATGTCCTTGAAAGTGTCGGGAATCCGAGGTCCGGCATGACATCCGGCGTATTCATGTTGTGATATTAATTTTGAGACTTTGTAGTTTGCCTTATGACCATACTTGTTCTTACTTCGGTTATTATCCCGAGTCAAAGATATTCCATTAATATAATACTTAGTTAGGAGTTAGTTTATTTAGTGTAGAATTGATATTTACATTTCCCCCTTGCTTTAGAATGGGCTATTACCAGGATTAGGACTGATTTTCTATTAACTCCCTTGGGTTCGATACTCTTGGTCGTAATCTACTCACACTATATTCCGACCAGGATTTTTGCTACCCGTATTAGAGTTATAGGATTTCTTTTATTCTTTTATTCAATTTTGTACATTCTTTCCCCTACAATATTTTTGTTAGCAAAATGGCGTCGTTGCCGGGGAATTGGAATTAGCCAAGTCCTAAATTCGATAAAACGCCCTATTCTTTATTCTTTGATTCTTTGATTTAATTTGTCCATTGTCTTTACAGGGTTGAATGTGCCGTGCACACTGCCGGATACAAAATGTCCGGCATTCCGGAGGAAGTCCGTGGCCAGATAAGATTCACCGGCACACAATCCGGCACATTTAATTTCAACCCACATTTTTATTTTTCTTCAAAATATTAGACTCAGATGTAAATAAGTCTTTACTACTTCACCATGGATTTATATTTCCCTTCTCTTATTCTTTATTCCTTGTTAAATTATTTTTCCTTTTGAGTTTGAACAGGCCGGGCACGAAGCCGAGTAAGGTTAACCCGACACCAAAGGAGGAAGTCCAATGCAGGACGCACCACGCCCGACACTATGTCCGGCATGTTCAATATTATTTATTTTTCTTTTAATTTTGTCACATTCTTATATTATTGCTGTAATGGTATGAAATATACCATGGCTAAAGGCCACAGTATCTACCGAAAACCTACTAGCGGAAGGACTACTACCGGAAGACCAATTGGCTGAAGGCCTACCGTTGGAAGCCCTACTACCGGAAGGCCCCTACTGGAAAGGCTGCTGCCTAAAGGATCGCTACCGATAGAATAACTACCGGAAGGATTATTGTTAAAGTGACGGCCCAGAAGAGTTAGACCATTGCGGAAGCAGTTTCCAGTCCGGAGAGACTACCCGTAAAAGGACTGATAGCTATATTTATGTAATACTATCACATGTATAGGGGCTTAAGGGTAACCTGGCCATAGAAAGTCTATAAATAGGAGTAGAGGGGCTCATTTGTAAGGGACTCAAGTAAAAAAAGGAGCACTCATCCCAAAAGCTCTCTAGAGTTGTAAACTGAAAGATGAATAATAGCTCTGTCTAGAAGTGGATGTAGGCCGCATTATTGGCCGAACCACTATACATCTTGGTGTGGAGATGGAGTCGGATGGGGCATCTTCTATACCGTTTCATTTGGCGCCGTCTGTGGGAACGGGCATCAACCATGATTGAAATACCCCAAACATAGATATGGTGTTTTAAGTGATAAAACTAAGATATAAGGAGGCTAAATAATGCCTTAGAAACATTAAGAAACATTTTTAATCAAAGAAAACATAAGGAAACACCAAAAGAGCAGTTTAAGCGAAAACGTGCTCTAAGCTTGGAGAGACTTGGGTGAGCACCCAAATATCATTCTTAGACCTTAGTAATATCCTAATGGTCATTTTAAGTCAATTACCAAGAAAACCAAGCTCAAAAACAAGTTAAAACACAAATTGTGCTTTAAGGACTCTTAAAGCACATTTTTGAAAATTGTCTTAGAAAGGGGTTTTTAAGTGGCTAAATGCCCATGATTACTCCTTAATTAACATGTTTTACTAATTAGTATCACATTAGGAAGTATAAATCAATGGGAAACCAAAATTTCACAATTATGTGCCTTGTTTAGTGAATAGTAACCAAATAGTGCTAGTTTAAGACATTAGTCAAAGTAAGTCAATTAAATGGTCAACAAAGACCACAATCTACCTTATTTGACCAAGGGGGCGGTTTTTAAGTGTGACTCACCACACTTATCTAGCTATGTAATGAATAAAGCAAAAGTAAGTAAATTCACTATTCACCTATAACATAATATCTTACCTTTACTTACCTCTCTCCTCACCTCTTCATTCTCTTGTTCCCACCGGTTTTGAGCTGCTCCTCTCTTCTTCTCCAACGTGAAGAACAACCTCCAGCTACTTCACCTTCCTTTGATTACTACTTACTCATTTTAGCTCCAAAACCTAAACAAATTACATATTCTTCTTAGTTAGCTCAAGCTCTTCCTTTCTATCTTTCCAAAACTTCAAGAGCTCTATTTGGTGCCAAGCCAAACCGCCATATAAGGATGAAATCCAAGTTTGGAGAGTTCATTAGCTTCTCCATTCTCTTAAGGTAAAGAATATGTAAGAAAACCTAGGTTTCCATCATTTTCTCTCCATAACCGAAAATGTATACTCATGGGGTTTCCATTTTTATGCCTTGTTCTAGCTTGTTTTCTACTCTCCAAAGGATAAAGGAGGTCCTTCTTGCTTCATATCCAAGCTTGTCTTGAGAAACCAAGGTAAACAATCAATTTAATACCTTAAAACACATTTTAACCTAGGTTTTTTTTTATTCCTTAAGGTTAGTGTGTTTTTTAGTACTCATTGGAGTCATTGAATATTGGTTAGAACATTGGCAAGGAGTACTTGTTGGGTGACCGAGATTGAGCAAGGAAAAACTTAAGGAAGAAAGTTTGTGAAGCTTGAAAAAGAACAAGGTAAATGTCTTACCTTAAGGTGTTTAATGCATTAAGGGATGGGACTTAGGTATATGAGTGTAGTTTAGGCTTACATTCGAAAAGGTCTATATACAACCTAGGAGAAACAATGACTATACTTGTGAACTTGTGACTAAGGAGCAAATGAGAAAAGGAGATAGTTTAAGAATGTCAAGGTGAATTATAAGAACATTTAATTGCAATGGGAGCCTTGTTGTGTGTATTGCAGGTCAAAGGCTATATATATTGAGGAAATTTAGTGTTTAAGATTTATGCATTTAAGGGCCTAAGAGCCAAGTCATTTAAGGGCCTAAGTGCCAAGCAATTTTAAGTTTATGCACTATATTGTGAAGTAGTGTAGTTTTGATGTTTTATATGTGGTTAAGAAGGTTTAATGAGAGTTTGAATGTTGATAGCTATTGATGGTGAAAAACTAATGTTTTGGTGTAATAATATACTAGAGAACCCATGGCAAAATTTAGAGAAGAACCTAAGTGTATAAGATGTTCTAAGGAGATTTCATGACTAAGGTAGTACTAGGAAACTTTAGGGGTTGTTTTGATGAAAAAGGGTGAGTTTAAGGTGTTTTAATGAGTTATAATGACTTAGGCATCACCATGGAGGATTTAGAATCAAAAGAATGTACTAGTGTATTTAGGACTTAGGCAAACATTGGTAAACAAGTAGGAGAAAATACGGTGTTGATGGATGGAGGCATAAACTTGTGTAGGAACTTTAAGTAGTTGCATAAAGGAGTTTTAGATGGTGAAAGATGCTTGGGAGATGATGTTATAGTGTGAGGAAGCACTTGGCATAGTGGTTGTATTAGGTATGAACCACCACTTAGAAACCTAGTGAAAAACATTACAAGTGTTGGCATGATTACAAGGAAAATGCATAATGACTAAGGTGGATGTTGGTGAGTGATTTAATGTGTTTAGTGGAAGGCTTAAGGTGTATTTGAGGTGCCCAAATGAGGTTAGAACATACTAGGATGTAAGAGGAGAAGTTTGGGGTCAAATGGGAATTTAGAAACAAGGTTCTGGAGCCGACCGACCTTAGGGACCAGACCTGCAAGTCGGTCGAGCTCAGTTTACACTACCGAAAAGAGTTTCTGGAACCGACCGAACTTGGGACCGGACTTACAAGTTCGTTGGGCTTGTATTTTGCGTACGAATTAAGTCTCTAGAATGGACCGAACTTGGGACCGACTTACAAGGTCGGTCATGCCTATAATTTTGTACGGGAATTGGTCTCTGGAATCGACGAAACTTGGGACCGGACTTACAAGTTTGGTCGAGCTTAAATTTCCCACGGGGAAAACTCTCGGGAATGGATCGACCTTGGGGACCGGACTTGCAAGTCGGTCGGGGTAAAATTTCAAATGGTAATGCGTCCTGGAATGGACCGACCTTGGTAAGGTCGGTCGGTAAGATCGGTCGAGCAAAAAACAAAACAAAAAAATTAAATTCTAAAGATGTTAATTGGTTTAAGGTAGGCCATTGTTAGGGTAATCATGTTAGGAGGAACCTAAGGACCTCAAGGAATTTAAGTTAGGTTTTTAAGTATAAACCTTAAGTTCAAAGTTAAGTTAATAAGGTTAAGTGGCAAAGACTTAAGAGGGTATCGAATGGGAATCTTTAGGGACTAAGTGAGTTAAGTAAGGTGCAAATAACTAATGACCTAAAAATGAATGAATGTTTTAGGTCTTTGAATTGGGACCCCGGAGAAGGTTAAACAAATGACAGTCGACGGTGAACGGTACAGTCTTTCTTGTGACCTGCTTGCTAACGAGGTGTCCCTCGGCTTGTGTGCTATCTGTTTGTTTGCTATGACTAAGACAAGATAAAGCACGCAACCGGTTATACTTATTCTCGCTGTGAATGTGTTTTCTTTACACTAACCCACGAGACTTGAGATTGTTACTAACTAAGTTTAGTACTTACTGAGTTAAGGATAAGAGTTAAGTAGTGGTATATGTTGGTTAATACCCGTTAAGGTTTAACTAACACATGGTGTGTAAGATTTTTAGTAACTGGAACTTGAGTGAGGAACCCGGGACTGACTCCGGTCATGCATGCTAAGGAAAGGGGGACGGTATCTGAATCAGATCCGCCCTCCACTTAAGGACTTGTCTTCGGACATGTTGCCTAGGGTCGGTTGCCGGCTCAGCTACACTAGACTCCCGTCTAAGGTAGGTGGCATTAAGATGGTGCGGTAGGATCACCTAAATCCTAAGTTTAAGATTAAGCTACAACCATTTCCACCCTAGGAACGGTTTGTATACTGAGATTAAGATAAGGTTAAGACTGAGGTAAGATAAGGAACTGAGGTTAAGGAAATCAGGACTAAGGATGGGTTACTAACCCGCTTGATAAGGGAACGCTTGTGTCGTTCATGGTGTGTGAACTATGTATGTTCATCTGTGGATTGTTGTTTATAGCACTTCATATCATGATTGTGTTTCTAATCAATTTCCATGTTATCGACAATTAGTCGTCGTAGCCCCATTAGCTTGGGGGCCACGAGAGGGTCGTACCAGCATTCGTGCTAACCCCCTTTGGGGCTGTTTTTTACAGTTGCAGGTAAGAGGCCCATGAAGTCACACCACGAGAGTAGGAGTGGTTAGACTTAGGATGGGTTGTTTATTTGAGTACGGGTTGCGCTTGTGCTCCCGTCTGTTTATATTGAAACTGATGTAAGTTTGTGACTATGACTTAGATACTTAAACTCGGTTGGTTGGTGGTGGAATTTTGGTGGTGTGTTTTGGTCGGTTGTTTATTTTGGATAAGTGTTGTAAATTGATAAGGCCGGTATATTCTAACGATCAGACCGTGGCAAGGTCCCGGTGTTTGTTATTTCCGCTGCGACGAATTCGATTAAGTGTTAAGTTTTACGACAACCACGATTGGCTTTGGACGGGGTGTTACAAAAGTGGTATCAGAGCGTAGTTACGCTCTGATCAAGATATACCGGACATAACAAACCACCGAGTTAGGATATAAGTTAAGAAATAAGTGACGGGTTAAGGGTGTTAGCTGTTAGTGTGAGTAGAGTCAAATGACCACTAATAAGTGTGGATCGTCTTTACCGTCTACGGACGTTATAAATTAGTTAACCGAAACAGTGGTGGACAAGTCTATGTGAGTTGTGATTGTTCAGATATCAGGAAGGAGAGGCCAAGGCCGTGGTCGAGGCGACGAGACTGAGATACCGGAAGGGCAGACGATCGCAGAGATCGTAGCTGCCACCTTAGGGCACATGGGCTATCAGCCTGGTGTGGGTGCACCACCTCCCCCGCCACAACCCCGGGAACCGAATTGGGTGAAGAGCCTTGCAGACCTTCGACCCCCACATTTTAAGGGGGAGACCGATCCCGCCAAGCTTGAGGCGTATATCTCCGAGTTGGAGACCGCCTTCGAGACCCTTGACGTCCCTGTTGAGATCAAGGTGCGTCTAGCTGCGTTCTACCTGCAGGGGGCAGCGGGCGATTGGTGGAAGCTGGTGAGGCCTGAGCATGTGGCCAATCCAGAGTTCGGCTGGGAGCAGTACACCGCATTGCTACGAGGAAAGTACTACCCCGCCCATGTCCAGACGAAGAAGCGCTTGCAGTTGGATGCGCTTAAGCAGACCGACAAGATGACGGTGGACTAGTATTACTCAGAGTTCACCACCTTGCTCCATCTTCTGCCAGATCTTGGATATTCAGACCAGATACTGGTGGACCGCTTCTATGGCGGGCTTAGCCATCGACTCCGCTACGGCATGGGGCCGACGAGTTATACTACCTTGCAGGTAATGAGAATGGTTGAGATATGAGTAAGTAAATGAGAAAGATTTAGATTATGAAAAATAAGAGTGACTAATACTGTGGAAAGAAGGAGGAGTACTATCATGCCGCTGCTAAGGTTGAGATAACCGTCCAGCTGAGGGACGAGGAGAATGCTAAGAGGAAGAGTGCCGGTAAGAGCACGGAGAACCAAGGGCAAGGTGGGTACAAGAAACAGAAGTACCAGCCTCAAGCCCAGAAAAGTCAGAACCAAAAGGGGAAAGAGGAAAAGGAGAAGGCTCCAGAAGAGCCACTGAAGTTGACATATGCTTATGCAGCTAAGCCCCTGCGCTCTAGGGCGCCAAAGGGTAAGGCAAAATAGCGTTGAGTGAGTTAAGAGACAATTAGTAACTGGTTGAGGTATGAGTACTAATATTATGAATGATCAGGATCTAAGACTGATAAAGGAGCCGGTGGTGGCTACCAGCGACGCTACATCTGTCAGTGGTGTCACACCCGGGCTCGATTGCAAGGGGAACAAAGTGGAGTGCAATTACTGTGGGGTATACGGACACCGAGCATACTAGTGCTTCCGGAACCCCGCTAGCAGAGCCTTTAGGCCCAAGATGAAGGGCAAGGGCAAGACCGATCAGGGAGCTGGATCCGACGGTCAAAGGATGGTGCAGCATGCTGCAAACAAGAACCCACGGGTGATCTAGAAGTCGGGACCCACACTACACATGGTGGACCGGGACGATGAGCCTGAACCCTCATCGAGGCCAGGTACCGCTATAACCACTTAGTAATAAAATTGCCTGCTTACCGCATTACATGCATGTTTGGTTAATAATTGAGTTAAGTGAGAATGAGATAAGATTAGAACTTAAGTAAGATATAACCTACTACCACTTTAGGAAGCTTCAACATCTGCTATCCAATGCCTTCTACACCTAACCCGGAGTACACCGACATCGAAACTATAGACTTTCCAACCGAACAATGTCAGGTTATCCGCCCAGGTATGATTTTATTAAGGGGATACCTGACACCCGAAGCGCAAATAGCCATCATCAGGAAATGCAATCAGCTAGGAATGGGACCGGGAGGTTTTTATACACCGGAGTACCTAGGGGGAGCAAGGATGAAATTAAAAATGATGAGCTTAGGCAAGGATTGGAATCCGTATGCCAAGACCTACCAAAACACGAGGATACAAGATGGAGTCTCACCACCGGGATTACCCGAAGAGTTCCATCCGGTTATTACATAAGTCATGGAAGTCGCTCAACAGTTGGAAGCTGAACCGATTCCAGACAAGGCAGACATTTGCATTGTAAACTTCTACGAGAAGGATGGGTGACTTGGACTACATCAGGACAAGGACGAGACAACGGAGTCTCTCGAACGAGGGATACCCGTAGTGTCTTGGTCCATAGGAGATGACGGTGTGAATTTTGTACGGCGACCAGAAGCGTGCGGACCGTGCTAATAAGTTAATACTTAAGTCAGGGGATGTATTAGTTATGGGAGGAGAGTCAAGGAGTTATACCATGGGATTAAGAGAATCAAGCTGAATACAGCACCGTCAGAAGTGATTAATGCGACGCATATGAAACCAGGACAGTTAAACCTAACCTTTAGACAATATTAGTCATGTAATGCTTTAGTGTGGGATAAGGAATGAGATGTAAGATTAAAGCACTTGTTGTAAGAAGGATGGTTATGAATAAAATAACAGTGTTGTTCATATAAATTGTTACGACTCTTGTTATACCATCAATACTCATGAAGCTTATGAATACAATTAGGTCATGGACTCGGTATGGAAGGTGCGCTAAGCATACTTACAGAGGCACAGGCCGACGCCAGTGGTACTATCCTCACTGGCACCTTTCCGATTAATGGGATTGAGGCATCAGTTCTCTTTGACTCAGGGGCCTCGCATACCTTTGTCTCGGCATCTTTTGCGAGAAGGTTGGGGCTAGACGCCGATGAGCTACCCGACTTCACGGTTACGCTCCCATCTAAGGAGAAGGTTCGTTGCACTTGCTACTACAGAGGAGCCATTGTCAGAATTAAGGGGGAAGACTTTCCAGTCAGTTTTATTGAGTTCAGGGAGTTGGGATTTGATGTTATCTTCGGGATGAACTGGTTAGAGCGGCACAAGGGTCGTATCCTCTGCACCGAGCATAGATTGCTGCTCAGGAGCCCGTCTTGGGGTAACAATATCATATCGCCAGAGACCCAGAGAGCCTTCGACTAAGATCATCACCGCCATGACAATGTATAAGGAGTTAAAGAGAAAAGAAGAAGTGTACCTCTACTATGTACAAGACATAGAGAGAGACCCCGAGTTCGACCCCGATTTACCGGTAGTGTCGGAGTTCCCCGACCTATTTCCACGGGAACTTCCCGGCATGCCACCCACTCGGGAGGTAGAGTTCACCATCGAGCTGCTACCTGGTACCGGACCGATGCCAAGGCACCATACCGCATGGCTCCGGCAGAAATGATTGAGTTAAAGGAACAACTGAAGGACTTGTTAGACAAAGGGTTCATAAGACCCAGTGTATCACCATGGGGAGCGCCAGTTCTCTTCGTGAAGAAGAAGGATGGTAGTCTTCGCCTCTGCATCAACTACAGAGAGTGGAATGCAGTGACAGTGAAGAATAAGTACCCACTACCCCGCATTGACGATCTGTTCGATCAGTTGAAGGGAGCATCTGTGTTTTCCAAGATTGATCTCAGATTGGGGTATCATCAGATATCCATTAAGGAGGGAGATATTGAGAAAATGGCATTCCGGACATGATACGGCCACTATGAGTTTACAGTGATGCCGTTCGGTTTGTCGAACGCACCGGCGAAGTTTATGGATCTGATGAACCGCCACTGGTGGAACGTGAGCCTTTAATGATGGTGGTTTAATCACGGCTTTAACAGACACCATGATTAATAGGAAGGCCGGAATTAATTAGCGACGATGATTGAATTAACCGTAATCAATAATCGATCGGAGGTAGGCGCGCCTTTTTTAGGACGGACTTTAGAAGACGGTTATTAGTGAAACCGTAATCTAAAGTCCCGTGTTGACGCGCGCTTTACGGTCAACAGACTTTAGATTATGGTTTCACTAATAACCGTCATCTAAAGTCCGTCCTAAAAAAGGTGCGCCTACCTCCGACTGATGGTCAACGACGTCGTTTTGACCTGACGCCAAATATTTCCCGTATTATTTGATTTTTTTGACTCCGCGCGTAATCTAAATTACAGTTAACAACGTCGTTTTACCAGTGTATTTTAGATTAATAAAAACTAATTAATGTGTTACTCTGTTACCTATTTGAAACCCAACATATGCTAAATAATTATCGCGCTATTTTTTTATTTCGTTACACTTTAGATTACGGTAAACGACGTCGTTTTACCAGTGTATTTTAGATTAATAAAAACTTTATATTAATGTGTTACCTATGTTTGAAACCCAACATTTGCCAAATGATTATCGCGCTTTTTTTTAATTTCGTTACACTTTAGATTACGGTTTTTTTGGGAACCGTCATGTAAAGTGTGACTTTAGTTTACGGTTTACATGTAAACCGTAATCTAAAGTCCATTTAAAACATTTGCCTACACTCTGCACACTCTACTCACAGTAACTCTTCTTCTCTTTCACGCTATCTTCCTCACTGAAATCGCCTCCTCTCTCCCGTCACCTTGCTAACGACCATCGCCGCCGTCGCTCCCACCACCTTTGTCACTCCCATCGCCGCCGGTCACCACCCATCTACCATGGTCTCACCGTCGACGTCTCTATCGCGTATTGGTTTATGCGATCGATTGATTGTCGTTTTTTTCTAACCTTGTTCATATACATGCATTTCAATTGCAAGTTCTAAGCTCGTTTGTATCGAATCCTGAGAGTGTAATGGAAAATGTTCTAACCTTGTTCATATATTTGTGCCCAGATTCACAGTTAATTGCGACCTAGTTCGTGGGCTGATTTCTACACTACTTGCCCACTTCGGTGCTTAGTTACGGTAACTTTGCAAACCAATCTGTAAACTGGTGTATTTATTTATTCTTAGCATTTAGTATTACAATTAATACATAATAGTGTAGTTTTAAAAATGCTACTACTTAAAACTGCCACAGGATAGAAAGTAAGTTCAAGTATATTACCGATTCCTGAAAAATGAATGGAACAGAATACTGTAGCATATCTCAGTTTCATGAATGGCACAGAACTGTAACAAGTTGTTTAAGTTTTGGTCTGGATTTTAAAGCTTAATGGAATATTTAAGTAACTGGGTAAGGAGTTAGGAGAAGTATAATCAGTTGAAAGAAAAAAAAACAGACAGGAAGAAAGCAAGAACACAACTCAGTTTCTGTTTTGATTTCAGTTTGGATTTCAGCTTCAGTTTCCTAGATGGTGCGTGCGAATTTGACTTTGATAAAACTGATTTGGAGATGTTAGAAATATAGGGGAGATGCTGTCGATTTTTTTCCGCGGTTTAGCTAGCATTTAACCTTGATTTTTTGATGAATTCTAATGTTGTCATTTTTCATTTATGCATCAGGACTACGACTTTATTTAGGCTTCCGACCTCAACCGTTAGCATCGGCTAATCGTCTACCAGAGGTAAGATTTATATATATACATATAATATTTGACAAACTACCAAACATAGTTATCCGCCCAAGATATACCTAATAGAGGTATATCTTCGGCAGTCCCTGTCGGGACTGTCCACGATTGTTAAATCACACACCTAGGGTGTGAATGCGCTTTTAATATGTACTTTATTGATTATTTCAGCAGTATCTCTTTATTGTTCTTCGAATGCATATATTATTGATTAATATCATAATATCGTGCATTTGAAGAACTGTAGGGAGATGCTGCCGAAATTTTCAATAAATTACATATTAAAAACACGTTCACCGGTGGGATTTAATACTCATGGATGGATTTAGGTTGATAAGATACAAAAGTGTAAAGACTCTGCCACGGGTGACGGTATGAAATGGCTGCCTTCATATAAATAGCTAGAAGGAGATGGAACGTTCGTGGATTTACAGCGGAAATTTGGACGACAAGTTTTTAGAAGGAGTTGATAAGTTATGCACGGTGTTGGCAAACAATCTAAAACCTACAGACAAGGGATACATATTTGTCCGTGTATCGACTGCCAAAACAATCTGAGATATCGCGGCGTTGAAACAATTAAGGAACATCTGATCCGCCGCGGTTTTACAAAAGATTTCCAAGACATAATCCGATGGCATGGTCAGAGTGCATTCGATGTTATTAAGCCTGACGAAGGGGATAATGGTCAGGCAAACACAGAAACAGAACTTGGAGATGATACAGTTGCTGGTGATCCAGAAGACGTTACAGCGAACGTTGAGCCAGATTTCTAGGATGATGACGTTGAGACTATGCTCGAAGATGTGGAACGACATTACTCTAACACGCCAGACAAGCATGAAAATTTGTTGGATTCATCCAAAACACCGTTGTACCCCGGGTGTGACCCTACAAAGTTAAGCAAGTTGAGTGTCGTCCTCAAGCTATTCAACTTGAAAGCGAAACATGGCTGGAGTGACGTAAGTTTCACTGACCTCCTGGAACTATTGAAATACGTTCTTCCGGTGGACAACGTTTTACCAACGACTACGTACTCAACCAAAAAAATGATGTGCCCAATGGGTATGGGGTACCAGAAAATTCATGCTTGTCCAAATGGTTGCATGTTGTTTTGGAAATCGGATGAATTTGCTGAAAGTTGTTCAGCTTGTGGAGCATCACGGTATAAGAAACAACAAACTGACAACAGCGGTAGTAAGAAAGGTTCACCAGCTAAGGTACTGTGGTACCTGCCCATCATTCCAAGGTTCAGACGTTTGTTCTCCATTGAGAAAGACGCAGAGAATCTTCGATGGCATTCAGTTCACAGGAAAAAGGATGGCAGATTGAGACATCCCGCTGATGCACCACAGTGGAGAAACATAGACGTAAAATTTCCTGAGTTTGGTAACGAACCGAGAAACCTAAGGCTAGGCTTGTGCACATATGGGATGAACCCTTACGGTACTTTGAGTAGCATACGTAGTACCTGGCCTGTGGTTTTGGTTATTTACAATCTACCGCCGTGGTTATGCATGAAACCAAGACACATCTTGTTGTCTTTGTTAATATCTGGTCCAAAGCAACCGGGCAACAAAATTGACGTATTCCTACAACCTTTGATAGAGGATCTACAACTCTTGTGGAATGAAGGGGCTACGGTTTACGACTCATTCAGTAAAGAGGACTTCAATTTGCGTGCTATGTTGTACTGCACAATCAATGATTTCCCCGCCTATGGTGTGGATGATGTGGTTGATGAGGATGAGTATGATGCAGAAGATGAACCTCCAACTGTTCCTATTTCATTGGAAGAGGCTGAGGTCACAGGTCATCGTGAGTATATACGATCAGACCATAACGAGGGAATGTGGGTTGAGAGATAGTGGTGTATGTAAGTTATTACTATAAAAATTTATATGAAATTAACACTCTTTTATTTATTGCTTGTTTATGACCATTATGAAATGCTTAATTTAATTCAAATTGTATTTCAATCCTTGCAGGCATGGCTGATCCGGACATGGTGATGAAGAGTTCGATTTATTTTGTCGTCAGGAGGAGGAAAATGAGCAGCAAATGGTACCGGTCCCATCTACATCTGTCGTTGCTGCTGTTGCCCCATCTACATCTGCCGCTGCTGCTGTTGGCCCTTCCATGAGTGCACCTTCTACGAGTGCTACTCAGAGACCCAGAGGTAGAGGTCCGACCCGTGGGTTGAAACTGCAGAAACCGGATCAGATTAGTCTTCTGTGGGACAAGTATGGGAGGTATGGTGGGGGCAAGGTCAGAGTTCATAGTATGCTAGGTGGGACTCTGGCCAGATCACATTGCTGCATCAACCACACATGGAAACAAGTCCCGGAAGAAGTTAAGGAGACCATCTGGAAGAAGGTGCAAGAACGATACAAGATCCCAGAAGAAGTGAACACTAGTAGAAAAAATATTATATAACACACATTTTATAACACGGTTTTGTTGTAATGGTGTTATAAAATGTTTTACAACACGGTTGCATGATTTAACTGTGTTATAATATGTGAGATAAATATCGTGGTGCTGGAGAAGAGGTTTTTTTAACACGGTTGTATGTTACCCGTGTTATAAGTGTCTTTAATACAACACGGTGCGGACGAACCGTGTTATAAACAGATCTTTATAACGCGATTTTCTTTAACAACCGTGTTATATTGTCTTTAATTTGTATTCATTAACTCACGGCTATTCCTTTCCTTCAGTCACGGTAATTTGCATCCTTAACCGGTGATAGGAACGAGCTCTGCGCCTCTCTTCACCTTCCTCATGCCCCTCTTTATTTATTTGCAACCCTAATCCAGAGAACAAACCATGCCGCCTCTCTTCCTTTACCTTGAACCATGTCTGGTGATCTGCGCCTTCCTTCTCCCTTTCCGGTTTCCACCACGGTCGAGCAAGGAACATAAGTCTGTCCTTCTCCTTCTCTTGCTGTTCAACGCCAAACAAGGAACACACAACTAGCTTCATTTCTGCTTGTGTTCCAACCGTAATAGAGGTAAGGTCTGGTTTCTATTTTTTTATTTCCCTCTTAGATTCGAAGTTAGTTTTGATCCCAGTCTTACTGCCCTATTCTCTTCTAGTATTCACACCTACCTTAGTGCTCAAGTCCGAATCTGGAAAGGTTGAACGTGGAGATGGTCAAGCTCGACACAAACTAAGACTCGTGACACTGTGTCATGCCACGTTAGATGGGAACCGAAAATGTCAAGGGGTCAAAACCAGATTTCCGGAAAGGTAGGAATTTGTATTCAATTTACCAAATTAAAGTCAAATACGCTATTATTTCTGCAACTATGTGAGTTGGTGGTAATGACTAGCTGTTGATATTACAAACTTGTTGCTTCTGCTATTGATTGCTGCTGCAGGGAGAAATTCTGCTGCAACTATGTGAGTTGGTGGACAACGACAAGGTTGACCTAGCAAGTACCGTATTGATGAAGATGCTCATTTTGAAGAAGATGTAGTCCGCAGCTTAAGGACCAGTCCAGTTCATTCTTCTAAGGATCGTACTTCCATTGATGACTTTGAAATAATAAAGCCTATCAGCCGTGGAGCATTTGGTCGAGTTTTCTTGGCTAAGAAGCGAATCACGGGGGATCTTTTTGCTATCAAGGTAGTGTTTATATAATTTTCTGTTCCAATATTTATTACCTTAAATAGGAATGTGGACAGGAATAATGTGCCTGTTGTTGAAACATAACTCTCTGCATGTGATGTGCTCTGAACCTAATAGCTTTAGTATGCTAGTATTATTTACTTATACTTTATTGGATTTGGAATCTTTTTGCTTCCAGGTAGTGTTATTTTATCTTTTGTTCCAATTCTCTTGCATTACTTTATAAAGAAATGTGGAAGGGAAATTTTGCATGTTCTGAAGTTAAACTCTTCGCACATGATGTACTGTGAACCTAATACTTAGTGGGTTTAGTATGCTATTATTTACTTATCATCTAATGGAATTCCAAAGTAATTTTACTTGAAAGCTTACTTTTTTATTCATGCTTGCTGTGTTCTTCCAGATCTCCATTCGATCTACTATTTCATGTATCATGCTTAAACTTTCTTTTCTGTGCACATTGTCAAGCTTTCTCAGAAAAAAATGCCTCATTCATTTTATACCGCATTGTTTGGATGCCCATCTATTGGCAACCGTTACTTGCTATTAGTGTTACTGGATTCCTGCCACCTCTTTCTTTTGAACTCTATATGTGTCATATATGGAGATTTGAAGCTAGTCTATCTGTGCTGCCGTCACTTAAACTGCCAAGATTATCAACTTCAGTGAGCTTTGTTGCAGAGAAATATGTTGGCAGTTCTGATATCTTCCTCATCCTTTCCTCTTCTTCTTCTTTTCTAATGTTATTGGATTCGATACCAGTTGCTTTGTATCCTTTCAAAAGTCTATCTTATCATTTATGCAGTTGTATTTCGTGTGTATGGTAAATGTGTGTTGTGTACTTGCGACGACGCTGTTTCCTGTTCTTGCACATTTAATCCACTGTAAACTTCCCATTCTCCTGGTGTATGAACCAACCTTCATATATAGATTTATGCTGCATTCCATTGTGTTGTTGGTAGCATTTTTTTGGTTGATTTGTAAAATTAGCATTGAATTCTTCTGTAATTGCAGGTGTTGAAAAAGGCTGATATGATACGTAAAAATGTTGTTGAAAGCATTTTGGCAGAACGTGATATCCTAATCTCTGTTCGCAATCCCTTTGTGGTGAGCTAGTTTTTATGTTGAAGCTATTTACTGTGTCTAAGAAAAGACTCTTCTCTGATCTAACTTAGTGTCAACTTTATCTGGTTTGTTTCTTTTATTCGTTTTTTACTTGTAGTGAAAATTTGTATCTTGGTCATGGAGTATTTAAATGGAGGAGATCTTTATTCGTTGTTGAGAAATTTGGGGTGCTTAGATGAGGATGTTGCTCGAGTGTACATAGCAGAAGTGGTTAGCGCTACTTCATCCCCTCCTTTTACTTTCTCTGTGTAACTGTCTCATATCTTTCAACTTACACTGATTTTTCTGTAAAATTATAAAAGATGATTTAAGCTAATCTTAAGCCTACTGCAGGTACTTGCGTTGGAATATCTACATTCACTGAATGTAGTTCATCGTGATCTAAAACCAGATAATCTCTTAATAGCTCATGATGGGCATATAAAGGTAACAAATATACTTAGTTTATATTATCATTTTTTATTTGTTTCTATTTTTTGTTATCATTTAGTAAGTTGAATCTGTTTATTATGTGTAAAGTACAATATGGCAGGGTCAAATAAGTGTTTTAAGAAAAAGCTATCTACTACTTTTATCGGCCTGGGGCAGTGTGTGAGTATCCGAGGATTTAGTTTCACACTCTTCTGGAATTTGAGAGTACGGTTACTTTCTTTGACCACTTTCTCTGCATGTGCTCATCAGTTGTGGAGAAGATTATCTAGGATTCTTAATAATTGTGCTCTGTGATTGATCCAAATTTTCGGGCTGGTAGGAATGAACTGGAGCTTAATTTTTATGAAATCCTTATGTTGTGCGGCGTTGATCAATAAGAGGATATAGTGTTTATATGGAGTCAAAAGTGTTTTTGGTTACCTTTTCTTGTGTGTGTGCATTTGACCTGTATGCTTGATAGAAAATCCCCGCATCCCTATTTTCTCTTTTCATCAGTATTGTCCCGGCCTAGACGATAACCTGAGTGCTTCTTTGTAAGCATAATGTTGCTACACTTTCTAGAGTTATTACACTACAGTATTGGAGCTGCATTTTGCTTCTGTTTTTAGTTGTTATAAAATGCATATTTTGAGTGTTTAAAATCTAGATACCCAACCTATAATAAGCTATCAGTTATGATTAGGTTATGGTCTAATAATTTGCTATATTTACGTTGTTTTACATTGACCATTAGTTGTGTTGTTTTAAGAATGGTTAGCAATCTGTTTTTGCACTTTCGTTTGGAATGTATTTTCACTGCTGAAAATTGAAATTTTCTGCAACTGTCAAAGCTTAGACTAACCGTAATATTAAGCTTGTTGTGATCATCTGTCTTACAAATTTAATGTCAACGCACTAACCATGTTAAGGTTTGTTCAAGCGTGTATTTCAGCATTTCATTGACTATGTTTATGCTTCAGTTCTGCTTCTGATTAAGCCACATTATATGCCTGGTTGAACCTGCTTATATGGGGCTTAATTAAGCCTTGTGTATCTGTTTTGAATTATGCTCACACTTCACTTGCTTGCTGCCTGCTGTTTGAGTGCTTCTTTGTAAGAGTTATGCTGCTACAATTTAGAGTTAGTACACAGCAGTATTCAAGCTGCATTTTGCTTCTGTTTTCAGCTGTTATAAAATCAAGAAACCTGACCGATAATAAGCACTTGATTATGATTAGGTTATGGTATGAAAATCTGTCTGATGTTACATTGACCATTAGTTCCGCTATTAAATGCATTAATTGTTATAATGATTAAGTTATTATTAGCTGTTGTTAAATGTTCCACTCCTGAATAATGCATTCACTATATTTCTATTCGAAGCTATTACCCCGTCACCACATTGCTTCATCCTCTGATGCACCGTAGTACACTTGAACACTTCTTAAATATCTCAATTATTTTAAATTTCAGGTGTATGGATTCTTTCACAATGTTTTCTTTACATACACTATGAAGGAACTCAACCTTATGAGAAGAGAATTGACAAAACTTCTGATTGGGCACCTTTAGCGCGTATGTACTTAAACTTTGTATTATACTAGTTGCTTTCTTGAACACTTCTAACTATATAATATACTTGTTCTAATATTTCTACTTGTTTCAAATATTAGGTGCATGAATTCTCTCATTATTTGCGAATAGCTACATCATGAAGAAAGTCGACCTTGTAAGAGAAGAATTGACACACTGTTGTATTCACACTTCTTGTGCTTTTATGATACTTTTGAACTCATGTAATTATATAGTAGATTCTCTTTTTGTAAAGGCCTACATGTCTGTAAGGAATTTTAGGATTGTTGTTGAATTTTGTGCAATATATATAACAAGGTGTATATGGCAAATAATTCAGAAACTGTTTGCAAGTTGGTGTGACCGCACATATTCAATGTGTGTTGGACAGAGATTGATTGTTGACCGTAATATGGGGCGAAACTGATTTTTTTTTAAACAAAAATCATTTTTATAACACGGTTCGTATGCATAATGGTGTTATAAAACAACAAAATTATGGTGGGTAAAGCATTTTATAACACGGTTTTGCTAAACCAACCGTGTTATAAACGTCATCTCCATTCAAATTCTCTGCGGTGTTAACCAAGTTTATAACACGGTTTTTTAAATAACCGTGTTATAAAACACTTTTATAACACGGTTCGTATGAATAATGGTGTTATAAAACAACAAAACTTTGGTGGGTAAAGCATTTTATAACACGGTTTGCTAAACCAACCGTGTTATAAAAGTCATCTCCCTCCAAATTCTCTGCGGTGTTAACCAAGTTTATAACACGGTTATTTAAAAAAAACCGTGTTATAAAACACTTTTATAACACGGTTCGGAACCGTGTTATAAAAACCGAAACTTTATACCTCCGCAGTATATAACACCCCTCATAACCGTGTTATATTTAGCACAATAACCGTGTTATAAAATGTTTTTTCTACTAGTGGAAGAAACCGTTCTTTCTTTGGTGTCCGACAAAGCTAAATCATTCCGCCACTACTTGGTTGAGCATTGGATCAACAGGGTGCCCCACGTGACCCTCCGCCGTATGTTGTGTACAATGGCATGATCACTGAAGAGGAGTGGAAGGAGTTCGTTGAGCGGCACGCCACCCCCGAGTTCAGGGTATGTTTGTGTGTACTCTTTTCTTAATTAATGCTCATAATGCTTTATCCCTGATTTTCTAATTAATTTCCTGTTGTACTTTCTTAACAGCAAATACAAGAACAAGCACGCAAAACCGTGAAGCTAATCTCTACCCCCACACCATGGGACGAAGGGGATATGTGGGCAGCCTCGAGGGATGGAAAGAAGCTGGTTTGCTGACACGGAGGAACGAGGATGGAAGTGAATGCCCGATCGAGGATGTCTCTGAGGCGAGGAGGGTGCAGATGTACATACTGGGACGCCAGAAACGACCAGCGAAGGTCAGAGGATATTTCCTAATGCTGCGATGGAACAACTGGCTAACCAAATTGTAAGTATTTGAAAGTAGCTGTTAAATAATTTACTTATATACTCAAGTGTTTGTTGATCTTAAATTTAGTGTTAACTTCTTTGAAAATTGGACAGTACGAAGCGGCACAGAGAGAAGAAGTAGACTTACACGCTCCTCCTTCTCAAGACGACGCGCTCAATCAAATGCTTGGGAAGAAGGATCACCCAGGGCGTGTTAGAGGATTTGGGGGAGAAGTACGTCAGAAGAACGTATTCCCGCCATCTGCTAGGAAGGGTCAGCTGAGTGCTGCTGAAGTCGAGGCGATGGTAGAGCGTAGGTTCGCTGCTGAGCGCCAAGCTAATGATGAGAAACAGGCTGCTGAGCGCTGGCTATCGAGGAGAGGCTGCAGGAAGCGTTGAATGCGATTGCACATGCGACTACTCAGCAGCAGCAGCTAGATCCTCCTCGATGTCTTCCTCGTCTAGTTGTGCTCCGGCCGCTGACCCGTACCCTTTTGCCAACATCCAGGTTATTTTGTTTAACTATTTTTCTCCTAAAATAAAGTTATTTAAATAGTATTAGATTGGACTCACTTATTTATTTCACGTATTATCTCTGTTTATTAAAGGAGCAAAAAAAATGTCGTCTCCAAATACCATTAGAAGGGCACCCTGTAGATGCGGCCTATGGGACGGTGTTGCCATCAGGTCCATGAAGAGGGAAAAAGTACGAGAATAAGAAAAGGTAGAATATCCGGTCCCATGTGACTGGAAGGAACAGCTTAGAACAAGGAATATCGCCGGATCAGAGTGTGATCCGGCCGGATGAGTAATTAAATATCCCGCTTACATGTAAATGCCAGCCTGGCAATTAAAAAGAAAGACAGGCTGGCTACTCTCGATCTAGCAGTGTAAACACTATAAATAGGGGTTCAACCCCACATAAAAGGATACGTTTTCACATTCGAAACTACACACCGTTGCATTATCTACGCGATTCCCTCTCTCTTAGCTCGGTCACACAGTAACCAGGTAACTCGACGAAGCACAAATGGCCTAGCAGTAGAATTGGAATCCGATTAGAGATTAGGATAGAAGGTTAGGGAGTTTAGGAATTCACCATTTCATTTTGGCGCCGTCTGTGGGAAACGGATGGCTCAAGATCTTTCTTAGCAACCACGAGTCCACCGGAGGTAATCTGATTTTGAACGAAACAACGAAGCCTTGAAACTTTGAGGTTGTGTCTTTTGCAGTGTAAGCGAAGGAGGTACGCGTGCAAGGATGGCTCCAAGAACAAGAAAGACACCCCGACCTGAGGGCGAAATCAACAATGTAGGAGCAACCGAAAACAACATAGTGGAGGCTGAAGACGTGATCTCCAAGCAAACGTTGGAGGAGATGCTGAAAAGCCTAGTCAGAACCATTGATGAAAGGATAGTGGAGGGGAATGAAGTCTTGCAGCAGGAGCTGATGCAGCGAGATGTGGAATACGAGAAGAAATTGGAGGACATGATTGAGGCGCTCGAATCACTCAAGAATCGCGGCTCTGAAGCGAGCAACAGCTGGAAGAAAGAGCAGCTAGAGAAAACTCTGATCATCAGTGACGAGACTGAGGAGGATGATTCGATCGATATGACTCTTTACCCCTTCTCCGAGAGAATCAGGAAGGCAAAGCTTCCTCCCCACTTCGTTGCGCCAGCAGTGGAAAAATACGATGGAACGGGGACCCTGCTCTTCACGTTAAGAAATTTATGTTCGCAATGAATACGCAGGGATAAGTTCTCTCTCGTCTTTGCAATTTGTTTCCGGGAACATTATCCAAAAGGGCACTCGGTTGGATCTCAACAAGACCCCCGCAGTCGATCTCAAGTTTTAAGCAATTGACTGAGGAGTTCCAGCAATACTTTGCTGCAAGCAAAAAGATCAAGAAGGAAACAATAGAACTGATGGATCTCAAACAGAAAAAGGGAGAGACGGTGAAAGAATTCAGTGAAAGGTTTCATAAGCAGGTAGCCGAAATTGATGACATTGATGAGAAGATTCTGATCAAGGCTTTCGGAAACGGGCTAGCACAACCAAGGCTTGCCGGGAAGATCGCGACAAAAGCCCCAAAAACCCATGGAGAGCTAGCCGAAATGATTCATGAGTTTCTAAAGTCAGAGGTGGCGGAAAATAAGGCCAGAGATTTGGCAAACAGCTTCAAAGCGGTTAACGACAAGAAAGGGGGACCGAATGGAAATGGCGCTTCCGGCAATGTATCAAGAAGTTCATCCGGGGAGGCTCAAGATACAAGCCTTACTACAAAGCTCCATCCCAGGCACCTCAGTTTCAGAACGCTCGGGTTGCTGTTCAGATTGATCCGGGCAGGTATGCGGCGGCAGTCAAAGAGGGATATCAACCCCCACCAAAGAAGCCTTATCCAGGGGAGATTCCGATAGCCTTCTGTGAGTATCATGGTTGCAAAAGTCACAGAACCGCAAATTGCGCCACTCTGGCCAAAGAATTGAGGATCATCGAGGAAGAAAAGAAAGGCAAGGGAAAGCAGGTGGCAGACCAACAGAGGCAATATAGCAGGCAAATCAGTCCCACCTCTCGAAATCACCAGGAAGAAGAGATCCACCCTGAGCTAAATCACGGCAAATCAGTCGGTATGATCTCAGGTTTGTAAGAAGGTAAAGACATTTTTGTTTCTCTAGTTTTAGCTAGGCCCAGTCATATCGGTAATAAGGCGAGAGCTGTGTAATCAGACTTTTTTCTTTTCCTTCCAAAAAAGACGTATGTTGTAAAAATCTTCCGGAATCTTCCGGTAATTCTCTTCCGGAAAAATGAAAGTCTAATAAACTTTGTCTCTTAAGCAAATTCTCAGGTCTCTTTTCAGAGGTAGGACCGTTGACCCCAAACGAAAGAAAAAGACATATTCATCATGCGTACATCAAGAACTACCGGAAAGAAAAATTGCCAAGCGAGAGAATCTTCCCCAGATTTTCTTTACAGACGAAGATGAAGAGGGGTGTTATACCCTCACAATGATCCACTGGTCATTCGGGCACAAGTGAATGACAGGATGATGGAAGGAATCCTGATAGACAGCGGGGCTGGAGCGAATGTCATATCCCGCCGAGGCAGTTAAAAAGTTGGAGATCCCAGAAAGTAAGATTAAACCATTTTCGGCGGTCCTCGGAGGCTTTGTTAGGGGCATTTCTACCAAGTCTTCAGGGAGCATAGACTTCACCATAACATTGGGATTGGGAGACGAATGAAGAACTGAAAAGCTCACAGCTTTCATTGTACCAGGACTTTCCGGATACAATATGTATCTCGGCCGGCCAGGGATTAATGCTTTCAAAGCAATATGCATCACTCACCACCTGAAGATGAAGTATCTAACCAGGGCTGAAAGGTGGTAACCATAAAAGGGAGTCAAAAGATGGCTCGAGTATGTGAAGTCCCGCATCATGGAGGGGATGCCGGAAGAAGAGATGGTCAAAATGGTGGGGTCCGAGAAGGAATTCAAGGAAAGCTCCCTTTCCCGCCAGAGCCGGATCAAAGAGCAGAAGACCGTGGAACCTCTAAGGAGTCACCAAGAGAGGTACACTTAAAAACTAACCTTTCTAAATTTTTTAAAAATAGAAATGCGTTCGGCAGTGGGGAGCAACTCACCTGATGAGATTCCTGGAAAAAAGAAGGACAACCTTCGCCTGGAGTACGGACGAAATGCCAGAGTAGATCCAACGTTATCCAGCATGACCTACGAGTGGATCCAAAGAACCCCGCCATCCGGCAAAGAAGAAGAATAATAGGAGAAGAAAGAGACCTTGCGGCACTGCTGAAGTGCATAAACTGCTTAAAGTTCAGGGGCGATTCATCAGGGAGGTGTCCTACCCAAGTGGTTGGCCAACGCCGTGATGGATAAAAAATCAAATGGCAAATGGAGAATGTGTGTGGACTTCACAGATTTGAACAAAGCATGTCCTAAAGACTTTTATCCATTACCATCAATAGATAGATTGGTTGCTACAACGGCTCAAAGTTCTGTCTTAAGTTTCTTGGATGCGTTTTCAGGATATAATCAAATAAGAATGAATGAGGAGGATTCGGAAAAAACATCTTTTATTACCTCGGCCGGAACCTTTTGCTACAAGGTGATGCCTTTTGGATTAAAAAATGCGGGTGCAACCTTCCAAAGAATGATAGACAAAGTGTTCAAACAACAGTTGGCCCGGAATGTAGAAGCATATGTCGATGATATCGTGGTAAGAAGTAACTCCTGGGCACAGCACATGGAAGATTTAAAAGAAACCTTCGATACCCTAGACAGATTCCAAATCAAGCTGAATCCGAAAAGTGTGTATTTGGAGTTACAAAAGGGAAATTCTTAGGCTTTATCGTTGGGCAAAGAGGGATTGAAGTGGACCCCGAAAAAACCCAGGCAATCCTCGATCTATCGCCACCAAAGAACATTAAAGATGTGCAAGCATTGAACGGAAGGCTGGCTTTAGCAAGATTCTGCTCAAAACTCCAAGAAAAGTCAATACCATTCTTCAGCATTTTACGAAAAAACAAGAAATTCCAGTGGAATCAAGAATGTGTAGACGCCTTTGAAAGGATCAAGGAGATGCTCAAAGAATTGCCAAAACTGGGTGTTCCGGCGCCTGGTCAAGACTTGTATCTCTACCTATCTGCCATGGATTGGGCGGTAGCGGCTGTGTTAATAATGGAGGAGGAGAAAAAAGATATTTAGTATATTACACCGGAAAAATCCTAACTCCAGCAGAAAGCCGTTACACCCACATCGAAAAATTTTGTTTGCATTAGTCGTTGCATCTCGAAAGCTTCGACCTTATTTTCAGTCGCACCGGGTATTCGTTAGGACGAATTGGCCACTAAAACAGATAGCAAACAACCCAAACGCTTCCGGACGGATGGTCAGTTGGACTGTCGAGCTCACCCAGTACGAAATCCACTTCCTTCCTCGAACAGCCATAAAGGCACAGGCCTTGGCGGACTTTATAACCGAAACAACCTTTGCCCAAAAACAAAGAGAATCGACCAACCCATACGTTATCTTAGTTGACGGAGCTCGATGTAAGACTGGAGCAGGGCCGGAATAGTGGTCCAAACGCCGGATGGAAGAACTCTCAACTTTGCGTTCCGGCTAGAATTTGAGGTAACAAATAATGAAGCAGAATATGAAGCCCTCATAAGGGTTTGGAGGTCGCCACTGCCTTAGGGGCAACAGGTTCTTTCTTATAATAAGACAGTGGTTCTCATTTGTGTCTTTAGAAAATTTTTACATACCTAAAAAGGGGGGAGAATGGGGTTTATATCTTTGTTTGTTATGCAGAATTGGAAATATACTCAGATTCAATGCTAGTAGCGTGACAAAACGACAACATTTACGAGGTCAAGGAGGAGGAGCTTGGAAAATACTTGGCCAAGGTCCAAGAGACGAAGGCAAACTTTCAGAGATGTGAATTAAGACATCTTCCCCGAGCAGAAAACATAGAGGCCGATGCGTTGGCTAAATTGGCCAGTATGGCCGAGAGAATGCCCAGTAAAGTCTGGATGGAAATAAAGGCAAACTCAAGTCTGGAGGAGATCCGAGTATGCACCATTGAATCGGACACAATAGCCAAGTCTTGGATGGCACCTATCGTTGAGTACATACAAAGCGGAAACTTGCCACAAGACGAGAAATAAGTGGCAAAAAAAAACAAGACGAAGGGCTGCATCTTTCTTTTTAGAGCAAGAACAGCTCTACAAAAGATCATTCACGAGACCAGCACTTAAGTGTGTTACCATGGAGGAGGGAGCAAGGCTCATGGAGGAGCTACATGAGGGGACCTGTGGGAACCACCAAGGAGAAAGGGCAATAATTCATAAAATCCTAAGGCTGGGATATTATTGGCCAAGGATGAGGGAATGTTCAAAAGCATACATACGGAAGTGCATTAAATGTCAGGAACACGACCACAAAATACACAGTCCCCCGTCCACACTGAAAGCCATGCTGTCCCCAATCCCATTTGCCATGTGGGGATTGGATATCGTTGGACCTCCCGGAAGCATCTCCCGGAAGATATAAATTCATTTATGTGGCCATTGACTACTTCACTAAATGGGTGGAAGCCATGCCAACGGTATCCATTACCGCAAGAAAGTCACAGGATTTCATCTGGAAGTATGTGGTCTGTAGATTCGGGATCCCGAAGATAATAGTAACAGACAATGGAGCTCAGTTCAACTGTAAAAGCTTCCGGGCATTCTGTGAAGAGTGGAAGATTGACTTGAGATTCGCATCGGTCGCCCATCCACAAGCAAACGGCCAGGTAGAAAATGCGAATGGACAAATCGTCAAGGCTATAAAAAGGAAGTTGGACAGCAAAAAAGGGAGATGGGCGGAATTGCTACCTCGGGTTCTCTGGTCCTACAGAACAACCGAAAAGGGCCCAACAGGGGAAACTCCATACAGGTTGACCTACGGTATTGAAGCAATTGTTCCGGCTGAGATTACATTCCCATCAATTAGATGGGAATCCTTTGATGAGGAAAAAACAGTCAAGGGGTGAAAGACAGCCTTGACCTGCTTGAAGAAACCAGGACTATGGCCCAAGTAGGATGGAAAGGGATAAAGCAAAAGTAGAAAGATATTTTAACCAAAGAACAAGGGAAAGGGGTTTCGCTCTGGGTGAACTAGTCCTTCGGGAGGTAAAGCAGCCAAAGAAGCTAGAGCCCCAATGGGAAGGACCATTTATTGTACAACGGCGAACAGGGCAAGCTTCGTATCGCCTGAAAAATAGTGAAGGTTACGAATTGCCTCACTCCTGGCATGCTGAATGCCTTAAAAAGTTTTATGTATAAAAAATTTCTTACAAAGAGCAATAAAATGAGGTATTCTTTTGAGGTAAAGTTTTTTGAAATGTACCATCCGGCCAGCGTGCCTACAGGCTATCACGCCTTGAAATGTACCACCCGGCCAGCGAGCCTACAGGCTATCACGCCTTGAAATGTACCATCCGGCCAGCGTGCCTACAGGCTATCACGCCTTGAAATGTACCATCCGGTCAGCGTGCCTACACGCTATCACGCCTTGAAATGTACCATCCGGCCAGCGTGCCTACAGGCTATCACGCCTTGAAATGTACCATCCGGCCAGCGTGCCTACAGGCTATCACGCCTTGAAATGTTATCCGGCCAGCGTGCCTACAGACCGTGCCTTGAAATGTACCATCTGGCCAGCGTGCCTACAGGCTATCATGCCTTGAAATGTACCACCCGGTCAGTGTGCTATAAAGACTAGGAATTTACTTAAAAAGTTTTGAACGAAGGTGTAAAGACCTTCCATACAAATAAAGGGGGAACTTACAAAGCATTTGGAAATCCGGTCGCTCCGGATAAAGCCAAATGAGAAATATATAAAGCTAACTCGTAGGAGAGTTACTTAAAACGATTAAGAGATACAAAAGAGGTGGCAAAGGCAGAACGCATTCAAAACATTACCAAAAACAGTAATCCAAAATACAACTATACAAGATTCCTGCACTAAGAAATTACTATCTAAAAAGCATCTATTCTTTAGCAGGCTTCTTTACAGCGGACCCTTCGACGGGATTGGACACGCTCTCCGCAGAATTAGATTTTCCAACGGCTTGACGAAAGCCGGCAACCTCCTGGCGCATACCGCTATCGGGAAGAAGGAAAGAAGCTTGACCAGGCCCAAAGACTGTCTCACCAGGGTGACGACCGAACTTCTCAAAGTCTTCAAGGAAGTTGCTCTTCCGGGCAACGTTGTCAAACTCCAGCTCACTATACAGATCGTCATCCAATACTTCCCCCCCCTTCAGAAAGTACTTGGAGATGGTTTGGCGACAAATGTTAGTAATCTTCCGGCTCTGAGAGCCGAAAGCCTTTTTTAGATGGGCAATGATAGTTCCTTGCTTCTTCAGCTCCTCTTGGTCTTGACGGGCGTAGGCTGTATGCTTAGCAACGTCCTCCTCAAGCTGTAAAACCTGAGCTCGGTAGAGATCGCGGTCAGAGCCCGCGGCAGAAAGTTCCTCATTCAGCTTGTCAATGCGATCGCTGAGCTTCTCGACATGTCTTAAAAGATTTTCAGAATCAGTTTTTTTTTAAAAAAGAGAGCAGGATCGGTAAGAATAAGGCATAAGGACAAAAAATGGCAGAAAAGAGACCGATAAGACTCACCCTTGGCCGGGACCTTAGCACTTTCGGGTTGAGGGAGGGCCATGGCCTCCTCTAAAGCCTTCACCTTTTCCTCCAGAGAAGCCTTCTCGGCCGCAAGAGCAGCTTTACCGGCAGAAAGAGCCGTGTTTTCATCCATCAAGAACTGCTTCTCTTGATCAAAGGCGATCCGAGTCTGCTCATCCAGAGCATTCTTTTCCTCGGTCAGTTCGGTAAGCTCTTGAATAAGTTTGGCTTTATCTCCCACCAAAGCCTCATTCTGCCCGGCCAAAGCCTTTTTGTCCGCCTCAAGGGATTCAACTTCTTTCTCAAGGGCAGCATTCAGGCCCGCAAAGTAAGCCTTATCTGAAGTAAGGGAATCCACGTCCCTTTTGTGAGCAGCTTGTACCTGCCGCAACAAAACTTCCAAGTCAGACAAAGCATGCTTTGGTATCAAGACATTCTTTTCACCGGAAGGTTTGCGGTGTACCTGCTTCAGGATACCCTCTGCGTGGAGGTTCTGGTTTCTCAGAGCGACATCTCTTCCCGCAATTCTTTAACCTCAATCATATTCATCTCGAAGGCGAACACACTCATGGCGAGATGACCGCAACTCCTTGTTTAAAGTGTCTGTCCTATCTTTCACCTTGCGGTCAATCTCGTAATTTACGAGATCCATGTAACTGTCATGATTAGAACGGGTTTGCTTCAACTTGGCTTCAATATTGTTGGCCCGACTTTTTTCACGTTGCAGGTCTAATTGAAGATCCCGAGTCTGGACTTCGGCGCTTTGGGCCATTGACATAACCTAAAAGAAGCGAAACATAAAAGGCTTAAGGAATATCAGAAAGACATGGGAGAATGGGAGGAAAACGGCACTTACTCAAAAAATGCTTTGCCACATCAGGTTGAAGACCTCTCCCGTGGGAATGGATGACGCATAATAGCATCGGCTCCTCCGCTCCCGGCCCTCAGTTTTTCCTTGGTGGCAGTAACAATGGACAGAGGGGCAAAGATCCCGTCCGGATGGTCAGACAGTCTTATCGCTTCCTTCCAGGCGTCGGTGTATCGAGCAGCATCAAAGGAGATCTTGCGCAAGGGTTGCCCAAGATAGTAGAACCATCCCTCCTTCTGGGAAGGACCGGTGAAACCCCCCTGAGCAGAGGGGGTGGAGAGGAGGAGGAGGCAGTAATGTCTTCCTTTGCATGTCTTCCCTCTGCTTACTTCGGAGCTCTGGGTTCTCAGGCACAGGTCGGTATTCTTTCACCCCCTCGGGTACTGATTCATTGACTCCAGGGACGTCATGTAGGGTTGAGGTGCCAAGAGTCTCACGGTCCCTTTCAGTCTCAGAAACCTCCGTTAAAACAGCCTTCGGCTTTGATACAGTTTTCTTCCGAGGTTTTTGAGTTCCGGAAGCCGGAACAGCAGAAGTAGGGTGGGCCGGACCGCAAGCAACCTCGTTGTCAGAAACGGTTATGGGTGCGCCTTGAGAGCCTGAAAAAAAAGGGTCAGCATAGAATGTACAGAAAAGGAAGGTGCGGGAAAAGTTTCCTTCAAATAAGAAAGAGAAATACGTAGGTTAGTATCTTCCAAGACAGCACCGTGGGCCGGATCGGAAGAAAAATATCCTGCCAAGTCAGGAAACAATTCACAAATTGGGGTTGGGTGACCAGATCCCTGCCCCGGACGAGAGACAAACCCCTGGCCTGAATCAGGAGTAAGAGGGAGAAAGACGCGACGCCCAGACCCTGGACTCACGTACCAAGTACCTGGCAAATCACCGCTCGATCGGGCTGGAGACCCAGTAATTCTCTTTTTTTCTGGCCAGAATGGTCCTTGTCATTATCGCCTCTTTGTCTTTTCTTGGAAGAGGTGGCATCCCCGAGGAGCCTTGTGGCCGCATCAACAGCCGCATCAACAGACGCATAGTAATCGACTTGCTCATCACCCATCTTGAAGTTGACAAAATTCCAGCTGTTGAAGGGCCCCACCTTATCTCCTCTAGAAAAGAAGTCTGCCGGAACGACGTGAAAGTAAGAAAACGGTAAAAGGTAAAATTTAGGTGAGACTGACTAAATAAGACTTACTATGATATTTCTTCAATGAGTCCAGGCGCGCCGGAGTAAAAAATTGGGAGACCGTAGGCTGTTTTTTGCTTATCATCTTCAGGATTTTCGAGATAGGCATTTCTTGCGCCGGGGAAGGAGGACAGCTAAATTGGCCTTTCGGGATCGAGGGACAGTAGGGAACTCCCAAGAATCGGCCTGGTGGTGGGACAATGACAAACCATCGGGAGTTCCACCCGGAAGACGCTTTCTTGTAATCAAAAAGAGAAAAGCCGGCCTTCGCCTTGATAGTCAGGCTATCAGGATCGTCCCTTGTGGAGTAGAATTGGGCGAACTCGGTCGCTTCTACCCGAATTTTGTTCACCTCACAAAGGAGAACATAGGCGTGGAGGTAAGAAATTGCCTTCGGGTGTAGGTGAGCGAGCACACAACAACGCCGAATTAGGAAACCCAGAACGAATGGATGAGGGGGCACAGTCAGGCCACGAGAGAAAAAATCCGCATAAACGGCGTATCCAAGCCCAAAATTATCGTGGGGATTTGAGTCGGAAGAAGGAAGGTAGATGCAAGTACCCAGTGGGACTTCGACGTCCTTTAAACAGGAGAGAAGGGAGGGGTATCCAGGGAAGATGAAGAAGGTTCTCGATCAGCAGAAAAGGGTGCGGTAGATTTCAGATAAGTAGGGTGAAACCCTTGAGGCGAAAAAGTACCTTGAATCGCCTCTTTAGCAGGGACAAAGCTCGCGGCTGCCTTGTTCTTCTTCGAGCTAGACGAGGCCATCAGAACAAGAAAACAGAGAGCAAGGACAAAGCAAGGAGTGGAAAGATTCGAAAGGAGGAGGCAACGGAGTCTGGGCAAACAAAGGAGGAAGATATCTGAAGAGTACGAGTTCAAGACTAGAGCTTCGAAAAAAGCGATTCCCGCCCAGTTAATGAAAAATAAAAAGGAGACCCCGCACCTTCCTGGAAAAGGGGCACTGACACAAAACGACTCTCAAATTCTACATCGAAAAGGCGCAGGCACGGGCTAGGAACGGGCAGGAGCGTAATTCGAAAAGAAAGAGGGCGGAAAAAGAAAAGAGAACTTGTGGGACTAAGGGGAGGCGATGACCGGAAGAGCAAAAGACCGTAACGTAAAAAAAAACACAAACAGAGGCATATGCTAAAAAGTTCTACTTTTTACGTTAGAAGATCAAAAGTAGAACGTGTGGGACTGATGAAGAGGGAAAAAGTACGAGAATAAGAAAAGGTAGAATATCCGGTCCCATGTGACTGGAAGGAACAGCTTAGAACAAGGAATATCACCGGATCAGAGTGTGATCCGGCCGGATGAGTAATTAAATATCCCACTTACATGTAAATGCCAGCCTGGCAATTAAAAAGAAGACAGGCTGGCGACTCTCGATCTAGCAGTGTAACACTATAAATAGGGGTTCAACCCCACAATAAAGGATACACAGTTACCGCGACGTAACTCGACGAAGCACAAATGGCCTAGCAGTAGAATTGGAATCCGATTAGAGATTAGGATAGAAGGTTAGGGAGTTTAGGAATTCACCATTTCGTCCACTCACGCTGATCAGTTTCGTACGTCTACCCCATTCTATGCGCGTGTGACCTTGGACCTGATAGTTGATGGATTTGAGCATGCATACCTTCCGATGGCGTTTTGACAACAAATGCACGCTGATCGAAGCGAAGGGAGAAGACATATTGCCCTGGCCAGCATGTTATATTGTTGTCACCGATGAGGTAAGACTGTTTGACAACCATTTAGTATCTAATAAAATGCATTATTTAGCATTAGTGTCTAATCTAATCTATTATATATCCCTGAGCTTCCTCACCGCGTAACCCTGCCCAGACTAGAAGAGACCAGCGCGCCGGCGAATCCTGAGATCCCTGAGCTTCCTCGCCGTGTATCCCAGCCCAGAGAAGAAGAGATCTACACGCCGGCGAATCCTGTCAGAAGTACAAGGGTATGTTCTAGATAATGTTTAATGTTACTATAATAATCAATTAGTAATTATCTTTACATTTATGCTTTACTGTTTGTGTGTGAAGGGTAAGAATCCAGTGAGTCGGGTGCGAAAGGTAAGAATCCAGCGCCCGTCCGGGTCGCACCAGGACTTCTGAGGCGCCTAAAATAAGCTCGCACTGCCACAAAAACTTGTTAATGTTTTGGGGGCCAAGCAGATGAATCTCTACGACAAGATCATGTTGAAGTCATCTCAAACTAACAACTTCATGATGACGCTTCCAAAGTTGATGTTTCACTACGAAGAAGATATGATCACGGCAATCTACTTTGAGGACATCAGGGAGATGATGTGTGGAGATTATCTGAACATTAACATTATTCAAGCTTATCTAAAGTAAGTGTTCTTTCCTCATACTGTAAAAACATATAAGTAAGTATCTATGAAGTTGCATTGGCTAACTTTTTATAGTACATGTGATATAATAGATGTCTGCTTGAGAGATGTGCTGAGAAGGACATGACCTCCATTACTGCGGTGTGCCCGGAGCGTTTATCGTACGACTCAGTCACTAGGGACCCGGGGAGGTTTTGTGAATACATGATTCATTGCTTCAATGTTGTTGATCAACAGAATAAATTATTCATTCTAATGCCGTATCACCAAACGTGAGTTCTAATATAAAATTACATACTAATTAGCTAACTTTTTTTCCTTCATTTCTCATTTCATTTTGTATTTGACATTGTAGCCACCACTGGGCTTTGTTTATATTCTGCGCTGCCACCGCTACTCTGCTCGTTCTAGATCCACTAGGGCAGTGGACAGAATTCAACACTGAAGACTTAATCAAAGAGTAAGTTTTTATTACTATTTAATTGTGTGTAAGTTTTTTGAACCAAAATTAATGTACTTGTTCATTTTGCTAAACGCTTTTGTTAATATATGTAACAGTTGTTACAAAAACCCCTCAGGGAGAGTTTGGTGATTTGACCGTCGATTACATCCAGGTTTGGTAATTCATGTATTTCATTCGTGCTGCTATTATCTTGTACAATTGTTTTACATTTGTGAATTTTGGTGATTTAGTGCCCTACCCAAAGGGATTCTAAGAGTTGCGGGTACTACGTGATGCGGTATATGTACGAGTTCTGCGGGTACTTCCCAGGTTTTAAGAATGATATAGACAAGGTAATACGAACGCTGTCTTGTATTTAGCTTTCGGCAGATTTTTTGTGTCTTTATCTTAATCTCATTATGTGTTCCATTCCTTTTCTTGTTGCAGATTAAAGAGCATTATGCCAGATTCAAGACTTATGCTCCTGCCGACTTGTTTGCATGTCAGAGAGAGCATGGCAGCCATGTTTATGAGAATGGAGTGGTAGACTAGCTAGCTCTGATGCTGCTATCATGGATTTTGTTTTTTACAGTTTTCTGCACCGTTTTGTACTGTTTTACGCTTCTGTTTTATGCTATTTCTTGCTGGGAGTCATCCTAGCTGTATCTACCATGTATAGGTTACACTGCTACCTTTGTAGCCCTCTGATTCTGTTAGTTGCTGCTGCTGTAACAGATTATATTTTTTGTAATGAATTGCTAGCTGCTGTTGCTGTAACAATTCTAGCTGTTGTATTGAATATTTCTGTTGCAATTGTGCGCAGAGAATGATTTGCAATTGTTATCTCTGTTGTAATTGTGTAACAGATTGAATATGCAATTGAATATGTTACAGATTTTCGATCTGGTGCTTTATTAGATTTATCTCTGTTGCAATTGCGCAGAGAATGAATTTGTGTTGTTGGTATTTGATTCAGGTGGTCAATTGTGCAGTTTCTGCCCTCTGTTGCTTATCTGTTACAATTCTGTCTCTGTTGCAATTGTGTAGATTTGTAAAAAAAAAAAAAAATACACTTTAGATGACGGTTCTAACAATAACCGTCATCTAAAGTCCTTTGGCGCGCGCGCCAAAAGACTTTAAATGACGGTTATTTCCAAAACCGTCATCTAAAGTGTCGACTTTACATTACGGTTATTGGTAAAACCGTGATCTAAAGTCCTTCGGCGCGCGCGCGCCAAAGGACTTTAGATCACGGTTTTACCAATAACCGTAATGTAAAGTCAATGACACGCGGGCCGGAAAAGGGCCTTTAATTACAGTTTAAACCGTAATTAAAGACGTCGCCATCTTTATTGACGCCCGTGTAGATTACGGTCCACAACCGTAATTATACACGGTTTTAGACCGTAATAAAGGGTTCCGTTCCACCAGTGCGCTTGTCTGGGAACAGCTGGACAAGTCGGTTGTGGTGTTATTGACGATATTTTGATATATTTGAAATCGAAGACTGAGCATGAAGAACACTTGAGAGAGTATTGGAGATATTGAGGGAGAACCAGCTATATGCTAAATTCTCCAAGTGTGAGTTTTGGCTTGACCAGGTCTCTTTCCTCGGTCATGTCATCTCAGATGCTGGGATCTCAGTGGATCCAGCAAAGATTGATGCCGTCGTACTTGGCCAAGACCAAAGACTGTTACCGACATCCGGAGCTTTCTCGGTCTGGCAGGTTATTACCGGAGATTTGTCAGGGATTTCAGCAAGGTCGCGAAACCGATGACTAGTCTGATGAAGAAAGATGCACCGTTCTTATGGACGGCTGACTGTGAGAGATCATTTCAGAGTTTGAAAGACTCACTGACCATTGCACCGGTTCTGACCATTCCAGATGGTACAGAGGGCTTTGAGGTTTACTGCGATGCATCCGGCAGAGGGCTGGGTTGCGTGCTCATGCAACATGGCAAGGTGGTGGCATATGCCTCACGCCAGTTGAAGAAACATGAGGAGAACTACCCCACACATGATTTGGAGTTGGGAGACTGTGGTCTTCGCTTTGAAGATATGGCGCCACTACTTATACGGGGTTAGTGGACGATCTACACCGATCATAAGAGCTTAAGATACATATTTTACTCAGAAGGAGTTGAATCTCAGACAGAGGAGATGGTTGGAATTCTTGAAAGACTATGACATTGACCTCCAAATACAAAGAGGGAAAGGCCAATGTTGTAGCGGACGCCCTGAGCCGTCGAGCACACTCACTCCATTCGCTAGTTTCTTTCTCCAGTTGGTTGATGAGTGCGAGAGGCTTAGAGGACAGAGGAGTATATGAGAGAGGTCAGACAGAAGCTGACAGATGGTACTTTTGAGGGTCAGAAATATGACTTCAGACTTCATGACGATGATCTGATCAGACTTAAGGGCCGTTATGCATACCACGGGGCAACACGGATCTGAAAGACCGTATACTTAGAGAATCACACTGTTCTTCAGTTTCCATCCATCCGGGAGCCTCTAAGATGTATAAAGACATGAAGAGATACTTCTGGTGGTCGGGGATGAAGACAGATGTTACCGAGTTCGTCTTGAGGTGTTCTCACATGCCAGAAGGTAAAATTCGAGCACCGACGACCGGACGGAATGGTACAGTCGATCCAGTTCCAGAATGGAAGTTCCATGATATCTCCATGGACATTGTAGTTGGACTCCACCTGCTAGGGAAGTTCTCAACATCATGGGTGGTGGTGGATCGCCTTACCAAAGTAGCCCGATTCATACCGATGAAGGATACTTGGAAGGTGACCAAATTAGCTGAGTTTGTTGAGAAGGAAATTATGAGGCATCACGGGATACCGAAGACCATAGTGTCAGATGGAGATAACCAGATTCCTTTCGAGGTACTGGAGAGCTACTAGAGAAGCGTTGGGTACAGAACTGAAGTTGAGTACCGCGTTCCATCCTCAGACAGATGGTCAGACAGAGCGTACGATTCAGACACTCGAGGACATGCTGAGGGCATGTGCCTCAGACTTCCAGGGCAGTTGGATGGACAATTGCATCTGATCGAGTTTTTCATACAACAATAGCTATCACGCTTCGATCAAGATGCACCTTTTCAAGCGTTGTACGGTAACCACCATGTCGTACACCGCTTCTGCTGGGATAAGTCGAGTGAGACGGTCATTATAGGACCAGAATACTTAGAGCAAGTTAAGGCTGAAGTTCGGCAATCAGGGAGAACATGAAAGCTGCTCAAGATAGGCAGAAGTCGTATGCTGATGTTCGACGACTCCAGTGGACCTTAGTTCGCATGTGCGACCGGGTATTTCTGCGATTTTCACCGATGAAGGTGTATTCAGATTTGGGCAGAAGGGCAAATTGAGCCCGAAGTTTGTTGGTCCTTATGAGATTACGGAGCGGGTGGGCTCGGTTGCTTACAGGTTGAATTTACCTGCTGAACTGGGTAAAGTGCATGATGTTTTTCATGTTTCACAGCTAAAGAAATACATGCACCACCCCCCCATGTGTTAGAACCTGAGAGGTTGACATTAGAACGAATATGAGATCAGGAGCTTCCTTAGAGAATCTTGGATAGTAAGACTAGGGACACTCGCCATAAGTCAGTGCGACTGGTGAAGGTTCTTTGGTCTAACCAAGATGTCGAAGAGGCCACGTGGGAATTAGAGGATAAGATAAGATCGAAGTTACCCTTCGTTGTGTACTGACTAGATCGTCTGTATAGGGTACTAGGCGTACCCCTTTTTAAGGGGGGTAGAGCTTCCTCGCTTTTGAGTTAGGAAACGAACATGTTGTCGTTTGTTTGGTTGTGTAAGATGTGATTTTGTGTAAGTTGCTACACTTTGGTGATAAGTTGAGTTATGTATAATACTTTGTATTTGTTTTGTGATTGACCTTCGAGTCTTGAGATGTGTGAATGAGATATAAGATGTGGTGTTAAGATTAAGAGAATTGAGTACCGTGAATGGTTAAGCATATATGTGAACTTTGGGACAAAGTTCTTTTAAGGGGGTAGATTGAAATACCCCAAACTTAGATATGGTGTTTAGTGATAAACTAAGATATAAGGAGGCTAAATAATTCCTTAGAAACATTAAGAAACATTTTTAATCAAAGAAAACATAAGGAAACACCAAAAGAGCAGTTTAAGCGAAAACGTGCTCTAAGCTTGGAGAGACTTGGGTGAGCCCCAATATCATTCTTAGACCTTAGTAATATCCTAATGGTCATTTTAAGTCAATAACCAAAGAAAACCAAGCTCAAAACAAGTTAAACACAAATTGTGCTTCAAGGACTCTTAAAGCACATTTTTGAAAATTGTCTTAGAAAGGGGTTTTAAGTGGCTAAATGCCCATGATTACTCCTTAATTATCATGTGTACTAATTAGTATCACATTAGGAAGTCTAAATCAATGGGAAACCAAAACTTTCACAATTATGTGCCTTGTTTAGTGAATAGTAACCACAAGAGTGCTAGTTTAAGACATTAGTCAAAGTAAGTCAATTAAATGGTCAACAAAGACCACAATCTACCTTATTTTACCAAGGGGCCGGTTTTTAAGTGTGACTCACCACACTTATCTAGCTAAGTAATGAATAAAGCAAAAGTAAGTAAATTCACTATTCACCTTTAACATAATATCTTACCTTTACTTACCTCTCTCCTCACCTCTTCATTCTCTCTTGTTCCCACCGGTTTTGAGCTGCTCCTCTCTTCTTCTCCAACGTGAAGAACAACCTCCATGCTAGCTTCACCTTCCTTTGATTACTACTTACTCATTTTAGCTCCAAAACCTAAACAAATTACATATTCTTCTTAGTTAGCTCAAGCTCTTCCTTTCTATCTTTCCAAAACTTCAAGAGCTCTATTGGTTGCCAAGCCAAACCGCCATATAAGGAGGAAATCCAAGTTTGGAGAGTTCATTAGCTTCTTCCATTCTCTTAAGGTAAAGAATATGTAAGAAAACCTAGGTTTTCCATCATTTTCTCCCATAACCGAAAATGTATACTCATGGGGTTCCATTTTTATGCCTGTTCTAGCTTGTTTTTCTACTCTCCAAAGGATAAAGGAGGTCCTTCTTGCTTCATATCCAAGCTTGTCTTGAGAAACCAAGGTAAAACAATCAATTTAATACCTTAAAACACATTTTAACCTAGGTTTTTATTCCTTAAGGTTAGTGTGTTGTTTAGTACTCATTGGAGTCATTGAATATTGGTTAGAACATTGGCAAGGAGTACTTGTTGGGTGACCCCGAGATTGAGCAGAAGGAAAAACTTAAGGAAGAAAGTTTGTGAAGCTTGAAAAAGAACAAGGTAAATGTCTTACCTTAAGGTGTTTAATGCATTAAGGGATGGGACTTAGGTATATGATGAGTGTAGTTTAGGGCTTACATTCGAAAAGGTCTATATACAACCTAGGAGAAACAATGACTATACTTGTGAACTTGTGACTAAGGAGCAAATGAGAAAAGGATATAGTTTAAGAATGTCAAGGTGAATTATAAGAACATTTAAATTGCAATGGGAGCCTTTGTTGTGTGTATTGTAGTCAAAGGCTATATATGTTGAGGAAATTCAGTGTTTAAGATTTATGCATTTAAGGGCCTAAGAGCCAAGTCATTTAAGGGCCTAAGTGCCAAGCAATTTTAAGTTTATGCACTATATTGTGAAGTAGTGTAGTTTTGATGTTTTATGTGTGTTAAGAAGGTTTAATGAGAGTTTGAATGTTGATAGCTATTTGATGGTGACAAACTAATGTTTTGGTGTAATAATATACTAGAGAACCCATGGCGAAATTTAGAGAAGAACCTAAGTGTTTAAGATGTTCTAAGGAGATTTCATGACTAAGGTAGTACTAGGAAACTTTAGGGGTTGTTTTGATGAAAAAGGGTGAGTTTTAAGGTGTTTTAATGAGTTATAATGACTTAGGCATCACCATGGAGGATTTAGGAATCAAAAGAATGTACTAGTGTATTTAGGACTTAGGCAAACATTGGTAAACAAGTAGGAGAAAATAAGGTGTTGATGGATGGAGGCATAAACTTGTGTAGGAACTTTAAGTAGTTGCATAAAGGAGTTTTAGATGGTGAAAAATGCTTGGGAGATGATGTTATAGTGGTGAGGAAGCACTTGGCATAGTGGCTGTATTAGTATGAACCACCACTTAGAAACCTAGTGAAAAACATTACAAGTGTTGCATGATTACAAGGAAAAATTCATAATGACTAAGGTGGATGATGGTGAGTGATTTAATGCGTTTAGTGGAAGGCTTAAGGTGTATTTGAGGTGCCCAAATGAGGTTAGAACATACTAGGATGTAAGAGGAGAAGTTTGGGGTCAAATGGGAATTTAGAAACAAGGTTCTGGAGCCGACCGACCTTAGGGACCGGACCTGCAGGTCGATCGAGCTCAGTTTACACTACCGGAAAGAGTTTCTGGAATCGACCGAACTTGGGACCGGACTTACAAGTTCGGTCGAGCTTAAATTTCTTACGGGGAAAACTCTCGGGAATGGACCGACCTTGGGGACCGGACTTGCAAGGTCGGTCGGGGTAAAATTTTCAAACGGTAATGCGTCCTGGAATGGACCGACCTTGGGTAAGGTTGGTCGGTAAGATCGGTCGAGCCAAAAAAAAAGAAAATTTAAATTCTAAAGATGTTAATTGGTAATAAGGTATGCCATTGGTAGGGTAATAATGATTAGGAACCTAAGGACCTATGGAATTAAGTTAGGTTAAGTATAAACCTTAAGTTCAAAGTTAAGTTAATAAGGTTAAGTGGCAAAGACTTAAGAGGGTATCGACTGGGATTCTTTAAGGACTAAGTGAGTTAAGTAAGGTGCAAATAACTAATGACCTAAAAATGAATGAATGTTTTAGGTCTTTGAATTGGGACCCCGGATAAGGTTAAACAATGACAGTCGACGGTGAACGGCACAGTCTTTCTTGTGACCTGCTTGCTAACGAGGTGTCCCTTGGCTTGTGTGCTATCTGTTTGTTTGCTATGACTAAGACAAGATAAAGCATGCAACTGGTTATACTTATTCTCGTTGTGAATGTGTTTTCTTTACACTAACCCATGAGACTTGAGATTGTTACTAACTAAGTTTAGTACTTACTGAGTTAAGGATAAGAGTTAAGTAGTGGTATCTGTTGGTTAATACCCGTTAAGGTTTAACTAACACATGGTGTGTAAGATTTTTAGTAACTGGAACTTGAGTGAGGAACCCGGGACTGACTCCGGTCATGCATGCTAAGGAAAGGGGGACGGTATCTGAATCAGATCAGCCCTCCGCTTAAGGACTTGTCTTCGGACTTGTTACCTAGGGTCGGTTGCCGGCTCAGCTACACTGGACTCCCGTCCAAGGTAGGTGGCATTAAGGTGGTGCGGTAGGATCACCTAAATCCTAAGTTTAAGATTAGCTACAACCATTTCCACCCTAGGAATGGTTTGTATACTGAGATTAAGATAAGGTTAAGACTGAGGTAAGATAAGGAACTGAGGTTAAGGAAATCAGGACTAAGGAGGGGGTTACTAACCCGCTTGATAAGGGAACGCTTGTGTCGTTCATGGTGTGTGAACTATGTATGTTCATCTGTGGATTGTTGTTTATAGCACTTCATATCATGATTGTGTTTCTAATAAATTTCCATGCTATCGACAATTAGTCGTCGTAGCCCCGTTAGCTTGGGGGCCACGAGAGGGTCGTACCAGCATTCGTGCTGACTCCCTTTGGGGGCTGTTTTTACACTTGCAGGTAAGAGGCCCATAAAGTCACACCACGAGAGTAGGAGCGGTTAGACTTAGGATGGGTTATTTATTTGAGTACGGGTTGCGCTTGTGCTCCCGTCTGTTTATATTGAAACTGATGTAAGTTTGTGACTATGACTTAGATACTTAAACTCGGTTGGTTGGTGGTATTTCGGTTGGTGGTATTTTGGCTGGTGGTGTTTATGTCGGTTGTTTATTTTGGATAAGTGTTGTAAATTGATAAGGCCGGTATATTCTAACGATCAGACCGTGGCAAGGTCCCAGTGTTTGTTATTTCGGCTGCGACGAATTCGATTAAGTGTTAAGTTTTGCGACAACCACGATTGGCTTTGGACGGGGTGTTACAATTCATCCACAATACAAGAAGCGTTGCGATGAGCTATGTTCATGATTTTTGAAGAATTGGCAAGCGACGATTTTACGGAGGAAAGGGAAGTAATCAGGGAAAGATTTAGGCCGACAACGAGATAAGGCGGAAACTCAATTCCTCTACATCTGAGAAGTGAATGACAATTGCGAGCCAATCCATGATTCAACCACGAAGTAAGAGACACGGCATCATCAGACTGATTGAATTCAAAGAGCGACATCAACTAGTCCGTGACGATCTGTCAACAAATCTAGAATCTTAGCATTTCCTTGAAAGTTCAGTCGAAGGAAGAAATCGGGGCCAAAAGAACCTCAGGTCTAAAAAGTTTATTCTCACAACAAAGAAGTGCAGGTCGGACTCAACAACAGGATCCGGATATTTGTAAGACTCGTCAAGATCGAGGGAAAAATCGAGAATCACAAAAGATCTGTATCGGAAGGAAAAGAAATGGAAATTTGTCATCACCAGATCAGAGACACTGAGTCCAAAGTCTCGGAATTCAAACAGTTAAGGAATCCTCAAGTGAAAATTAACCACGATCGGAACTCAAAATGGAACCGATTGTCGATTTGAAAAAGGAAGAAGTGGCAACCTTAAGAGGCGTAAGAACAAGCCAATAGAGAAAAAGGCAGTTTCGTCAATCCAAAGCCGGTCGCTAATAATACGCACACTGAAGAAGATCTTTTCTCACTAGGATCTCACACAAAGCAATCTACTCCAAAGATTACAAAAATTCAAGAAATCCTCGCCAAGCTTAATCCAAATGCCCAGCCCCGGCGGTAGAGATTGACATCGCAGAGAGTACGCAATAAGAATTCTCCAACTGTCGCGTACAACTATTTCATCCTTTTTGTTACCATGTTAAGCTGCTGAAATCAGTCCGGTAGAAATCAGCCCGGTAGAAGTCTTGGACCGGGGAGAGTGTATACCAAGGGTAGAAATGTAAATCCACGTTCGAAAATGCAAAACCATTGGTGGAACTCTTCCGGAGGAAAAGGGAAGTTCCCTGGATGTCGACGTTTCCCGGAAGATGACCTTCGTCCGGAAGATATCATGATTCATGGCCCAGAACTGTCAAACTATAAAGGAGAGAGTCAATCATTTCCAAAGAAGAATTGTTTGACATCAATCGTAACTATCAACACGAGGAACAACTACACCTTACGTCTGGGGCATCTTCTAAAAGATAAGTCCGAAAGTTCCTAAAATTGTCTTATATTTATGGTTTGTTAAGCACCTGTGTCTTCCTCATTTTCGTAAGCACTGAGTAGAACCAAAAACAGATCCTCAACTGGTAAGGGATCTAGAACCGGGATTTATCCAAAAAACTTGACGTTAAGTTCAAACAGCCTTTTATCTTCGAAAACGCTTTATCAAGTTTATCGGTTATACTCTTATCTGGATGAACGATTCACAATATTTTTTATACTGCTCAAGTATTTAAGTGCTCCACCGGTTTATTACTTCTAATTGATAATTGTTCACTGCTAAGACATGCTTCCCGCTGCTGAGACATGCTTCCAGCAATATCTTTCCGAAACCGTGCCATTATGTTTCAGTAAAAAACCTGAAGCAAGAGTAACGATATATTTGCTTCGACCTGCTTCATCTTTTGGACAAAGCATTCACATCCTTTTTCCGTTTTCATTACCTTTTAAACTTTGATTCACACTCTGTTCGAAACCTATATACACTTGCATCTGTTTGTTTTTTCTACTGGAAAATGCTATTCCTTACTTCTGTACAAGATTACCTTGTTAAAAAAGAAAAGAAGGAAGTAAGAAACAAGATCTAGAATACTTTCAGGTATTGGCTGCTTAAAAATGTTTAAACACTAGCAGCAGATTTTTTGTTATACAGATTCGTGCTACTCAAATGTTTACATATCCTAGCAATTTATTATTTCTAAGTTTTGCTCATTCTTGTTCTGGTTACCTCTTTGCTGTAAAGGAAGTATGCACCCCTCGTTCTAATAAGAACGAGAAAGCCGAAAGAAGATACGAGAGTAAAGTGCAACAATCTCCATCGAACGAATTACCAACGTGTAAGGCTAAAACCGGTTGCGAGATCCACAATTGCAGAATCAACATATACAAGAGAAATGGCTGGAAGACCCGGAAGTAGTACCGTCGTCTCTACCGGAAGACAGGGCTGCATTGATGGGGAATATTCGTGAAAGCCAGTTTGTAATTTCACCTGTCTTCGACGCTAAATACTGCTCCAATCCTACCGGTGGGACTGGTTCCGGTAGTCTCTAAAGATTAGTTCCAGGAGACGAAGAGAAACTGTCCATGGACCGGGTGACATTTTGTTCAAATCAGACAGCAGTAAGCTACCGATGCACTTCCCAATCGCATGCTACCACCGGTAATATTAAACTACCATTAATATCGCCCCACCGGTTCTCTCTACCGGTAGTATCATCCCACCGAGGCACCTCTCTTGACGAAGAGAATCCAATAAAACAAACCTCACCCAATACTCAAATCAGTACGGAGTAACTGGAACCTGCTACAAGGGAATGACCGAAGTCAATCTCTGAAGCATCCAAAGCTAATCAACAAAAGTGCTTTGAGCAATATTACTAAAGCACGTCACCAAAAAGAAGAACATTCCTTGAGTGTCACCCAGGTCAGTCGGACGAAGGAAGGTCTCTGTAGCAGAATTGAAGATGACTGGTTCAATCACGTCCTAAACATTATGCAACATGCGGCAGAAAACTATCGTTATCTAACAACCAAAGCGATGGTAAAAGTCCGGTTTCGGGGCAGTGTGAAAGTTTTATTTCTTCACCGGTAACATTTGGATATCCTCTCCGTTGACATTTGGATATCCTCTCCGGTGGAAATTTTAGATATCCTCTCCGGTAGAAATTTGGATATCCCCTCCGGTAGGAATTTTGATATCCTCACCATAGCAGTTTGGTACCCTCACCGATAGCGATTTGATTTCTTCAACGGTAACAATTTCCTACCTTCGCCCGTAGCTGCTTTTCACTCCTTCGGGTAGCAGGTTATCGTTCCTACCGATGAACAGGTTTCTCTTCTCCACCGGCAGTAATGTCAAAATACCAAGTTTAAATAGAGAACATTTTATCATCCGGGCGTTCTTAAGATTTCCACCAAATTTAGAAGAGTGAAGTCGCCATCTCAAAACGATACTAATCTACGGGGAAAGACGCCATTTCGTCCAAATCTTTATCCTCTCCACCGAAAATTATCCCTCCTACCAGTAGAAACTTCTCACCCCCAACGGCAACAAATTCCCCTTGTCTCCACCAGTAACGGCCTAAAATCCCTACCAGTAGCAACTTGCATCCCGCTTTGGTAGAAGCTCGCGTCTTGTTTCAGGGACTTCTGCATAGGCATGCAAATTCAAAGGATCACAGTATGAAGCTTCTGCTGGGAATGTTAGGAGTAAGCGACCTTGGGTTATGACTACCGTAAACTTCAATCTCGAGTGATGGCCGGTGGCAAACTTCTCACTCCCACCAGAGATACGTCTTCGGCCTCTGGAAGAAATTCGATAGCGCCATCGGCGAAGTTAGAGCCATCCGGGAGATGCGGCCCAGCAGAGATGTTAAGTAAAAAGCAGCCGGTAGATATGTTTGATCAAAGATCTACCGATAGAGATTTTTTAATGGGAAGCTTCGACAATTTCACAAAGGTCCGGACACAATCTTTGCTTCAGCCATCGGACAAAAGTTTCAGCTGCCTTGACCAAACCCAGACGTAGCGGAGAATTCTCGCAAAGGGTCGGAAGCTGAAAGCTAGTCTCCGGTGAGGAAAAGCTACCTCCAGAGGAATATAATTAGTTAAGTCGGAAATAGCTGTTTGGTCCTGGTAGCAATCTAACGTCCTACCGGTAATGTTATCACACCGGTAAAAAAGAGGTACCACTTTTTGATATTTCATTGTGAATATTCTTTTGCCACTGGAAGTTTACGAAACTTTTTCTAGAGGATTGATCACCCTCTGGTTTTTTACACAAAAAGATGTTATAAAATCATTTTTTGATTTACTTAAAACCAAGACCAGCGATTCTTGAGAAAAGAAAAGAAAAGAAAGACAAAGAATGTAACCGACGATCTCACCATCAGCGATGGTAGAGTGTTTTGTATCCGATGATCTACCACCGACGATGGTAGTGTATTTCATCCGATGATCTCGCTGCCTTACTGCCAGTAGAGTGTTAAACCGACGATCTCACCGTCTCGAAGTCGGTAGAGTGTTAAATCGACGATCTCACCATGTGTACAGTGGTAGACTGTGAAAGTGTAACTAAGAGGTTACCGAAAGAAATCTTAGCAAAAAATAAAAGAGCAGTCTAAAATTCTTCATTATAAAAATCTCCAACTTTTGGGAAGTCCGGTTGCTCCGGGCAGCCCTAAAGACAAATATCTTTTAATCTGTTAAATTTAGGTATGAAGGTCCACGAAATGAAGTAATTCAAGCAGGAATCTGATTATGGAAGTAATATCCCATTAATATTATCTTGGACTTCTTGAGATTATTATGGTCTTCTGAGATTATTATGGTCTTCTAAGATTATTATGGTCTTCTGGAATTATTATGGTCTTCTGGAATTATTATGGTCTTCTGGGATTATTATGGCCCTTCGGAATTCCAGATCCTTGGATTTCTTATTATGGCACGTTCAAGGAGCGGAGACCTTTTTTCTGGAGTACAAGTGGGACTTCATCACCCCCGGAACCTGTGGGACTTCTTGGTGACCGATAGACAAGCTCTTATGTAGGCTAAAGTTTTTAAGTTCATTTCCTTTTTGAAGCAAAAGAAAAAGAACTTGTGACTAGGAGATATATAGTAGAAAAAATAGTACAAAGTGTAAATTTTATCTTCCTTTTATAAGTTCCACTTTTTAGTACTAAAAAGTAGAACTTGTGGGACTGATGTAATGGTATGAAATATACCATGGCTAAAAGGCCACAGTATCTACCGAAGACCTACTAGCGGAAGGACTACTACCGGAAGACCAATTGGCGGAAGGCCTACCGTTGGAAGCCCTACTACCGGAAGGCCCGCTACTGGAAAGGCTGCTGCCTAAAGGATCGCTACCGATAGAATAACTACCGAAAGGATTATTGTTAAAGTGACGGCCCAGAAGAGTTAGACCATTGTGGAAGCAGTATTCCAGTCCGGAGAGACTACCCGTAAAAGGACTGATAGCTATATTTATGTAATACTATCACATGTATAGGGGTTAAGGGTAACCTGGCCATAGAAAGTCTATAAATAGGAGTATAGGGGCTCATTTGTAAGGGACAAGTAAGAAAAGGGAGCACTCATCCCAAAGCTCTCTAGAGTTGTAAACTGAAAGATGAATAATAGCTCTGTCTAGAAGTGGACGTAGACCGCATTATTGGCCGAACCATATACATCTTGGTGTGGAGATGGAGTCGGATGGGGCATCTTCTATACCGTTTCAATTGCTTTTCGTACTATCCCGTCACCCACGACATCCGCAAAACGCAGCTTCTATCTTCCTGATCGATCATCCCACCTTCCTGATTATCGGATGAACTCACCATCCATCTGCTTCAATCTTCCGACAATAACAAACACCTCCCCACTTCTCAATTTCGGCTACTTCATTCCGCCTTCACGCTTCTGTATCCTTGAGGTCAAAGAAATCCTAGAATCTCATCACACCCATTTTATTTCTCCCGAACCTTCTGTTGAAGCCTACATAACTCACGCTTAACGACTCTGTTTCTCTTAAGAAAAAAAAAACACCACGTAACACCATACTTATACCACCCGAAACTTGTCTTCATCCACTAGAATCTGCATTTCTCCTCGGTTTCTTTCCTACAAGCACCCGCGTCCACTTCACCGGAGGACAGTAAGTTCAAGCTCCATTTTATTGTTTGAGAAAGATCGTTTTCAAAACTCTTCCCAACTCTCGCTCTCTTTCTCGAGTTTCACTTTTGTTTCCTTTTCTCCAAATGAACCCTAAACGGGGATGGTGTGCTCGAGTCCGACTTCATCGAAGAGCCATCGGTGTTAGAGTTGGATTCCGTATTTTCGCAAGCTTTCTTTTCCTGGGTATTCTTTACTTGTCTTCTAAAACCGAGTGACATGGTTGAAATTTGGAAAAGGAAAATCATAACCCATGGATTCACCGTCGAAAATAGTGCCATGTTTTGTTCCTCTTTCATTCTTACATTTAATCTCTTTAAACTTCTCAAGGTTGTATTTATGTTTTCAAGCAAGGCGGACCAACTTTGATGACAGTGAAGTCCGTAGTGGGCTCTTGGGTTCATGTATATGTTGCAAATCTTGATTGTTTCTCTGTTCCATAATCACGACTTTAATCATATTCACATGGCACTTTTTGATTCTGTCCGGAAATGGCGTAGGTATCATTCGAGTTATGTCGACACCATGTCGAATCTTGCTATGACACGGGTGCCGATTTGGTTAACTGATTTGTTGTTATTTTACTCTCTACACTCAGTCGAATTTGGGCATAAATTGAAGTCATCTAACCTTGTTAAATTAATATTTGTTTTTGCTCCTCTTAAAGTCATAAAAGGTGAATGCTTCTCCGATCAAATAGTCTCCCTGAAGATTTATCCAACTTTGATCCGGAGATTGAGAGGACCTTGCTTCCTTGTTTGAGGTAATGCAAGAACCAACAAAACGCACCCCCTACACAAATAACTTCAAACACACTTTGCGAAATGGCTACCCCAACCGCCCGCAACATTAACAGGCCTTCCAACCAAGGCCAAAAACTAGCAATCGACCTCCCTCTTCTTGCACAAAACGAGTATGATGAATGAAAAAAACTTAAGCCATATCATCAGATTCGCTATGTCAAAGAGTTAGGCATGTTTGATGGGTCAAATCTGGACAACGTCTTGCTCCACATAACCAAATTCCTAACACTAATAGCCTAACTTCCTCAAATAATGTCCTCCTATATGCCGGACTTTCCCTCTTCCCCATAGTCTTACAGGTGCAGGCAGCAAATGGTACCATAGTCTGACCCCCAGTACTATTTCCACATGGGAGACATGACAACCACGTTCTATGACAAGTTCCTTCCACCAAGTCGCACCCTAGAGATGATCGCCAAGATTTACAACTTCAGACAACCTGGCTTGGACAACATCTATGAAACTTGGGACAGATTCAAGGGGTTGCTCCGAACATGTCCTCATCACGGCCTCACCAAGAACAACTATCTCAGTTTTTTCTACAATGGATTGGTCAACCAATGCAAATGATGATCCTATCCTCCCTTGGTGCTGACATCCTGAAAAATCCTAGAGATCAATTCCTTAGTGGGATTGAATCTCTTTGCGAAGAGTCTCGAGATTGGGCCACAGGTGGATCCAGGGTGGTACCGCGGCTTATTTCAAGTGGGAGAGGGTGACAACAAATTTGACAGATTGCTGAAAATTCATGAGCAGTTGTTGGAGAGCAATGCTCAAATGTCAACGAAAGTTAGTACTATGCAAAAGGTGGTGGAGCAAATAGCATGAATAACCTTCCTCAGCATGTGAATGTGGTTAGTGCACGACCATACGCTCAGGGCCCTGAATCGCAAGACTTTTATAATGCCGAGAAATTCAATTATGTGAGCAACCAAGGGTTCAGGCAGCCTTGGCAGCAGGGGAACCAACCCCCTCAAAATTTCCAAAGTCAAGCCGGCTACCAGGGAGGTCAGAGGCAATACATGCAGACTCCTTACGGAGGAGTCCCTTCAAACCGACCATCCCAACCTACATCTTCATCAGAGGCCGAGATGGCTAAACTGCACGATATGATGTCGGCTTTGATGACAAGACCCAGGATGCTCACAACGAGATCTCGGCCATTCGTAAGGAGCACAAATCATTACAGTTGCAATTACTGCAACTTCTGGCACAACCTCGACAACCAGGTCAACTCCCGTCTCAAACTCAACTAATGCAAGGGAGCATGCGAATTTGGTCCACATCTTATCCAAGATCTCTGACATTTCCAAGTAGCCAAAAGGCTAAGTGTAGGGCGGGCCCACCTTATGCATTGATATTTTTCACACAGGGGAGTCTCTCTTTCTTAACTCTTTTCCTTTATTTTTATTTTATTTTGTTTGTATTTTTATTATTTAGGTTCGTGGTAATGTTATTCTTGTAATTTTGTTAGTTTCATTAAAAAAATCGTATTATATTATTTTAGTCTGAACATTGGGGACAGTGTTCCTGCCAAGTGTAGGGCAGGGACCCTCCTTTAAAAACAAAAAAGAATAATTATATGTTTATAAATAATATGTAGAAGTTGAGAGTTTTATCAATGTTTTACTAAGCTTTTTTCGTGTCATTGATAAAATTATGATTAGGGAAGGGTAAATGCTTGTTCTCTCAAGAGGTAAGTTTTCTAATGACTTTTAAATTCCTATTTTAACTTCTTGATTCTTTTTATTAACATGAGTATATGACCTTGCTTCTACTTTTATCTTTGATTTACTTTAATTTGGGTAATATTCTTCCTTTCTTTTCGAAATATTTAACTCTTTTGGGTGAATATCTTAAAAAGGGTTTTGTGAAGAAAAAAAGTGAAGAAGAAGGAAAAATAAAAAGAAATAAATAAAAATCTTCTTCCAAGGGAAACAATATTTCTTTGAGGCTGCAAAATTTTCCTCACAATTAAAGCAACAAACGAGAGTTTTTTCCTTTTGTTTTTCTCCTGAATTCCCTGTTCTTATTGAAAAAAACATGGTTGTTTAGAAACCCTTGAAAAACAGGGTTGAACCACGAAACCATTGATGAGTGTCTTGGCCAGTTTCAAAAACTCTTGAAAAATAGAGTTGAATGCTAGAAACCGGAAAAAGGAGAGATTACAAAATCACTTATGCAAAATGCAAAAAAAACATTTAATCGGTTTTGAAAAACTCTTTCTTTTTTTTTATACCCATAGTATGTTTTTGATAGATAAGGAAGATTAAGTGATACTTATAATTAGAGTCAGATAGTTGGAAATGTTTATCTAATTGTCATTCTCAAAATTATCTATTTGTGCATAAGCAGTTATTCTTTCTCATTTAGTTTTGCTTGAGGACGAGCAAAGGTAGTGTAGGGCCTTGATAAGCCGCAGACTTATCATATTTATATACTATAATTGTAAAGATTATTAGTCTAAATAAGGTTAAATAGTTAGTATTTGTGTTATATTTTGTATTAAAGCATTTTATTTGTTTAGATTTATGTGTAATATGCTTTTCAATTTTCATGCAAGGAACATTTCTAGTCAAATCTCAAGTGATGCCGGACGAATGCCGGATGCCTTCTGCACGGCACATGTATGGAGTAGAAAAGAAGCTTTGCCGGATCCAGTGTCGGGTACTTCCCATCCGGCATAAGTGAAAGGTCACCTCAGTTGACCAAACAAAGGCAGTTATTTACAGTTAACGATCCAACTGTAGCCGGGTATGTTGTCAAGACATGGAATGTGCGGCACATGCAACGCTTCACCTGGCATTTTGACCGTTACCGGTTACTCATATTTAACACGTGGTGCCGGATGACTTTGACCCGTCATGCCACCCGGAACAAGGAGAAAATGATGCCTATAAATAGGGCGAATGGCTGCACTTCTCCACACATTCCAACACACCTATACACTCCATTCCCACACCATTTACGCCCTCATTCCATTGTTGGTGTCCAAGGAACTCTACGGATCCATCCACACCGAAGAAGAAGATCCTGTCTGGTTAAGGCTATGACCATTTCCTTCTCCCCTTTTGTATTCTCTTCTTGTAGTTGTGTGGTGATGTAGAATTCCTTGTTAGTTTTTGGTTAGGAATGATAGTTCTTGGTAATTACTCTTATGGTTATTAATAAAAATGCAAGTTTCATCAACTAAGTTCTGATCTTCATACAAGTAGAATGAGATCACTACTTGTTCTTCTTTCTTCTAATTCTACTGAGGTTCACAAGACAAAAGTAAATAGGTTAAGGGTCTTAGTGGTCTTTAATGGTGTTGTCTCTGAAAAGTGGGCAACATGACTTAAGATTGGTAATTAATCTATTTCTCTTCCTTTATCTTACTCATCTCACGCATGATATATGCACGATTCGACTATGGATGATGAGTTCTTGTTGTTGCAGACCCTGAAACTGGAAATATCATTTACAAAGTGAACGATGCCGGGTGTACTGCCGGATGAAAGATGTCGGGCACATTCAAAGCCTTGAATGTGTGGGCATCCAAGTCCGGCATGACTCCGGCGTATTCATTTTGCGATATTAATTTGAGACTTCACAGTTTGCCTTATGACCATCTTGTTCTTACTTCGGTTATCATCTCGAGTCAAAGATATTCCATTGTAAATACCACTTAGTTAGGATTTTTTAGTTAGTTTATTTAGTGTATAATTGATATTTACATTTCCCCCTTGCTTTAGAATAGACTATTACTAGGATTAGTACTGATTTTCTATTAAGTCCCATGGGTTCGATACTCTTAGTCGTAATCTACTCACACTATATTCCGACCCGGATTTTTTGCTACCCGTATTGAGTTGGTAGGATTTCTTTTATTCTTTTATTCAATTTTGTACATTCTTTCCCCTACAATATTTTTGTTAGGCAATATGCTCAGATAAGCTAGAGACCGAAATCCTCTAATGTAGAGATGATAAAGATCTATTCGAATACATGTAGGGATCGAAACCCGTCTAATGAAAAAGATGAAGATGATTCGGATACATTTAGGGGCCTAAACCCATCCAGTGTGAATATAAAGGTAACTCGGATACATTTGGGCATCAAAACCTGTCCAATGCAAAGATAAAGATGACTCGGATACATCTGGGGATGGAACGCTGTTGAAATACCCCAAACCATAATATACTAATGAACTATCTAATTAGGATATACTAAGGCTAGAACGTGCCTTAAACATTAGAAGAAGTGTTAAACACAATTTACACCAAAACATGCTTTAGGAACAATTAGAGAAAAAGGTGTTTCAAAGAGCACAAATAAATTATGGAACTACCAATAAGTTCCCAAGAGATTTAAAATGTGAAATACCTCTAATATTAGTAATACGCATTAAGCGGAATTAGCGTTTAAACTGAAAATGCACCTTAGAGCACAAAAATGTGCTTTAAGGGAAAATGTGTTTTAAGAAAACCACAGAGATTTCATGACCTCAATAAGGATCCAAAGTGAATTCATAATTCTTATAATCAAGCTAAGAACATTATGAAACCATTACCAAAGAAAACCAAGCTCAGAAACAACTCAAGACAAAAATATGCCATAAAAACCCCTTAAAGCATATTTTGGATATATTGTCTTATGAATGAGTCTTGGATGGTTTCAAAGGCTTGATTATATGTTAATGTACTAAAATAAAATTATAAAATTATTTTCAAAGCAAACCAAACTCTAAAAAGAGTTAAGACACAAAAAGGAGCCCAAAAACTCCTTAAAGCGTATTTTTGCGAAGTGTCTTCGAAATTGGTTTTGAGTGGCTAGTTGGCCTTGTATACATATTAAAATACATGTATACTACCTAATATCATATTGGGAATTTAATTTTAAGATTTTACCAAAAAGTTTACAAATATAATATTTAGGGAAAATTACAAGCCCCACCCATGATGTTTGGCACAATTACACACTCCACCCACGTGGTTTCACAAATTACTTTCCCCACCCATGTGGTTTCCCTCTTTTTACATCCAGCAACTTTTCTAATTTTTGTTCAATTCAAAAGATGCTTAAACATTGTCCAAAATTGATGAAACTTTACATGGATGATGCTAAAGTGATATATTTTGATCTTATGTCAAATCCGAAGTTTTTTAAGCTTAAATGTGACCCGTGGGACCCAATGAAACATGTGACATGTTCATTGGGTCCCACATGTCACATTTAAGCTTAAAAAACTTTAGATTTCTCACTGGACCAAAATATAACACTTTAACATCGTCTATGTAAAGTTTCATCAATTTTGGATGACGTTTAAGCATCTTTTGACTTGAACAAAAATTAGAAAAGTTGCTGGATGTAAAAAGTGGGAAACCACATGGGTGGGGAAAGTAATTTTGTGAAACCACATGGGTGAAGTGTGTAATTGCGCCAAACGTCATGGGTGGGGCTTGTAATTTCCCTAATATTTAATGTGAATAGTAACCCGAAATAGTGCCCATTTAGTCAAACGTTGACCAAGAATGGTCAATGGTCAAAAAATTGACCATCCTTGACCAACCCAGACGGCAGCCACAATAATGAGAAGGCCAGCTTGCATAATCAATCATCCTAAAAGCTTGCCTAATGTGGAGACTTATTTGTTACTTTATATATTATAACATTACTTTACATTTTCTTTACTTTTCTCATTCTTTTTCATCCCATTCAACGATTGCCTATCATTCCTTTCATTTGATCCTGTCCCAACCGTGGGTCTTCAACAATTATAAGCTCCCTCCCTTCTCTTACCTTGGTTTTCCTCCATTGTTGCCATTTAGGAGCTTAAAGAACACCTTATCTTGTAGAAATCATAACTTTCTCATATTAAGTCCAAATCACAAGCTTGATAGCTCGTTGGAATCCTCTTTCAAAGAGATTACAACCATAGCTCATGATCCCCCAGATTCTCAGGAAAACCCATGAAGAAGTGCCTTCGATTCACGAGGTAAAACATTGCCTTCTTGGAAACTCTTCCTACTTTGATTTTCATCAAGGCCGAGTTCCTATGGTTGCTAACCCTTCTTATTCTATGATTTTGGAGCCAATTTCTCTAGCAAATTGTTGTCAAAATTTCTAAGGAAATCAAGCTTAAATATTAAGCTAATGGTTAATATACAAGGTAAATCCTACAACTACCTATTTCAAGGTTCTAATTGTTGATCTATATATGATCTAACCTATTGTTTACCTTGTTTATTATTACCAAAATTATAAGTGTGTTAGATTTAGTTTTTGACACATTAAATGTTAATATTTTGTAAATCTAAAATTAGATTTAAACTCCTTATGATATAAGCTACAATATAAGCTATCATAATATACAAGAAAAATTCATATACTATGAATTTCAATATGGCGGTTATTAATGAGTTAGAAAAATTATCTAACTTAGTTAAATTAAAGGAATTAGAGTAATTAAGAGTAATATGTAAAATTTAAGAAGTTTTGGTACCTAAAGGTGAATAGCGAAAATTAATGGGGTCAATATGTAATTGTTGAGAGTTTATATGATGAGAAAATAATTGTAAAATTAAGTTTACAATTTATAAAGAGTTTATAAGTGTTATAAGGAATTTATAAGGTTTTCTTTATTTAAGGTAATTAGAGGTGTTTAAAATGATTTTTGATGCTCAAAAATCTGTAGGAAAATTAATTACGAAAATTAGAAATTAATTAGAGTTAAATTGGTTAATAAATGAGTTAGGATAAAAGAAAAGACCACAAGGGTAAAATGGTAATTTCCCTGGTCAAACGTGGTCAAGCTTGGTCAATGACAGTTTATAAAATGTTTAGAGGAGCTAGAATAAAATTTGTAGCAAAAGATTAGATATTAAAAGGATAAAGGAATAAAAAGTTAAGTTAAATTAACTTTAGGGGTAATATTGTAAATTATGGAAAGTTAGGGGGTGTAACACCCCAACTGCTAAACTCATCATTACCTCTTAAACTGTTACAATTTACCATTAACCTCGCAGCGGAATTCTAATACAACAGAGGGTGATACAACGCCGTTAGCCACCCTCGTGGCTAACCAGGCCTGACTCACATACAGTAACGGTCTGATGGACTGGAACAACCGAGTACTTCATACAGCACAATACTCAATTCCTTACTTTACTATACCGAGTCTACAATATACGGATGCCGATAACATACTCGGACTTACACCTCTTTCAAATGCATTAGTAATTACTATCTAACTACCCATGCTTCATAGCAGTCCCCGTCCTACTCTCTCGAACGGTGGTCGGCTTCAAGTACCTGCACACTAAAAACGTTCCCCCTAGGGGGTCAGCTTACGCTGCGCATGAAATTCGCATATACCGCGTGCTAACCGCGGTACGCCGACTACTTTGGGTCGGATATACATGGAGTTCATTTTAATCAAACAACATGCATCATGGCAATACAATATATGTATATCACACAAGGAATCTACATCCAATCACGGAACACGATTCCTAACTAACATAACATTGTTGTTAGTGGTAACGGGTTACTCTTAGGCATTGAGGGTTATTCCTCACTATGCCTTGTTTACTTATTCAATACCTCACCCGCTCTCTCGGGTTACTTATTCGTATACACACCCATTCTCTTGGGCTACTCATTCTTATACTTACCCATTCTCTCGGGTTACTCTCATACATATACTCACCCCTTTCTCTCGGGTTATTTATACACATTATCTCACCCACACTCTTGGGTTATTCATACTCAAGCTCTTGTAGATTCTCGAGACACTACAGGTCTCCTACGTCACGCTTGTTACTCTTATTACATACTTAAGCCAAAACTCATGGCTCTCTAGCATAGTCTTACTTCCCCGGTTTCGACCCTACTCTGGGTCTAGCATGGTGGGAAGGTTCAACTAGCTCACGGAACTTTCTCTTAGTTCCTATCTCTTTTACTTAGGTCCGACTACTCTCGGACTACTCTCGTTCCCATACACTCCTCTCTCGGAGTTATAATAATATCGTGTATATTAGTCTAGAAGCATCATTCTCGATGTTTCTAATGACTTTGGGAACTTACTTAAATTCGGGTAATCTTAGGTTCAAGTGTTACCCTCACAATCATATGCTTGTACATTCGGATATTTTCTTATACCGGGTAAAATCCTCATTTAGGAGGTCGACCGTGTCTCAAGGGAACCACATAGTCCCTTAGGTCTCTTTTACCTTTCTTATATATTCACATCATTGGACTAACTTCAATCCTCTCGATGAGGTTCATTTATCTCTCCACTCATATTATTTTTTCGTGGATCGTTTCAATAAGGTTTTCTAACCGTTTCGGGTATTTACTCAACCCTCACATCTCCTCACATTCTAGGGAGTTCATATGTTTACGATATCGTTATACTTTAATCGATAGTTTTTATGTTTGTTTGCATATTTCCATTGCTTATGAGACTACCCGTACTACGGTTATTAGTCAATCATTACTCCTATGTTAGTCGGTCTAGGCACTCTGTTAGAACCGCCCACACCGGCATACAATTTTTAGCTCATACACATACCTCAAGGCATACATAATCAAACAAGGATTATTTCATGCTTTAAATCTTGATTAAGCCGGCACACAAACACAAATCAGAGTAACTCGGTTAGCATACGGGGCATGAGAAAATCATACCTTTCACCGGGGTTTTCACTTTACCGTGTCATCTCACCTGCTCGGTCACGCACGACTCTCTGATAATGTTTCAAACATTATTATTAATACTAAGCTCATACGGAACATAATGTTACTCCCGTAGTTTACCCGTTATCCCGTTAACTCGGTTTTTACTTTGTCTTTGAGTTCTCATTCTCAACACTTCTAACACTTTCTAGGGCCTTTACATATCTCCAAACAAGGCCTTAACATCTTATAACATCATTAACATTCAAACCCCCATCATTTAAACCCTTTAAAACACTCTCTGTAGGTTTCTGGGGGTGGTCCGGGACTTGGTCCATACCCTAAGTCCCGGACCAATCACAAAACAAACTCTCGGCCAAAATAATGCATGGTCCGGGACCTTGTACCTAGGCCAAGTCCCGGACCAATACTCATCTTAACTCTCGGCTGAATTTAGCAAGTGGTCCGGGACCTTGTACTAGACTCAAGTCCCGGACCAAACATGGTAGGCAACTCTCGGCCTTAATAAAGGGGGTGGTCCGGGACTTTGTCCATGGACTAGGTCCCGGACCCTGCTACAGATTTTGCAAATTTGACAGTTTCTGTCTCTGTTCAAGGCCCTCTCTTAGCCCATTGATTACCCAATCTCCACCAACTATAATCCTCATGTTTAAGCACCTATTTACTCACTTAAACCATCTTAAATCAAGCACCAAATACACTCACCATCCTAGTTAACTTCACTTAAATTATTTACACTTACAAACTAGTTTTCTACTTGTTTTTTCTGTCAAATTTGTAACAGATTTTGGTTTCCTCTTCAACCATTCAAACCTCACATACTGATGCCATACCTAACTCCCAAATGACATTATTTTGCCCATAGAACACTCTTCTTCTTTGTTTGGTTTTCAAACCATTAACCACTCACTTAAATCACCTTAACACACCTAGCTCCTTCCTTTAATAAAAACACTCAAGTCCATAATCTCTTAAAACAAATTTTGACAGCACATGGCTACTTCTTTAGCTTATTCCCCACACATAAATCAGCTCATAAACACTTCTTCATTCCTGTTTAATGAAACACAACAACTACAATACACCAAATTTCCCTCTTGTTTACGCATGTACACTAGTTTAGTTTCTAGGTTTATTTGCACACATAAACCTCATTAAAACATTCTCTTCCAACTAACCATATTGTAGTACCATGACTACACTAGCTCAAGGTTATTTATTCAACACCCACATAAGTTTCATAAGGAAAATAAAACCAACACAAGGTAAGCTCTTTACCTTGCTTATTTTCGGTTTTTCACTCCTCCTCTTCTTCTTTATCTTGTTCCCTCTTTCTCCTCTTGTTTTCCACACCACACAAGGGCTTTGGATTGCCCACTACAACCGCAGCCCATCACACATTCAACAATCAATTTATTTTTCCTCCACAAAACCTAATATATATATTAAGTGCTAGTTTTCAAAGTTTAATCTAGGTTTTACCTTGAAGAACCCAAATGGTTGGATTGGCAATCAGTTGGAGAGGTTTCCAACACCCCACAAAAACATATAGTCTCGGCTGAAATGAGAGGAGTTTTCCAACGTGAGGAAAAAGTCTCACAAATGGTAGAATAGGCTTGAAATGGTATAAATACTCACTTATATATACCTTAAGGCACTCAGGAAGAGAAGAAGGGTTGAAATCCTCTTCAAGCTCCAAAAGCTCCCACGTCCATGGAGATGAAAATGGAGGAATCGAAACTTTGTTGGGTGGAGATCGAAGCTCTCACCGATACGAGTCCAACGGTACCAATTTCGTGCGATTCGGTGGAGAAATGAGTAATGGAGGATGATGAAGGTGAGGCTTGTGAGCTCTCTCTCGGATCGCATTATACAGAGGAGGAAGAAGATGTTAACAGGGAGCTGGGGCGATACGTGAGAAATAAGGAAGAAGGAGGTGAGAGGTAAGTAACTCACTTTTACTTTACTTTGCTTTATACTATTTACTTTACTTATTTATTTACTTGTCTTGTTATTACTTAATAGCTAGCAAGCTATTAATGAGTGTACACATTATAATTAAAACTGGCCCACATTAAATAATAGCCCGGGTCGTTTTTCGTCTTTTCGAATTAACGCGTTTCGTCTCCCGGTTTTCACTATTCACTTACCGGGTCCGTTTTTCGGAATTTTCTCGTTTAATTAATTTTAATGGTTTAAACTTCCATTAATACTTAATTATAGTTATTAATCAACTATAATTTTTACGGGTCCATTTGACCACTTAAAGTCACGTTTTCGGGTTTTCTCGAAAAACGTGCTTTATGCTTAATTAGCGTTTTAATCCATTATTTGGATCCGTTTTCTTCGGGAATCATTCCCGTATACTAATTAGGCCTAACTAAGCCTTAGGAATCCATCTCGGACCCTCTCGAGATCATATATCTCTTATACTCTTTAACGCGCATTTTAGCGTTTTTCGCTTTTCAAGCGTTTTCTCTTTTCTTTTGGTTTTATTCTTTTTACCAATACTCTTTAGGCACCATTAGGCCCTTAATAATTTTATTAGAGTAATTTAATCACCATTTTTAGATCCGGGGATTAAAATCTACCCCCCTTAGGAACTTTGTCCTCAAAGTTGGTGAATCTAGATGGTTACTCTCATGGCGTACTATGCCAAGGTTATACATGTATAACCTACTGACTCCACAAGTCAGTCTCATTTCATACTACACATACCACACACATATCACAGCATGTATAGCAATCAAAAATACTTTTTGTTCTCTCTCCATGGAATCGGTCCGAAGACAAGAAGGCACTACAGTCCTCGAATCCATGTTGAGTGATATACTACTGATCCCTCAGGTACCGGTCACGTTGAACACTTACTCTTTCTGGTTCACGGCCGTTTCATGACAAATGGGCACTTACTCTCTCTGGCCCACGGTCCCTTCTGGTTCTGATCAAAACGTTACACATATACATATCCTCAGGCATCTGGTTGACTCACTCAACACAGGAACATCTCAGGGTACTCTCCCCGTCCCGCTGCCTTTGGAAAAATCACACACTGACCCGCCCCAACCGGTCACTTAGGACCGCCGCACGTACGGTGCAATGGTTTCAAAACTAATACACGCCCACCGTTCTACCGGTCATCAAGACTTAAGGCTCAGCCATCGGCGGGTGATAGCGGTTTCAAAACCAGTTTCATTTCCATCTTCATACTTGAAGAAATTCTTTTTCAAAATCTGTTTGAAAATTCTTTTTAAAACATCACACAACTCCAAATCAGATTTATGGTAGCTGTATCTTTCTTAGCGTGATTACTTGTGACCACTATAGGGAGCTTCAGGAATCATCTAACCCTGATGTGATCAGCATCAGTGTTGAACTATCCTTCCACCCCAATTTGTGTTCGGTTTCCCTTGATCGCTAGCAGATCAAGTTCCACCTCCCACGTCAGTTTCAAACAATCAGATAGTCAAACATTTTCGTTTTCTATCTTTTACTCTTTTACTCATATTCATAAACAATCTTTTTACTTATTTCTCTAGTACTTAGGTCATTTGTCATTCATTGCTTGCTACTTTCCTAGCATCTATGGCTCATTTCTCAAATTGTTGCTCAATTTAAAACACACATACAACCCCCAAAGGATGGAACTCACTCCTCATCATCTCAAATAAAATCACCTAGGGAACTCACTCCCTCTAGGTTACACATCGGTTTCATGCCGATTCATACTCATTATGTCTCATGTCTAATCTCACTAGACATATACTATAGGGATTCTCATTCCCCAGGAGTTTCTCTACTCCTCTTTTCATATTTATTACATACACATTACTCGCATCTCTCATGCATAATACTCATACTTACACGATGAATGGGTAGACATGTTTATGTAACATGAGTTCCAATCATCAAAAATTTCTTTGTGCTATGCACATAGTAGTTTACGCACATAGTAGTTTACACCAATACGTAAAACATACTCTAAGCGTTTCTCGCCCTACCCCCCTTAAAAGGGGTTACGCCCGCGTAACCAACCATATGTTATCACTGAACATTGGTTCATTAATTCGAGTATTATGAAGTGTTTTAACTTCAGTACGGTTAATTAACTCATAACCGGGTTCGGTTCTAGCCTCTAAGGCTTCAAGGGGTTTTATGATATAGGTATACTTAACCTGAATCACGGTCCACAAGCTTCTGCTGTGACCTGATAACTAGAGCTTAATTCGCTCTTTGGTATTCTCAATGTATTTCAATCGTCGCTTGGTATCTCTTACCGTATGCGAATTCGATGATTTAGATTGTCTCTCCAATTCTCTGGAAATCTATTCGTATAACACTGTATACCTTTGTGATTATTCACTTATTTTTCCCGACTTGTTGTCGGTTGAGGTCAAGCTACTACTTAGCATGTAGTGCTTCCTCGTTTATAGTGGCTCATGGATTATGTTTGTCTTCTTGGTTCTGTACCAGAGTTCTTCATTCATACTACTCTGCATTTTTCCACATATCGATCCTGGGCCCTGTGGGTTACTGCCCACGCTTCTTTGTGCATCTTTGGCCAATGGCCGCACGGTTATCTCTCTAAATTCTCACTCAGCAGGCTTTGTTGACATTTCTCAATTCCTGGCTCTCCCACTTGATCATTACCGCACAAGTGCAATACCAAAACACTCAGTCATACAGAGTGCAGAAGCGTAAACCCTTGACAGTAAATCTCTCATGAGATAGGAATGATCATGTCTTCTTTAACACATTTTATCATCAACTTCTGATCACTATTTGAATATACTCTTGCAATGGTCGCTTACTGCGTACCTTGGTCTTTCTCATTTTCATGGCATCCGCTACTACTTGAGCTTCCGCCCAGGTGTTCTCGCCATTTACACGATGGCTTGCCATTCATTTGGCTCAACAAATACCTATTCTTTAAATTTCTTTGCGCACTTGCGCGCTGCTTACTCTGCAGTTCATATTGCACACATACAGTGTTCACTACTCATCCGATTACTCTATCGGTATCTTTTTTCTGCTATCAAGCTTTCCTCTTACACTCTACTATAGCTCATATACCCTTGGCAATATACACATGCTCAGGTTTCACTACTCCGCTTTAGCGGTTTCACATTACATACTTAGGGGTAGCCCTTCTCTGGAGGATTCACGCAAATGCCGCTCCATAGGCCCCATAATCACAAGTGGTATCCCCACTCTAAGGTAGTGGTTCATTCACCACTGTTCCTCTTATGCCTTTATGCATATGTTTTACAACGTTTGGATCTACGTATTGTAGTTGGTTTTATCGGCTTACAAGCCACCTTGCCTCGAGTCATGCTCCATGCGGCTGTTTATAGGTTTTTGCTTCTCCGTATACCATTAAATGGTTTGGAGGTATTACTGGGTTTTTCGATAAGGTTGTCTCAACTCTTCCATACATGGAAGGCCCTTTTAGTAACTTGATATTTGTTGATGCCCTCTGGCAATCTAGGGTATCCCGTGTACCGTGGGATCCCTTCGGGTTCTACCCGAGTGTTTGCTTAAACACTTGTGTTCTCAACACGATGTTTCGTTCAACTACTGTTGATTCCAGCACCCTTCTCGGATTGCTCCTGGGTGTTACTGAGTAATGCCATTACATCTGGCTTGTACTTATGGTTATGTTCGGTTGCGACTTCGCCTTGCGGCTATGTATAACTCAAACTATCCCGTTTAGGGTTGTAATGTCTCCCATTATTGGGTAGAGTATTAGTACTTTTCCTTTACCTACTTAATTAGGTCGTTATTCTCTTAGTGAGATATACTGTGGGAATTCTATCCCGTTTATCAAACATTGATGTGATCAATTAAGGCATTCATCTTATTGCTTACACTGGTATATATTCCAGTTATTAGGTATTTCCTGAGACATATCCAATGTCTGTGCTTAATACTTTGTGCTTCTCGCACTTCTCCACGCTATGTTCTTAGGTCCGTTACCTTACTGGTTTCTAGACTCCCTTATCTTTGTAAACTTCTTTGTGTTCTTCGATCATTCGTGATGTCCAACTGTCCTGGTTTGGATTGGCTCTTTCGTCCGTAGTATGGAGTGGGCTACTTCTCGTGTACCGTACTCTACTTGTATACATACATGGAGTATCTTTTTGATACGTTACCACTTACCCAACTAACTCATAATTGGTCTGTCAGGCCCGCAAGCTCCTTTGGAGTGCGGTCGTTCCATGTCTCGTTTGTGTACACTTGTAGTGTCGGTCACGCCTAAGTGAAGTATTCTGTTGCCAACTCCTCTTATACGGTCCTATAATAACTTACCGTGATTCTCTGGTTTGGTTTTTAAAAATTCAGGGGTTTTTGGAAAATTTCATGTTTTGAAGAAAAGTTTGAGTCTTGAAAGTAAACTCTTTGCGGCATTTCAATGCCGGTTGCTTCTTACCAGGTCTAGCCTCTTGCTGACCGGTTGCTTCTTACCAGGTCTTGAAGAAAAGTCCCGTTAATTCTGCACTTGCCGTGGCAAGTGCGCGGTACAGGCGGTTTTTTGGTTAACTCATACCGGTCACGGTATTGTTCACATTGTATTTGGTAGCCTCGTTGGCTCTTCCTTGATCCCCTAGTTGGATAACTGCTCCTTGGAGCTGATTGTCATTCCTCTTGACATGACTGTCGTTCATTTAGGAGCTCCTCCACTCTCGGAGTTCCTTAATTACTTAGTGCTTTGTTCTACCTCGTTGCTCGTTCCCACATCTTTACTGTGGTTACCGAGGTTAAAGTCATTTAGGCACTACTTCTGTAGTCCCATTCGGGTATATCCCGTAGCTATGCTCGTAGCTGTTTAAGCTGTATCAGTTAAGTATTGCAACCTCTTCGGGTGTGGCAGGGTGGGTGTATCTACTCTTGACTAGATTCTTAGTCGGTTAGTGTACCGTTGATGGTATTATTTAGTTATGGCGGTCCGTAGACAAGTGTCTCGGTTCTCATTATTTCTCATGAGTTCGCCTTGTTACACGGTTGGTGCTTTCTTCTTGCTACTGCTCGGCTAGCTAGGTTCTCGCGACTGCTAAGCATGTTGCCCCAAGTTGCCACAGATTTTAGTCTCCTTGGATTAGGATTTCTCGATCTCTCGCCATTATGTGCGGTTATTGTCATTCCAGCGGAACCCGTCTCCGGGCTTTCCGGTTCTCGGGACTTACCGCATGACAGGTTCTGGTTCATATTGAGATATTTATTAACTGCCAGATTGGGTTTCCCCGTCTCTCTGGCAGTCTTTCCCGAGCTTTTAATGCGGGGGTTGTGGAGGGCGGGTCTGGTATTGTAGGTATCCAGAACATACTGGAAGTTCCTATCTAGCGCATCTCTCACGCTACCACTCAACCCTTAGCCCTAAGTCGCTATATCCTAACTCGGTATTTCCTAAGCTCGGTATTTCCAGTCATCAGAGCGATACTTCGCTCTGATACCATTTTTGTAACACCCCAACCGTTAATCTCGTCATTACCTCTTAATTTGACACCAATTACTCTTACTCACGCAGCGGAACTCTAACTACAACGAGGGGTGAAACAACGCCGTTAGCCACCCATATGGCTAACCAGGCCTATCTCACATACAGTAACGGTCTGATGGACTGGATCAACCGAGTACTTCATACAAATACAATACTCTTTTCACTTCTTTACTATACCGAGTCTACATTATACGGATGCCGATAACATACTCGGACTTACACCTCATTTAAATGCATAAGTAATTACGATCTAACTACCCACGCTTCATAACTGTCCCCGTCCTACTCTCTCGAACGGTGGTCAGCTTCAAGTACCTGCACACTAAAAACGTTCCCCCTAGGGGGTCAGCTTACGCTGCGCATGAAATTCGCATATACCGCGTGCTAACCGCGGTACGCCGACTACTTTGGGTCGGATATACATGGAGTTCATTTTAACCAAACAACATGCATCATGGCAATACAACATATATGTATATCACACAAGGAATCTACATCCAATCACGGAACACGATTCCTAACTAACATAACAATGTTGTTAGTGGTAACTGGTTACTCTTAGGCATTGAGGGTTATTCCTCACTATGCCTTGTTTACTTATTCGATACCTCACCCGCTCTCTCGGGTTACTTATTCGTATACACACCCATTCTCTTGGGCTACTTATTCTTATACTTACCCATTCTCTCGGGTTACACATTCATATACTCACCCCTTTCTCTCGGGTTATTTATACTCATTAACTCACCCACACTCTTGGGTTATTTATAACTCACCCACACTCTTGGGTCATTTATACTCAAGCTCTTGTAGATTCTCGAGACACTACAGGTCTCCTACGTCACGCTTGTTACTCTCTTTACATACTTAAGCCAAAACTCATGGCTCTCTAGCATAGTCTTACTTCCCCGGTTTCGACCCTGCTCTGGGTCTAGCATGGTGGGAAGGTTCAACTAGCTCACGGAACTCTCTCTTAGTTCCTATCTCTTTTACTTAGGTCCGACTACTCTCGGACTACTCTCGTTCCCGTACACTCCTCTCTCGGAGTTATAATAATATCATGTATATTAGTCTAGAAGCATCATTCTCGATGTTTCTAATGACTTTGGGAACTTTACTTAAATTCGGGTAATCTTAGGTTTAAGGGTTACCCTCACAATCATATGCTTGTACATTCGGATATTTTCTTATACCGGGTAAAATCCTCATTAGGAGGTCGACCGTGTCTCAAGGGAACCACATAGTCCCTTAGGTCTCTTTTACCTTTCTTATATATTCACATCATTGGACTAACTTCAATCCTCTCGATGGAGGTTCATTTATCTCTCCACTCATATTTATTTCGTGGATCGTTTCAATAAGGTTTTCTAACCGTTATCGGGTATTTACTCAACCCGCACATCTCCTCACATTCTAGGGAGTTCATATGTTTACGATATCGTTATACTTTAATCGATAGTTTATGTGTGTTTGCATATTTCCATTACTTATGAGACTACCCGTACTACGGGTTATTAGTCAATCATTACTCACTATGAGTCGGTCTAGGCACTCTGTTAGACCACACCGGCATACAAGTATGTTAGCTCATACAACATACCTCAAGGCATACATAATCAAACAAGGGATTATTTTCATGCTTTAATCTTGATTAAGCCGGCACACAAACACACAAATCAGAGTAACTCGGTTAGCATACGGGGCATGAGAAAATCATACCTTTCACCGGGGTTTTCACTTTACCGTGTCATCTCACCATGCTCGGGTCACGCACGACTCTCTGATAATGTTTCAAGCATTATTATTAATACTAAGCTCATACGGAACATAATAAAATGTTACTCCCGTAGTTACCCCGTTATCCCGTTAACTCGGTTTTACTCTTGTCAATTTGAGTTCTCACTTCTCAAACACTTCTAACACTTTCTAGGGCCTTAACATATCTCCAAACAAGGCCTTAACATCTTATAACATCATTAACATTCAAACCCCCATCATTTAAACCCTTTAAAACACTCTCTGTAGGTTTCTGGGGGTGGTCCGGGACTTGGTCCATACCCTAAGTCCCGGACCAATCACAAAACAAACTCTCGGCCAAAAATAATGCATGGTCCGGGACCTTGTACCTAGGCCAAGTCCCGGACCAATACTCATCTTAACTCTCGGCTGAATTTAGCAAGTGGTCCGGGACCTTGTACTAGACTCAAGTCCCGGACCAAACATGGTAGGCAACTCTCGGCTTTAATAAAGGGGGTGGTCCGGGACTTTGTCCATGGACTAGGTCCCGGACCCTGCTACAGATTTTGCAAATTTGACAGTTTCTGTCTCTGTTCAAGGCCCTCTCTTAGCCCATTGATTACCCAATCTCCACCAACTATAATCCTCATGTTTAAGCACCTATTTACTCACTTAAACCATCTTAAATCAAGCACCAAATACACTCACCATCCTAGTTAACTTCACTTAAATTATTTACACTTACAAACTAGTTTTCTACTTGTTTTTCTATCAAACTTGTAACAGATTTTGATTTCCTCTTCAAACCATTCAAACCTCACATACTGATGCCATACCTAACTCCCAAATGACATTATTTTGCCCATAGAACACTCTTCTTCTTTGTTTGGTTCTCAAACCATTAACCACTCACTTAAATCACCTTAACACACCTAGCTCCTTCCTTTAATAAAAACACTCAAGTCCATAATCTCTTAAACAAATTTTGACAGCACATGGCTACTTCTTTAGCTTATTCCCCACACATAACTCAGCTCATAAACACTTCTTCATTCCTGTTTAATGAAACAACAACTACAATACACCAACCCAATTTCCCTCTTGTTTACGCATGTACACTAGTTTAGTTTCTAGGTTTATTTGCACACATAAACCTCATTAAAACATTCCCTTCCAACTAACCATATTGTAGTACCATGACTACACTAGCTCAAGGTTATTTATTCAACACCCACATAAGTTTCATAAGGAAAATAAAACCAACACAAGGTAAGCTCTTTACCTTGCTTATTTTCGGTTTTTCACTCCTCCTCTTCTTCTTTATCTTGTTCCCTCTTTCTCCTCTTGTTTTCCACACCACACAAGGGCTTTGGATTGCCCACTACAACCGCAGCCCATCACACATTCAACAATCAATTTATTTTTCCTCCACAAAACCTAATATATATATTAAGTGCTAGTTTTCAAAGTTTAATCTAGGTTTTACCTTGAAGAACCCAAATGGTTGGATTTGCAATCAGTTGGAGAGGTTTCCAACACCCCACAAAAACATATAGTCTCGGCTGAAATGAGAGGAGTTTTCCAACGTGAGGAAAAAGTCTTACAAATGGTAGAATAGGCTTGAAATGGTATAAATACTCACTTATATATACCTTAAGGCACTCAGGAAGAGAAGAAGGGTTGAAATCCACTCTTCAAGCTCCAAAAGCTCCCACGTCAATGGAGATGAAAATGGAGAAATCAAAACTTTGATGGGTGGAGATCGAAGCTCTCACCGATACGAGTCCAACGGTACCAATTTCGTGCGATTCGGTGGAGAAATGAGTAAGATGGAGGATGATGAAGGTGAGGCTTGTGAGCTCTCCTCGGATCGAATTATACAGAGGAGGAAGAAGATGTTAACAGGGAGCTGGGGCGATACGTGAGAAATAAGGAAGAAGGAGTGAGAGGTAAGTAACTCACTTTTTACTTTTGCTTTATACTATTTACTTTACTTATTTATTTACTTGTCTTGTTATTATTTAATAGCTAGCAAGCTATTAATGAGTGTACACATTATAATTAAAACCGGCCCATTAAATAATAGCCCGGGTCGTTTTTCGTCTTTTCGAATTAAACGCGTCTCGTCTCCGGTTTTGTCACTATTCACTTACCGGGTCCGTTTTTTTCGGAATTTTCTCGTTTAATTAATTTTAATGGTTGTTAATCTTCCATTAATACTTAATTATAGTTATTTAATCAACTATAATTTTTACGGGTCCATTTGACCACTTAAAGTCACGTTTTCGGGTTTTCTCGAAAAACGTGCTTTTATGCTTAATTAGCGTTTAATCCATTTTGGATCCGTTTTCTTCGGAATCATTCCCGTATACTAATTAGGCCTAACTAAGCCTTAGGAATCCATCTCGGACCCTCTCGAGATCATATATCTCTTACTCATTTAACGCGCATTTTAGCGTTTTTCGCTTTTCAAGCGTTTTCTCTTTTCTTTTGGTTTTATTCTTTTTACCAATACTCTTTGGGCACCATTAGGCCCTTAATAATTTTATTAGAGTAATTTAATCACCATTTTTATATCCGGGGCATTAAATGGTGTCTTACAAATGAGCCCTTCACCTCTATTTATAAACCTGCTAAGATAGAATATATCTTCAAGCTCTTACACATGTGGCACTCATTCTGCTGGAGCAACCTTTCTTCTTTTAAGACCTTCTCATAAACCTTCTAGTCTTGTAGGCGGGGGCGCGGGACGCGGGACGCGGGACCTGGGGGTGGCCCGGACTAGAGCTTGGGCAGGGGCTTGGACCACTTGGCTCTTTTGTCTCATCATATTTTCCCTTCTCATCAGACCCACAAGTTCTACTTTTAGTACTAAAAAGTGGAACTTACAAAAAAGAAGATAAAATTACATTTTTTTCCACTCATTACTTTCTTCCATCTCCTAGTCCCATACGTTCTTTTTTTAGCCTTTAAAAAAAGGGAAATTTCACCAAATACCACTGAGTTTTTGCTTAATTCATGATATACCACTATGTTTCTAAAATTACATAGAATAACACCAAGTTTTTACTTATTTCAAGATAACACTCTGTGACATATTTCGTTAACTTATTCGTTAATATCCCTAAAAAAAGACTAAAATGCCCTATTATCAGTTAAATTAAGGTAGTATCTTATGGAATTTATCAATATGACAATTCCTTGTGAGGTAATTAATTAATAACAGAAGTATTTTTGTCATTTTCCAGGAAAAATGACAAAGAAGTTAACAGATATAGTGTTATCTGGTGAAATAAGTAAAAACTCAATGTTCATGTGTAATTTTAAAAACACAGTGGTATATCATGAATTAAGCAAAAACTCAATGGTATTTGGTGAAATTTCCCTAAAAAAATGAACTTTTAAAAAGAGTTTATACAATCAATACTATCAAAGTCCCACTAGTGTAGCTACTTACATAATGTCCCTTTAGTGTCCTTCTGAATCCAATATATTGAAAATTTTGGAGCATAAATTCCAAAAATAATGCGCCTTGATGAATATTCCTCATGGTCTTTGAGATGAAAAATCCATAGTCTCCAATCGTATATGAATAAGACCAATGGTTCGTTCAATAAGAACCATTCCCTTTTTGTAGGGTAAGATGGCATGATAATTCAATCCTTGCTTATATTAGTCGAAGATTGGTAGAGATGATATATTTCCCATCTTTGCTTATACTAGCCAAAGAGAGGTACTTATGATCATACCTTTCCACAGTACTTCAAATTTGGAAGGCTTTCGATTGAAGCACGGTGTGGGTCCCACACCTAATAATTCACCCATTATAGACGCCAGAGCTCTAGATCCAGAGGTGGGTTTTTGTTGGCACGATGACCAGGCGTGATAGCCCAAATTGGCATGATGGCCGAGCGTGATAGCCCAAGTTGGCATGATGGCCAGACGTGATAGGCCCCCAAGTTGACACGAGGGCGTGATAGCCCTTTGCATACTTTACCATGGATATGCAACTCTTATGCAGAAAGTCTCATGGGTTTTTCTTGCTTTCTTAGCTCGATGACCCTTTTTCAGACTTTCAGAAAATCCCTGGGACAGTACCTACATCTTCCTCAAAAGTTTATTAGTACTTTATTTTGAGACCATAATCCGGTAGCCATATACCTTTTTCAGGCGTGTGGCCATTAATGAGGGTAGCAAATAATTATACAATGAAATATTAATCAAGCCTGAATTAAACATATTACAATTAAGAGTATTTTAACAGCAGCTGCTGTTTTAATACCATTAACATCTTATGATGCAGTAACTGTAATTTTAGAATGTAGAAAAACTTATCTAAGGAGCAAAACAGGAGCAGCAGCTTTGTTATGCGTTGTTTTTCCAGTTCATAACATAAGTGATCAAGGTTGAATAAAGTCAAACATATTTAGGTGTTATTATGCTTATGCTATGTCTTTTAATCGAAGACTACGATTTTTTTGATAAGTATGGCCTTAAGCCTACATTAAAATTAAAGGATCAACCAAAAAGAGTCACACAAGATCCAGATTACAAGCCCTAACTATCTTAAGAGGAATATCATTCCTTTTCCAGGTTTTAAAGTCTAGTGTACTATTATACAAGCCAGAAACAAGAAACAGATTGAAATCTGTTTCAGATTTATCTAAAGCACACTTAAAAGCAGATAGCTCACTAACAGCTAAAAATAGATTTTGTAACCCATAGCTCAAATGTTGAACACGAGTAATGCCATTCTGTAATTTCTTCCTCAGCATCTCAAAAGTTTATTGATTTTTCAGGTCTACCTCCACTTGATCCCATCCTTCTTCACGTGCTATTTTCAGACCAAAGATAATTCCTTGAATCTCTGCTTCTTCTTCAGTAGTAGAGAACTTCATAACCTTGTTATAAGCCACTACTATCGAATGATCACTCTTCCTTATGGATCCCGATAACACCATGTTTCTCCCTTTCTTCCAAAAGCTTCTGCAGTTTATTTTCAAGTAACCCTGCATAGGAGGAGACCAAGTGTTTATGAACCTAGAATTACTTTTTTCAGTTATCATTCTTTTCTTACAAGACTCAGCAAAAACCAGATTATAATCAATAATAGGAAGTAAAGGCAATTGTTGATTATGTCTCACTGTATTTTTTGCATCATAAATAGCCCACATAGTATTCAAGACCTTTTCCAATTTATCATGTGGCCACTTATCAACATTAGCGAAAATCCAATCTTGTATGCCTCTTTCCTCTATAGGAAGATTTCCCTGGAGATTTATGATTCCATGCCAGAGAAATTTAATCATCACACACTCAAAGAAAGTGTGGAACATCGTGTCTGTTTTGGAACAGAAGCAACAGAGAGAAGATCCCCCTATTCTTCTTGCTATGTTAGCAACACAAGGAACAATATTTCTCATGAACTTCCAGTGTAATTGCATAACTCTAGGACTGCAACTGAGTTTAGTAATTATCTTATTCAAAACAGAAGAGACTTTACTTCCTGAAGCATGATCAGCAGTAACAGAGAGATACTCCAGATTATAAGCTGATTTCACTGTAAAAATGCCATCTTTAGTTTCATTCCAGATCCAAGAATCCTTCTTCTCCTTGGAGATTTTGGTTCTGATTATATCATCTATGTCAATCTGCCAACACTTCTGTTTCAGAAGACTTATATTCCACTCGTCAGAATCAGGAGTAATATAAGTGTCAACTGTCTCATTCTGAGAACTAACTGGAATAGTAGTATAAGGTTTACTACCAGTGGATCTAGAAATCCAGGGGTCAAACCAAAACTGGTATCTTTCCCATCCCCAATCTGCTTTCTGATTCCTTTCTTAACAAGATTCAAAGAAGCAACTATAGAAGACCATATAGGACTATCTTTTTTACCTCTTCTAACCTGAATGATCGAATTGTTAGGAAAATAAATTCCTTTCAGAGTGCAAGCTACCAAAGACGAAGGATTAGAAAAAATATTCCACACCTGTTTAGCTAGCATAGTGAAAGAATCTATTGATTTAAAACCATACCCCCCTTCTGTCCTAGGTTTACAAACATCTTTCCATTTCAACCAGTGTAAACTTTTCTTATCCACCGCTCCTCCTCCCCACCAGAAAGCAGCTAGCATAGAGTTGATTTTCTTAATTATACCTTTAGGGAGAAGGAAGAGAGACATAGAGTAAGTAGGAATAGCTTGTAAAACACTAGCCACTAGAACAGTTCTACCTGCCTGAGAAAGAGGAGTTTTCCAACTAGCCACTCTATTTCTGATTGTCTCAACTAAATAGTTGAAGAACTGATTTTTGTTTCTCCCCATCTTCATAGGAAGCCCTAGGTATTTGTTAAAAGAAAGAGTCTCTCTATAACCCAAGATGTTACTGATTTGAGACTTAATACGAGGATTAAGCTTCTTACTAAAAACAATCTCAGACTTTTGAGAGTTAATAACATGCCCTGAAGAACTGAGAAAGGAATCAATAGTATTCTTAAGGAATTCAGAGTTTCTGATAGTACTACTCCCACAGAAAAGAATGTCATCTGCAAAGGCCAGATGAGTAATACTAGGACCCTCTTTAGACAGTTTGATACCTTGGAAAATACCTTTCTTGTCTGCCTGATTCAAAACACTTGTCAATGCTTCCTGAGCCAGGATAAAGAGAAAATGAGAAAGCGGGTCTCCTTGTCTTAATCCTCTTGTGGGAGAAAAGAACCTCCTAGGAGCTCCATTAATAAGCACAGAACAATTGACTAAAAATACAGTTAAACACAGGCTTTACCCACTCATCAGGAAATCCCATTGAAATTAGAATTTCAACTATGAAGTTCCACACCATCCTGTCATAAGCTTTGCTTAAATCAATCTTTAGAGCAAAACTTCGTTTCTTAACAGCTTGACTTCTAGCCAAAGAATGCATTATCTCTCCAGAAATAATGATGTTATCCGAAATCAATCTATCTTTGACAAAACCTGACTGACTAGGAGAAATGATGTCAGGAAAGATGTCTAAAATCCTATTAGCAAGAACCTTAGTCACTATCTTGTAAACGAAGTTACATAGTGCTATAGGTCTGAAGTCACTAATATTGACAGCTCCTTTCAATTTTGGAATCAAAGCAATATAAGACTGATTTAAGGAATCAGAGAGGGGATTACCTTGCAAGATCTGAAGCACAGTCTCTGTCACTTGCGGACCAACAAGATTCCAATAGGTTTTATAGAAACATCCATTAAAACCATCGGGTCCTGGAGATTTATCAGCATTAAGCCCTTTCATAGCCAAAACTATCTCTTCAGCTGTGTAAGGATGTTTCAAGCAGACAACTCTCTCTGAGGAAAGTCTGTTTCTTACTGCATCAATGAAAATAGGATCAATCTTTGAAGAAGTAGTCTGAGACATCATCTGAAAATGACTCCTAGCTATACTTTCAATCTCCTTCCAAGCATAGCAGACTTCATCATTCTGGTTATAGAGACCGAAAATGTAGTTTCTTCTTCTTCTAGCATTTGCTCTGGAATGAAAGAAATTAGTGTTCCTGTCACCATCTTTTAACCAATTATCTCGAGACCTTTGTTTCCACCAAGATTCTTCTTTATAAGCAAGCAGCTCAATTTCCATCAGAACCCTTTTTCTGTTATTAACATTACCCAGAGAAGGAAAAGCTAAGGTGAGAGTTTCCAGTTCTTCCTTTTTTTCCTGATTTTCCACTTTAACTTTCCAAAAGCCCACCCTTTCCAACGGGACAAGGCTCTCTGGCTATCACAAATCTTTTGATCAAAATCCCTATGTTGTTTACCCCAAATCTCTGACACAATGCTATGACACTTCTGATATTGAATCCAACTGTTCTCAAATCTGAAACACCTTCTAGCTTTAGTTTGAACACCAAAGAGTCTGATAAAGAGAGGTTTGTGATCCGAATGTTCCCTTGTCAATTGTTCAACAGACAACAGAGGGAAAACCTTGACAACTTTACTACATAAAAGAACTCTGTCAAGTCTACTTTCTGAATGATACTCATCCAGTTGACCATTCGTAAAAGTTCCAGGTTCTCCAAAGAAACCCACATCTAATAGATCACAATCATCCACTGCTTCTCTAAATAACCCCATCTGACTATCTCTTCTTTTCCTACCACCTGTTTTTTCATGTTTAATACCCTGGACCTAATAATGGTGATTTAATTACTCTAATAAAATTATTAATGGCCTGATGGTGCCTAAAGAGTATTGGTAAAAAGAATAAAACCAAAAGAAAAGAGAAAACGCTTGAAGAGCGAAAAACGCTAAAATGCGCATTAAATTTAAATAAGAGAAATATGATCTCGTAAGGGTCCGATATGGATTCCTAAGGCTTATTTAGGCCTAATTAGTATACGGGAACGATTCCCGAAGAAAACGGATCCAAATAATGGATTAAAACGCTAACGGAGTTTTAAAGCACGTCTTTCGAGAAAACCCGAAAACGCGACTTTAAGTGGTCAAACGGACCCGTAAAAATTATAGTTGATTAAATAACTATAATTAAGTATTAATGGAAGCTTAATAACCATTAAAAAAAATTAAACGAGGAAATTCCGGAAAACGGACCCGGTAAGTGAATAGTGTCGAAACCGGGAGACGAAACACGTTTAATTCGAAAAGACGAAAAAAAGGACCCGGGCTATTAATTCATGTGGGCCGGTTTTAATTAATAAGTATACACTTTAATAGCTTGTTAGCTAATTAGTGATAAGATGACAAGAAATAAAGCAAGAGGGGGAATAGTTAAAAGTAATAATAGTACTCTCTCCCCCCCTCTTTTCTTTTATTTCACGATTGTCTTCCCCCCTCCAACTAAACTCCTTCTTCTTCCTCTGTAATCACCGATTCGAGAAGGAAGCTCACAAGCCCCATCTCCTTCCTCCTCTCGCTTGCTCATTTCTTCACCGAATCGCACAAAAATGCCACCGTTAGATTCGTATCGGCGAGGGCTACGTTTTCCACCCCTCAAAATCTTGATTCCTCCACCTTCACTTCCATGGGTGTTTTGCCTATTGAAGCTTAAGGAGCTGATTTTGACTCTCCTTCACCACCTTGATTGAAACACCCCTACTCTATTCGGCTCCTAATCATCTTATTTAACAATATAATCGCAGCGGTAATCTCAACAATTGACTACTGGTCACCGTTCTTGCTCGCCCATACGAGTAATAACGTGCTTCCTGATAAGCTCTTAAATACGAAACATTTTCTCGCAGTGACAACAAGAGATAGATCTAAACTCCCAAAACCAATATAAAATACATTCACAGTGAGCTTTCTACGTATCCAAGACCTATACATGTTTCTAGGTTCGTATTAAAATACAACAGTGCATGTTTAAATAACTGTAATCAAACTACCCAGCGCGTCACTCTCTTTGCCGACACCGGAAGTTGCATACCTGCAAAAATGGTAGTTTGTGGTATGGAATCAGCCCCTGCTGAGTATGTTATTACCTGACTGTCATGCACCCTCGGACCATTCAGTTATTTGGTCGAGAGTATGCAATTCGTTTCCATACAAATAGTTCAATGTTGAAACTGTAAAGCAACAATATATATTGCAGTAATCTCAAATAACAAACAAGCCCCCGGCTTCACACATCACATCGTAATAAACCACTGAAAGCGTTTACAGCGCTTATATGAGACAGAGACTTCATTCAACAAAACTTAATAATCATAATGAGTCAACGACTCACTCGGCCAGACACCCAACCACAATCCACACATGAGTACGGTGACTCGACACAACCAGTTCACACACACAGTATGAGCACAATGGCTCGTTCAAACAAATCCACCAACATACCACACATAACCACAAAGCACCAATGAACAACAAGGCGAAGTAACGAGAATTATAAACGAGTATGAACTCTCGTCTTTGGCATGCAAGCCCAATAATGTTCGCCTAAGTACGAGTTAATTAGTCGTTCGTAATTGTCCAGTCATGTCTAATGACAACGTCTCGTTAGAACGGCGTGTCTCTAAGTTACCCATCTCTTATGGCGGGTCACCCACGGCAATAGCCACTCCAGCGGTAGAGTCTCCGTCCTACGAACAATCTGTAGTTCGTTGGAAATTTATCCAGATACTTACGGCTACCACACGGTGTCCTAGCGTTAATGGATCACAGTTCACAACAAGCCACATCCTTGATATACTTATCTATACCATCGCATCGCTTTACTATTTTTTTCTAACACAAACAGACCAAGGTCGTAGTCCAATCCTGAGTATGTCGACTCGGGATCCAGTGCTAGATACGAGAGCGGCGTTAAAGAGGCCAATGCTCCGTATATAAGTCTCAGATATTTTATATATCTTATTACCCTAATGCTACAATGTTTTACTTACGTCCCTTATATTACACATAAGATAGCATCATTGCCGCTAGTTCGTTTTATAATATGTTCATATATACGAACGGTACTGTTATCGCACAACAGTAATAATAAAGCAGCATTAATACACAACTCAAGCATAATTCACACAAGCAGACATTCAATCTTATCACAGATTTTCACACAATGTCTGAACTGAGGAAATCCTCAGAGACAATCAAGCCACATAAATAACTACCGTTCACACTGCTGAGTATTACGGTGGAGTATGAATCAGCAAGATCCTACGCTCCGTGCGTCATCTCTAACAGTCTATACAATACATAATGCTACCGATTAGCATACTATATAACAACACAAAATCCTACGGTATCCCGTACCGTCACTAATACCTCCCGGTTAACCCCGTTATTAACTGTCAATGTTTGTCGGGTTTTAGGTTTAACTCGAGATTGGAAAAGTGTTATATTACAAGCGTAGTCTTGTCTCGTATATTAATATTTTATAGTTGAGCTTTTGTTATCGCATGTAACCGAATGTATGTTTGTGCATCATATAGTTTGTTTCTATATTGCATGTATGATTCTTGTCATAAACCATACATTCACCTTAGTATTTATTTTTCTAAGGTTTGTTTCTTTTTTTTTCTTTTTCCCAAATTCAATGTGGTAAACAATACTTTGCATTATCAATCCTTATTATCACGTCTACTGTCCTAACATTCCATATCCAATGTTTGTAATTCTTTTCCCTTTATCCTATGTCATTTTAATTATGAAAATATATGGTCGTTAAACCATATTATATTTTCCCAAACACATATTTATTTATGTGTATGTATTTATGGAACTATTTCTTATATGGTAATTCTTATAATATACATTCATTCTTTTTAATGAATACCTCTTATATTACAAATGTTATAATTCTTATAACATTAAAACCATATTATAAATTCCATTTAAAAATGTTAATATTTCCGAACAGCACCTATGTTCTTAAATATTTACAAAATCCACCACATAATTTATACCATGTTATATTATAGTTATATAACATATATTTTGACAACTATGTCATTAAAACAATTATAACCTATAGTTATATATTGTTAATAAATGCCAAAAGCCCTTAACACTCTCGGTATTAATTAATTCCCACCAAACTTCCATAATTTACAACTCAACCCCAAATCATATTTCCTTGTTACACTTATAGTATATACCTTATATTATAATCCTTATTCTTTAATATAATTATAACCCATGGTTATATTTCCTCAAAATAACCGAACAGACCCCATGGTCGATTTAAATTATTTTCCCACCACTTAACTTTCTATATTCACCAATTTCCCCTCTTTATAACATATAGTTTTCTAATTCCATTAAAACCATATATTATACATATGTCCTTATAAAACCTCATATATAATTCCAGAAATCAAACTATACCAAAAGGTTATAAACATTATTCCTAACCTTATATTTTCTCTAAATCTCGATTTTTACCACATATGTTACCCATTTGTAACAATATTATGAAATACCATATATTATCTTATATATTCATATAAACTCCAAATTTAACCAAATAAACTTCTAAAAATTCCTAAAACCTAAGGTTTGTACTAAACTCCTTTTAGTACCCCAAGTTTTCGGAAATCACAATACCACCCCAAGTCTTATAAACCTTTTACAATTTAATAAGTATCTTATTATAAGGTAGTATTTATTTTCTTAAATTTTCCAAACTTGGTCAAGGTCTCCTATATAGTCAACTTTGACTCCTAATATCAAATGGGAACCAATTTTTCGGTAATTACTAATAATAACCTATACTTTTCTATTTTTACAGTTTTGACCCAAAACTTTATAAAATGTTATAATTTTTATTAAATTCATTTAAAAATCCTAAATTGCTCTAAATTAAGCCCACGGCTTTCTAGTTTCTTAGTAATTACGAATTGGCCCCAATTTTAATTTAAGCATAAATAAAACTAAATAAGCTTATAATCTTAAATTAAAATGGCTAACGACATGGCCTTATTACAACCTTGAACTTGCAAAATAAATTACACAATAAATGTCTCAAAATATAGTATATATTCGGCCTCACTTAGATTTAATTATTTTTCCACATAATGTCATAATTTGACCATTATGTTAATTAAATCTCTTAAATGACTAGCTTAAGTTATCTTAGCCATTTTTTCCATTTTTAGGTCAATATGACCTATATATATGATTTCACTCTCGGCCATATATATATATACTTGGAAATTACAAAAATCATAAGTTTAAGGTGTTTATACCTTGATTATTCCTTGTATGGGCTCGGTCACTTGTAGGAAAATTCACCACTTGATTTAGACATGTTTAATACACAAAAACAAGATATGGTTACACTCCAAGCTTGAGCTTAACCATAAGGAATAATTAATGTAAGATTTAAGGCAAAAATCACCTTAAAAATGCAAGGGAAGTTCTAGGTATTTTGACCTGAACCAAACACACCACAAGGTGTTAGATCCACCATATTGACATAGGAAACAGTTAGATCTCGAAATACTACCTTGTTATTAGGTTTTACCTTGGAAAAATGCCTTAAAAGAGAGTATTTCTCTTGGATCTAGGTCACCCTTGCTCCAAATGGCTAACCAACAGATTCCACATGAAAAGGAGAAGAAGATGAGGCTATGACCAAAGTTTCACAGTCAAACTCGAAGGGAATCAAAAGTTATGAGCTTAAAGCACATTTTTACCTTAAAATGTAGATTTGAACAACCTTGGTCCCTCTACTGGTCTCAACCGAGTTTAGCTCTTGTTCTAACCTTATAACACTGAGAATAAGCCATAGGAATTGATGAGCCACGAAATTTAGGTGTTGGTAGTGAAGAGATGAAGAAAAAGGGCTAAAAATGACTTAAAACACTTACCTTAGGAGCTTAGGAGTTAGATCTGCCTTCTATGCTCAAGAACAAGACTTGAGAGCTTCTTAGGAAGGGAGGAACTCGTTTGGGCAGGCTGGAATCGGACAAGAGCAAGAGGAGAGAGTGGAAAGGCTTGAATAATTGAAAAAGGTAGGTTTTACTATTGCAAATTGAATATTAGGTAGCAATTTGTCTTCTAATGATTGTGTGCTGTCTCCTCCCTCCTTGCCTGCCGATCTCCATGGTCCAAGTGGGTCAATTAATTGGCCATTGACCATACTTGGTCAATATTGACTCATGTGGGCCCCACTTTAGGGTTTTATTAATATTTTAATATTAAATTTGTAAAAATTCATAAATTTCTGGAATTAAATTCCTAATATGATATAATATGATGAAATATCATATTTAAGGGTAATTATAATTTTTAAGCCCATCAAAAATCAATTTAAAAGGCAATCTCACAAAAACGTGCTTTAAGGTGTTTTAGCGCACATTTTTGTGTCACAGGGTGTTCCTGGGCTTAGTTCTCCTTGAGAACGGTTTTGTTGTGTTCCTTACTTCATCATAATACTTAGGAATCCACTTTGGATCCTATTTGAGGTCATACAATCTTTATGGTGCCTTAAAGCACATTTTTGGCTTTACCGATCTTAAGGCGTGTTTTGCCTTGTTGAGATCTTTTAGATTGTTCCCCAATAATATTTAGATGCTTAATAATTATCTTAGATCATTAATAGATCATTTAATTATACTTTAAAGATTAGGGGTATTTCATTGATGCTCTAAGGTAAAAATAAAAGCAAGAGTTTCATCCTTTGTAGGTTTTCCTTGCAAAAATCAAATTTTTGCCCACGTTGATTTTTCCCCCATTTCAGCCGATTCTTCCATGCTGTGTGGAGTGTTGGAAATTCCATCCTTTGATTGCCTAACTCTCCATTTGTACACCTTGAGGTAATCTTTATGTTAAAACCCTAAAAACTAGCTCTTGTAATACTAGTTTTAGTGAGGGAAGAATTGAATTAATAGCTTAATATGTGTGTATGGGGATGTGATTGTAGATGGAAATCTAGGCCCCCGTGTGTGTTGTGAAAACAAGAAAATAAAGAGAGAGCAAGAGAAAGAGGAAGAAGAGGAAGAAAACCGAAAACAAACAAGGTAAAGCTCACCTTGTGTGGATTTTATTTGACTTGTAAAACAGATTTGGGAATTGATTTAATGCTCTTGAATTTGTGTAGTCTTGATACTACATTATTGAGTGGAATGAGAATTTTATATGTGGTTTGAGTGTGGGAAATAAGCTTGAGTCTAAACTAGTACATATGTGTGAACAAATGGGAATTTGATGTGGTTTTGATGTCTAAACCAAACAGGGGAGAAGAAGTGTTTGTGAGCATGTTTAGTGTGGTGAAAATGCTTAGTAAAGCAAGCAAGTGCTGTCAAATTTTACTTGGAAACCAAGGGTGGTTAAAAGTGTGAGACCTAGGAGGAAACTAGGTGTGCTTAAGAGGTTTAAGTGAGTAGTAAAGGTTTGGAAAACCAAGCTATGGAGAAGAGTGTATTAGGAGTAAAAATAATGTCATTGAGTGCTAAGAATGACATTGGTGAGGGAAGTTTGAATGGTATAATGATGAAACCAAAATCTGTTACAAGAGTTGAACAAAACAAGAAAACTAGTTTTGAAAGTGTAAGTGAATTTTAAGTGAAATTCACTAGAGTTTGTGAGTGGACTTGGTGATTAGTTTAAGGTGGTTTAGGTGAGAAATTAGATGCTAAAACATGTGGTTTATAGGTGGGAAAGATTGGGTAATCAAATGGTGGAAGAATGGAGTTGTAACAGATTTGGAATTGCCAAATCTGTAAAATCTGTAGCAGGGTCCGGGACCTAGTCCATGGACAAAGTCCCGGACCACCCCCTATTTTCATACCGAGAGTTCAATGCCCACCTTGGTCCGGGACTTAAGATGGGGACAAGGTTCCGGACCACCCCCCTTTATTTATGCCGAGAGTTGCCTACCATGTTTGGTCCGGGACTTGAGTCTGGTACAAGGTCCCGGACCACTTGTTAAATTTAGGCCGAGAGTGCAAGTCTTGCTTGGTCCGGGACTATACTCCAGGACAAGGTCCCGGACCAGGTGTTGTTTTTCACCCGAGAGTGAGCTAGTGATTTGGTCCGGGACTTAGGCTGAGAACCAAGTCCCGGACCACCCCCAGAAACCTACAGAGAGTGTTTTAAAGGGTTTAAATGATGGGGGATTGAATGTTAATGATGTTATAAGATGTTAGGGCCTTGTTTGGTGACATGTAAAGGCCCTAGGAAGTGTAATAAAGTGTTAGAAGTGATTGAGAAGTGAGAACTCAAATTAACAAGAGTAAAACCGAGTTAATGGGATAACGGGGAAAGTACGGGAGTAGCATTTTATTATGTACCGTATGAGCCTAGTATTAATAATAATGTTTGAAACATTATCAGAGAATCGTGCGTGACCCGAGCATGGTGAGATGACACGGTAAAAGTAAAAAAACCCCGGTGAAAGGTATGATTTTCTCATACTCCGCGTGCTAACCGAGTTACGTTGATTTGTGTGTTTATGTGCCGGCTTAATCAAGACTAAAGCATGAAAATAATCCCTTATTTGATTATGTATGTCTTGTTGTATGTTGAATGAGCTAACATACTTGTATGCCGGTGTGGTCTAACATAGAGTAAAGGCCGACTCATAGTGAGTAACGTTTGGCTAGAGACCCATAGATCGGGTCGATGCTTATGATAATGAAAACGTGCAAAAACACAAACTATCCGTTAAAGTATAACGATAATGCAAACATATGAACTCCCTAGAATGTGAGGAGATGTACGGGTTGAGTAAATACCCGATAACGGTTAGAAAACCATATTGAAACAATCCACGAAACAAATGAGAGTGGAAAGATAAGGGAACCTCCTTCAAGAGGATTAAAGATAGTTCGAAGATGTGAACTAGTAAAGAAGGTAAAAGAGACCTAAGGGATTAGTAGCTCCCTTGAGACATGGTCGACCTCCTATATGAGGATTTTACCGATTTAAGAAAATAACCGAAAGTATGAGTAAGTGGAATGTAAGGGTAACTCTTAAAACCTAAGATTAACCGAACTTAAGTGATGCCCCCAAAGTCATTAGAAACATCGAGAGTGATGCTTCTAGACTAATATAGATAATATAATTATAACTCCGAGAGAGGAGTGTATGGGAATGTAAGTAGTCTGAGAGTAGTCGGACCTAAGTAAAAAGAGAGGGGAACTAAGAGAGAGTTCCGTGAGCTAGTTGAACCTTCCCACCATGCTAGACCCAGAGTAGGGTCGAAACCGGGGAAGTAAGACTATGCTTGAGGGTCATGAGTTTTGGCCTAAGTATGTATTAAGAGTAACAAGCGTGACGTAGGAGACCTTTAGTGTCTCGAGAATCTATAACGGCTTGAGTATAAATAACCCAAGAGTGTGGGTGAGATAACGTGTATAAGTAACCCGAGAGAATGGGTGTGTATAAATGAGTAGCCCAAGAGAACGGGCGTGTATATGAATAAGTAACCCGAGAGAGCGGGTGAGATATTGAATAAGTAAACGAGGCATAGTGAGGTATAACCCTCAAGGCCTAAGAGTAAAACTGATAAAACTAACAACCTTGTTATGTTAGTTAGGAATTGTGTTCCGTGATTGGATGTAGATTCCTTGAGTAATACACATATATATTGTATTGCTATGACGCATGTTGTTTGACTAAAAAGAACTCAATGTATATCCGACAAAAGTAGTCGACGTGCCCCGGTTAGCGCTTGGGGTATGCGAATTTCATATGCATCGTTAAGCTGAGCCCCTAGGGGCAACGTTTTTATTTTTCAGGTACACCGAAGATGTTACCGTTCGAGAGTAGGACGGGTCGGTGGGTTGCATGGGTAGTTAGATTTAATTACTTATGTATTGGAAGAGGTGTAAGACCGAATATGTTGTCGGCATCCATATGTTGTAGACTCGGTATAGTAAAGAAATGCTTTGAGTAAAGTATTTGTATTGTGTACTCGGTTGTTCCAGTTCATCAGACCGTTACGGTATGTAAGAAAGGCCTGGTTAGCCATGTGAGTGGCTAACGGCGTTGTTTCACCCCTCGTTGTAATTGGAGTTCCGCTGCGTGAGTAGGAGTAATTAGTAACGGTTTATGAGGTAATTACGATGTTAACGGTTAGGGTGTTACAAAAATGGTATCAGAGCGAAGTATCACTCTGATGGCTGGAAATACTGAGCTTAGGAAATACCGAGTTAGGAATTAGAGACTTAGGGCTAAGGGTTGAGTGGTAGCGTGAGAGATGCGCTAGATAGGAACTTCCAGTATGATCTGGATACCTACAATACCATACCCGCCCTCCACAACCCCCGTATTAAAAGCTTGGGAAAGAACGCCAGAAAGACGGGGAAACCCGATCTGGCACTTATTTAATACTTCAATAAGAACCAGAACCTGTCAAGCGGTAAGTCCCGAGAACCGGAAACCCCAGGGACGGATCCCGCTAGAACGACAATAACCGCACTTAAAGGCGGAAGATCGAGAAATCCTAATCCAAGGAGACCGAAATCTGTGGCAGCTTGGGGTGACATGCTTAGCAGTCGCGAGAACCTAGCTGGCCGAGCAGCAGCAAGAAGGAAGCACTAACCGTGCAACAAGGCGGATTAGTGAGAAGCAACCAAACCGAGACACATGTCTACGGACCGCCATAACTAAATAATACCACCAACGGTCTATCAACCGACTAAGAATCTAGTCAAGAGTAAGTACACCCACCCTACCACACCCAAAGAGGTCGCAATACCTAACGGGCATAGCTTAGATAGCTACAAGCATAACTCAGGGAAATACCCGAATAGGACTACAGAAGTAGTGCCTAAATAACTTAAACCTCGGTAACCACAGTAAAGACATGGGAACGAGCAACGAGGTAGAACATAGAACTAAGTAAAGAAGGAACTCCAAGAGTGGGGAAGCACCTAAATGAATGACAGCCATGTCAAGAAGAATGGGAAGCATCTCTAAAGAGTAGTTATCCAACTAAAGGATCAAGCAAGAGCCGACAAGGCTACCAAATACAATGTGAACAATACCGTGTCCGGTATCGGTTATCCCAAAAACCACCTGTACCGCGCACTTGCCACGGCAAGTGCAGTAACAGCGAGATTATTAAGAGGAACCTTTACAATAAGAAGTACTTAGCAAGTATCAAGATGGCGAACGAAGCCATTATAGCAACTTAAACCCTAAGAATTGCGAAGCGAAACCTTGAAAAGGCATAACGGCCTGATCATATACCAGTTGGTGAGAAGCCATACCTGGTAAGAAGAAACCAACATTGAAATGCCGTGGAGGTTTTATATTCAAAACTCAAATTTTCTTCCAAACGCAAAAGTTTTCAAAATCCCCAAATTTTTAAAACCAAAAACAGAGAACCACGATAAGTTAACATAGGACCATATAAGAGGAGTTGGCAACAGAATACTTCACTTAGGCATGACCGACACTACAAGTGTACACAAATGAGACATGGAACGACCGCACTCCGAAGGAGCTTGCGGGCCTGACAGACCAGTTATGAGTTAGTCGGGTAAGTGGTAACGTATCAATAAGATACTCCATGTATGTATACAAGTAGAGTACGGAACACGAGAAGTAGCCCACTCCATACTACGGACGAAGGAGCCAATTCAAACAAAGACAGTTGGACACCTCGAATGACCGAAGAACACAGAGAAGCTTGTGAAGCTAAAGGAGTCTAGGAACCAGTAAGGTGACGGACCTAAGGATATAGCGTGGATAAGTGCGAGAAGCACAGAGTATTAAGTATAGACATTGGATATGTCTCTGGAATCAAGGAGGAAATACCTAATAACTGGAATGAATACCAGTGTAAGCAATATAATGAATGCCTTAAATGATCATATCAATGTTTGATAAACGGGATAGTATTCCCACGACATACCTCAATGAGGAGAATAACGACCTGACCAAGAAGTTAAAGGAAAAAGAATCAATGGTCTACCCACTAACGGGACATGTTAAAACCCTACATGGGATAGTTCAAAATATTTACATAACCGCAAGGCGGGTAAGGAAACTGAACATACCCACGAGTTCAAGCCAGAAGTATTGGCGCAACTCAGTGACACCCAGAAGCAATCTGTGAAGGGTGCCGGAGGAACAGTAGTTGAACGAAACATCGTGTTGAGAACACAAGTGTTAAAGCAAACACTCGGGTAATACCCAAAGGGATCTCACATGACACGGGATACCCTAGATTGCCAGAGGGCATGAATTATTATCAAGATACTTTAAGGGCCTTCCATGTACGGAAGCTTGATGAAACAACCATATCAAGAAACCCAGTAATACCTCCAAACCATTTAATGGTGTACGGAGAAGCAGAAACTTCTATGAACAGCAGCATAGAGCATGGCTCGGGGTGAGGTGGCTTGCAAGCCGGTAAAACTAACTACAACTCATAGATCTAAACGTTGTAAACCTATGCATAGAGGCATAAGAGGAACAGTGGAGAATGAACCACTACCTTAGAGTGGGGATACCACTTGTTATTATGAGGCCTATGGAGCGACAATTGCGTGAACCCTCCAGAGAAAGGCTACCACCTAAGTATGTAATGCGAAACCGCTAGAGCGGTGTAATGAAACTTGACCATGTGTATATTGCCAAGGAGCATATGAACTATAGTAGAGTGTAAAGAGGAACCTCAATATCAGCAATTCGAACCGAAGAGTAATCGGTTGAGTAGTAAACACTGTATGTGTGCAATATGAACTGCAGAGTAATCAGCGCGCAAGTGCGCAGAGAGATTTAAAGAATAGCGTATATTGTTGAGCCAAGTGAATGGCAAGCCATAATGTAAATGGCAAGAACACCTTGGCGGAAGCTAAAGTAGTAGCAGAAGCCATGAAAGTGAGAAAGACCAAGGTACGCAGTAAGCGACCATTGTAAGAGTATATTCAGATAGTGATATGAAGCTGATGAGAAAATGTGGTATAGGAGACATATTCATTCCTATCTCATGAGAGATTTACTGTCAAGGGTTTACGCTTCTGCACTCTGTATGACTGAGTGTTTTGGTATTGCACTTGTGCGGTAATGATCGAGTGGGAGAGCCAGGAATTGAGAAATGTCAACGAGGCCTGTTGAGTGAGAATCTAAAGAGTAACCATGCGGCCGTTGGCCAAAGATGCACGAAGAATGTGGGTCGTAACCCACAGGTCCCAGGACCGATGAATGGTAAAGGCAGAGTAGTACGAATGAGGAATTCTTGTTCAGAAATAAATAAACAAACATGATTCAAAAGTCATTATTAAATGAGGAAGCACTACATGCTTAGTAGTAGCTAGACCTCAACCGACAACAAGTCAGGAAAAGTAAGTGAATAACCATGAGAGTATACAAAGTTATACAAAGATAGATTTCCAGAGAGTTGGAGAGAAAATCTATAACTCATCGAATTCGCATACGGTAAGAGATACCAAGCGACGATTGAGAAACCTTATTTCCCAACGCAAAAAGGGGATAAAGAGGAAGTGAGTAATACATTGAGAATATCGAAAAGGCGAGTTAAGCTCTAGTTATCAGGTCACACAGCAAAAGCTAGTGGGCCGTAATTCTAGGTTAAGTATACCTAACAAATGTGAGTAATTGGCTTATCATAAACACCTTGAAGCCTTAGAGGTGAGAACAAACCCGGTTATGAGTAAATTAACCGCAGTGAAGTTAAAACACTTCATGATACCCGAATTAGTGAACCAATGTTCAATTATAATATATGGTCGATTACGCGGGCGTAACCCCTTTTAAGGGGGGTAGGGCGAGAAACCACTTAGAGTATGTTTTACGTATAGATGCATAAACTACTATGTGCATAGCACAAAGAAAATTGTTTTGATGTTTGGAACTCATGTTACATAAACATGTGTACCCATTCATTGTGTAATAATGATTATCGGGCATGAGAGATGCAAGTAACGAGTATATAATATTTATGAAAAGAGGAGGAGAGAGACTCCTGGGGAATGAGAATCCCTATAGTATATGTGTCTAGTGAGATTAGACATGGGACATAATGAGTATGAATCGGTATGAAACCGATGTGTAACCTAGCAGGAAGTGAGTTTCCTAGGTAAATTAAATTGAGAATGGTTTGATGGAGTGAGTTCCATCATTTGGAGTTGTATGTTGTATGTTTAAATTGAGTAATAATTTGACTAATGAGGCCACAAGTATGTAATGCCTAGGCAAGGTAGGTGAAACAAATAGAGAATAATGGATGACTTAAGTTCCATAACTAAGAGATAAGTTAAAATGTATTGTTTTATGAATATGACTAGAAAGAGTAAAAGATAGAAAACAAAAATGTTTGACTATCTGTTTTTTGAAACTGACGTGGGAGGGGAACTGATCTGCTAGCGATCAAGGGAAAACTGAACACAAATTGGGGTAGAAGGATAGTTCAACACTGATGCTGATCACATCAGGTTGGATGATTCCTGAGCCTATAAGCGGTCACAAGTAATCACGCTAAGAACAGAGGCAACTACCATAAATTGGTTTGGAGTTGTGTGATGCTTAAAAAAAAAATTAATGGAATTTACAAAAGAATTTTCTTCAAGTATGAAGAGGATTGAAAACGGTTTTCAAACCGCTATCACTCGCCGATGGCTGCGGCCTTAAGTCTTTATGACCGGTAGAACAGAACGTGGGCGTGTATTAGTTTGAAACCATTGCACCGTATGCGGCGGTCCTAAGTGACCGGTTGAGGCGGTGGACAGTGTGTGATTTTCCAAAGGCAGCGGGACGGGGAGAGTACCCTGAGACGTTCCTGTGTTGAGTGAGTCAACCAGAATGCCTGAGGATATGTATATGTGTAAACGTATTGATCAGAAACCGAAGGGACCGTGGGCCAGAGAGAGTAAGTGCCCATTTGTCATGAAACGGCCGTGGACCAGAGAGCGTAAGTGTCCAACGTGACCGGTACCTGAGGGATCAGCAGTATATTACTCAACATGGATTCGAGGACTGTAGTGCCTTCTTGTCTTCGGACCGATTCCATGGAGAGAATACAAGAGTATTTTTGATTGGCTTACATGCTGTGATATATGTGCGGTATTGTAGTGTGAAATAAGACGGACTTGTGGAGTCTGTAAGGTTATACATGTATTATACCTTGGCATAGAATGCATGAAACCAACCATATAGATCGCCAACTTTGAGGGCAAAGTTCCTTAAGGGGGGTAGATTTTAATACCCCGGACCTAATAATTGTGATTTAATTACTCTAATAAAATTTTTAATGGCCTGATGGTGCCTAAAGAGTATTGGTTAAAAGAATAAAACCAAAAGAAAAGAGAAAACGCTTGAAGAGTGAAAAACGCTAAAATGCGCATTAAATTGAAATAAGAGAAATATGATCTCGTAAGGGTCCGAGATGGATTCCTAAGGCTTAGTTAGGCCTAATTAGTATACGGGAATGATTCCCGAAGAAAACGGATCCAAATAATGGATTAAAACGCTAACGGAGTTTTAAAGCACGTCTTTCAAGAAAACCCGAAAACACGACTTTAAGTGGTCAAACGGACCCGTAAAAATTATATTTGATTAAATAACTATAATTAAGTATTAATGGAAGCTTAATAACCATTAAAAATAATTAAACGAGGAAATTCCGGAAAATGGACCCGGTAAGTGAATAATGTCGAAACCGGGAGACGAAACGCGTTTAATTCGAAAAGACGAAAAAAAGGACCCGGGCTACTAATTCATGTGGGCGCGTTTTAATTAATAAGTATACACTTTAATAGCTTGTTAGCTAATTAGTGATAAGATGACAAGGAAATAAAGCAAGAGGGGGGAATAGTTAAAAGTAATAATAGTACTCTCTCTCCCCCTCTTTTCTTTTATTTCACGATTGTCTTCCCCCCCCCCCCCCCTCCAACTAACTCCTTCTTCTTTCCTCTGTAATCACCGATTCGAGAAGGAAGCTCACAAGCCCCCATCTCCTCCTCTCTCACTTGCTCATTTCTTCACCGAATCGCAAAAAATGCCACCGTTAGATTCGTATCGGCGAGGGAGGCTACGTTTTCCACCCCTCAAAATTTGATTCCTCCACCTTCACTTCCATGGGTGTTTTGCCTCTTGAAGCTAAGGAGCTGATTTTTACTCTCCTTCACCACCTTGATGCTCTAAGGTAAAAATAAAAGCAAGAGTTTCATCCTTTGTAGCTTTTCCTTGCAAAATCAAATTTTTGCCCACGTTGATTTTTCCCCATTTCAGCCGGTTTCTTCCATGCTGTGTGGAGTGTTGGAAATTCCATCCTTTGATTGCCTAACTCTCCATTTGGACACTTGAGGTATCTTTATGTTAAAACCCTAAAAACTAGCTCTTGTAATACTAGTTTTAGTGAGGAAGAATTGAATTATAGCTTAATATGTGTGTATGGGGATGTGATTGTAGATGGCAATCTAGGCCCCCGTGTGTGTTGGAAAAAAAGAAAGAGAAAGAGAGAGAAAGAGAAAGAGGAAGAAAACCGAAAACAAACAAGGTAAGCTCACCTTGTGTGGATTTTATTTGACTTGTAAACAGATTTTGGGAATTGATTTAATGCTTTGAATTTGTGTAGTCTTGATACTACATTATTGATTGGAATGAGAATTTTATATGTGGTTTGAGTGTGGGAAATAAGCTTGAGTCTAAACTAGTACATAGTGTGAACAAATGGGAATTTGATGTGGTTTTTGATGTCTAAACCAAACAGGGGAGAAGAAGTGTTTGTGAGCTGTTTAGTGTGGTGAAAATGCTTAGTAAAGCAAGCAAGTGCTGTCAAATTTTACTTGGAAACCAAGGGTGATTAAAAGTGTGAGACCTAGGAGGAAAACTAGGTGTGCTTAAGAGTTTAAGTGAGTAGTAATGGTTTGGAAAACCAAGCTATGGAGAAGAGTGTATTAGGAGTAAAATATGTCATTGAGTGCTAAGATGACATGGTGAGGGAAGTTTGAATGGTATAATGATGAAACCAAAATCTGTTACAAGAGTTGAACAAAACAAGAAAAACTAGTTTGAAAGTGTAAGTGAATTTTAAGTGAAATTCACTAGAGTTTGTGAGTGGACTTGGTGATTAGTTTAAGGTGGTTTAGGTGAGAATTAGATGCTAAAACATGTGGTTTATAGGTGGAAAGTGGGTAATCAAATGGTGGAAGAATGAGTTGTAACAGATTTGGAATTGCCAAATCTGTAAAATCTGTAGCAGGGTCCGGACCTAGTCCATGGACAAACCGGACACCCCCTGTTTTCATACCGAGAGTTCAATGCCCACCTTGGTCCGGGACTTAAGATGGGGACAAGGTCCCGGCCCCCCTTTATTTATGCCGAGAGTTGCCTACCATGTTTGGTCCGGGACTTGAGTCTGGTACAAGGTCCCGGACCACTTGTTAAATTTAGGCCGAGAGTGCAAGTTTGCTTGGTCCGGGACTATACTTGAAATACCCGTAATTAAAAATAGTGATTAATTAGGCTATAAGTAATTTAGAGGCTTAATTAAGTGTAAATATCATGAGGGAACAAAATCCCGAAGAAAATGGATCCTTAAAATGGATAAAAGCATTACCGAACCTTAAAGCACGTTTTCGAGGTAACCGGGAAAAACGTGTCTTTAAACGGGTCAAATAGACTCGTAACAATTTTAGTCAACTAAATAATCATTAATAAATATTAGTGAGGCTTTAGAACCAATAAAATCAATAAAACGAGAAATTAGTAAAACTGTCAAAAACGGGAAGTTGTGGGGTAGAAACATAAATAACCAAGAGTTATGTGTCCACTTGAAAATAAAAAGTAAAAGTGTTATGTGGTGTGTGTCCGATTGGACCCTCCCCTCACATCCCCTCTATTTACAAAAGACAAAAATAATTAAGTAAACACTCACCTCACCTTATTCTCTCTCCCCTCCATTTCACTCCCTCGCTCACGTGAACACACCCCTCTTCTCCTCTCTTTCTTCTTCTTCAACCCAGCCGATTTCATGGAGTTTTGAAGACCCCTCACAAAACTACCACTTCTCTCCTTTGTAACTCCCTCAAAACCCTTCCAAAAATTATAAAAAATACCACCATTGGAATCCTCTCTCAAGAGCAACATTTCCTCTTTTCAAAATCCGAAAAAGAGCACTTTCGATTTTATGGGTATATCCCATTTGGAGCTTCAAACACCACCATTAGAAGGCCCTCCTTCTCCTTGTTCCATTAAGGTAAAAACATCTTCAAAAACTCCATCTTTTCTAGCCTCAAAGGCAAAACGAAATTCATGAACTAAACCCTTGTTCTTCCTCTTGTTCTAGCCGATTTTGGCTTGTTGGTGGAGGGAAATATTGTTCTTGAGCTAACCCAAACAGCTCCTACACTCTTGGAAGGTAATATAAATTCTAAACCCTAGAAACTTACATTGAAAGCTTAAGTAATATTAAGGGTAGTTTTAGTATTGAATGTGTGTGTATGTATGGATGATAATATTAAAATTTGTGAACACCAAAACCGGTAGAGAGAGAGAGAAGGAAGGAGAAAGAAGAAGAAAGAAAATCTAGAGAAAAGCAAGGTAAGAATGCTCTTTTGCGTAACTTGGTATATACATGTATGTAACAGTTTTTGGGTAGTTTGAAATGTGTAATGGAAATGGTAATGTATTAGTAGTGTAATGTGTAGGAGGATGTAAGTATTTTGAAGCTTTAAAAGATGTGTAAAACTTATAGAAAACAGATTGGGAATTAGTGTTAAGGTGCAGGAATTTTTATGAGTGGTTTAGTGTTGTTGTGGGCATATGAGAGCTTGTATATCGATGTCTATTGAAACAGGTGAAAAGAGTGTTGAGATGTGAATTAGAACATGTGGTGAGAGTATAAAATTATAAGGGAGACTATGGCAAAATTTACCTAGAATTAGAACACTTAGTGAATTTTAAACTAGGTGAATGAGGTAGGTTGTAACAGATTTTGTTAGGGAAAGATAGAGGGCATATTAGGAGAGATAGCTAATGTAGTTGTAAAGTATTAGAGGTGTTAGAAATGTCAATAGAAGAGGGAGTTGTAGAAGGGGAGTGTTAGTATCAAAATCTGTAGCAAATGTGACTAAGGAAGGATATAAAGTGAGTGCTGAAATGAAAATGTAGGAGACAAAGGGTGTGGATTGGGATATAGAAAAGGGTGATGAGTTAGTAGATGAGTTAAGGAGTGTTTTAGGGTGCCTAAGCATGTAGGAAACTTGGGAAAATGATTAGGAAAAGATTGGATGTGAATTGAGAAGGACTTGGAGTTCAAAATGAGCAATTAAAAATAAGTACTGGGCTGGACCGACCCTAGGGCCGACCCTAGCAGGGTCGGTCGACCCGAAAATCTGTAACCTCGGAAGCTTCTGATCCGACCGACCCAGTGGACCGACCCTGCCTGGGTCGGTCGAGTGGGAATTTTTGGTCGGAAATGTTTCGCATCCGACCGACCCAGGGGACCGACCCTGCCTGGGTCGGTCGAGTAGAAATTGTTAGTTGGATTTCTTCTGCAACGGACCGACCCAAAGGACCGACCCTCTCTGGGTCGGTCGAACTGGAAATTTCTGTAATCGAAGTCTCTGCACCCGACCGACCCATGGGTCCGACCCACCCTGGGTCGGTCGGGTCAATAAAAAAAAAACAGTAATCTTATAATTAGTATATATATATAATGTATGTAAACCATGGACAAGTAATGGAAAGTAAGAAAAATGAGATATAAGTGTAAGGAATGTAAGGCCTTAGTAAGTATGGATTAGTAAACACAAAAGTAGTTGAGTTGAATTAATGATAGTTATATTAATCATTCAATGGTATATATAATAGGGTTTGATTTGTGACACCGAAGGACGTTTGGAATCACGTACAACGGTGAACGGTATGGATTCCTCATGCCCCGTATGCTATCTTGGTTACTCTGATTTGTGTGTGTGCTAATTGGTCACCAAATAAGATAAATGCACGAATCGGAGTTAATATGCATACTTGTGATTATGTAGTGTTGTATGATGCGAATATCCTCTTAAATTTTAGTTTGATAATTCATGAAATGTTTGGATGATAATGAATGTGTGTATGTATGATGTACTGTACCGTGACCGTTTATTATTGTGTTGGACTTCTAACTTGTTCCTAACAAGCTAACCATCCTAACTTAAATTGGTAATTAAATTGGAATGAGTAGAAGTCCGATATAGTTTCGGCCACGCGTGAGGATGCGGAGTCACAAGAGGTTGGCTCCAATTCCTGACTCTTAAACTGGTCTGCGGCCCAAATCCCTTAAGTGGGTAGCATCCCGGATTGGTGAGTCAAGTAATCCCGGAGGTGGGACGGTGTAGTCCCCAGGGCCGGAGGTCCGACGACTTAACTTGAGTATAAGTAAGTAAGTAAGAATGAGTAAGTAAAGTAAATGAAAGTAAGTAATTGTAAGTAAGAAAAAGTAAGTAATGAGTAAAAGAGTAAAGCATTCCGATTAACCCGGATGCATAATTTGGCTAACCTTGTGAAGGTAAGTGAGATGTATGCTATGGTATTGTTGCCTTGAATTGTGTAATGAATCGTATAAGCATGTATGTTGTATGAAAAGCATGTATGTATGAAATAAATGAACAGCATGATTAGTGGACGTCAAATAGTCGGCGTGCCCTAGCTAGCACGCGGTATATGCGGAGTTTATACGCAGCGTTTGCTGAGCCCCTTGGGGCACCATTTTTACTACACGCAGGTGTGGAGGGTGATTTTTCAGTATGAGGGGGGTCTATCTAAATATGGTCTAACTAAGAAGTCTAGATCCTAGGAATTTGCCATTCCGTGGAGGGTGAAAACCCGTTATACATGGCAGCCCTCAAATACCCTGTAAATCGTCCGTCTTTCCCAGAAAGCATAAAGGGGAGTGCAAGTATGCACTACGCCTGCTCTCGATGGGCTCCACGCGGACTTATGCCTCTATAAGGCGGAATGGACTAGAGTCGCCACCTAGTTTGACCTATGATAACTAGGAAGGAAGATCGGGTTCTAAGAACCGTTAATTGACTCTGAGATTATTACCTATGGATAGGACTTATCTGATCATACTAGAGATTCTGTGTGGGTTCGCACTGGGTTACACCCCTTGGAAGTGGCGATGACCACAACCTTGGATTGGTGCCCGAGGAAACCTCGGTCTCCAATTGTCGGGATTACCTTCTTTCAAAACCTTTTAGAAGAGATTCGGTTAAAGCCAAAGGATAAGATCGAATGAGGAGTGAGGAAGATTTCGAAGAGTTGAAGAATAGGCTGGTCTTGGAGTTGGTCTGGTTGAAGTGCTTTGAGAGGTTTTAATTGTTCTGAGAGATTTGAGGTCGTTTTGGGCCCTCACGGGATTAAGAGGATGATGGGGGTGATGGGGGTTTTGAGTAGTAAAAGGGCATTTTGGTCATTTTTGGTGGAGTCAAAGGGGTATTTGGACCATTTGGATGATTTGAGGAGTTTTTTGTGTTTGCGAAGTTTGGGTTTTGAAGTGGTCGGGTTTTTGAGGTGTTTTGGGAAGTTGAATGTGTTGAGGTGCAATTCGGGTTTTAAGGACGGTCGGGGTGGAAGAGGATATTTGGTTTGCAGGTATTCGGGTTCTGAAGATGCTTCAGGTTTCTGGAAGTCTTCAAGAATTCACTTAGAGTTGGTTAAAAGGAGGATTGAGAAGTGTTTATGGGTCCTAAAGTTCTAATGGAGATGTTAGATTGGGGTATTCAGAATTGTCTCTCTTAAAGTCTTTAAAACTGAAAAATCATTTTTTGTTGTAAAAGGGGGGATAATCCCGAGGGATTACCCTATGTACCCCCTCGAACACGACACTTAATTAATGGTAAGTGCCGAGGCTCGAAAGATGGGGCAATGAATTTATGTCGAAAAATAGGATTCAGAGAGAAACACCATGAATGAGATGTTCTCGGTCGAACCCTAATAACGTCTCTAACTCCCGGGTTTTAAAACATTAAAAACCGAAAACATTGAAATCGAGTGGAAGGGAGTTAGACGATTCTAAAATCCCGACTGCAACTAGGAAGGTCGTTACTTCCCTAGCACCCCGCCTTGTAAAAATCTAGGCTGCAATTAGGGGAGGTTTGTCACCCTAATGCCCTGCCTAAAGAGATCCAGACTGCGACAAGGGAGATTATGACCCCAGTGCCCCGCCTCGGATTTTTATTTTGGGGAAGGGAGACAAGCGATGTTCTAACCGTGGAGGAAATGTTTTGAAGGGGTTAGACATTTCTTACTCCCCGAAAACGGTTTATTTTGGAGCTTAAAAACTGAGTTAGAAAATCTTTGAAGTTGTTCGGAATTCTCTATGAAGAAACACTAATTTTGAGAAATGTTTTTGGAGGAAATTTTCTGTATATGTGAGAAGAACTTTCTGCAATAGAGAAGAGTTTTCTGTGATGTGAGAAGAGTTTTTCCTTTAAAATTCCACAAAATGGTTTCTTTTAAAACTTGATGAAACTTTAATAAAAAGATTGTTTTGAAATTCTTTTTGGGTTTTTAGATTTTGAAAGGAATTTACAAGTGAGTGGATTGGATGAAATGTATTTGGGTTTGAGTTGAATTGAGCTTGATGAAATAGTTTCGGTTTGGATTGAGGTTCAGGCTTGAACTAGATTGAATTTTGAGTTGGGTCAACGTTTTGGTCAAGGTCAACGTCTTTGGTCAAGGTCAACATTCCGTCAAAGCTAGACCGGGTCAAAGTGAGGTTGGTCAAGGTTCGATCAGGTCAAAGCTTGAGGTCAAAGGTCAATCTTCAGGTCAAAGGTCGACCTTCGGATCTTAACTTGATTTTTTGCGGACTTAGGCTTGATTTTTGTGGACTTAGGCTTGATTTTTTGTGGACTTAGGCTTTGTGGACTTTGGGCCTTGTTTGAGACATGGGTCTTTAATGGTCTTGGGTTCTTGTTTGAGTTGGTGTGAGTTTTTTGATTTGGGGCTAGATTGGGCTTTTGATTCGTGGGCCCGATTTGGGCCTTGGGGAGTTGAGTTGTGGACTTCGGGTTTGGGTCATGGGCTTCGGGTTTGGGCCATGGGCTTCGGACAATGGGCCGGGTTTATGAACTTGGGCCGGGTTTGAGATGGCTGGGTTTGGTAGAATTGGGCGAGAGTTTGGGCTCCGTTTGGGCCGTGGGTTTCGGTTGGGCCATGGGCTTTGGGTTTCGGACTTGGGCTATGGGCCACGGGTTTGGGCCATGGGCTGGGTTTGGTAGAATTAGGCCGAGAGTTGGGGTTTGGGCCGTGGGTTTCGGGTTTGGGCCATGGGCTTTGGGTTTCGGACTTGGGCTATGGGCCACGGGTTTGGGCCATGGGCTGGGTTTGGTAGAATTGGGCCGAGAGTTTGGGCTCTGTTTGGGCCGTGGGTTTCGGGTTGGGCCATGGGCTTTGGGTTTCAGAGGCTATGGGCCACGGGTTTGGGCCATGGGCTGGGTTTGGTAGAATTCAAGAGAGTTTGGGCTCTGTTTGGGCCGTGGGTTTCGGGTTTGGGCCATGGGCTTTGGGTTTCGGACTTGGGCTATGGGCCACGGGTTTGGGCCATGGGCTGGGTTTGGTAGAATTGGGCCGAGAGTTTGGGCTCTGTTTGGGCCGTGGGTTTCGGGTTTGGGCCATGGGCTTTGGGTTTCGGACTTGGGCTATGGGCCACGGGTTTGGGCCATGGGCTGGGTTTGGTAGAATTGGTCCGAGAGTTTGGGCTCTGTTTGGGCCGTGGGTTTCGGGTTTGGGCCATGGGCTTTGGGTTGGTTTGGGATGATTTGGGCCAGGTTTGAATTGGGACTTGGGCCGGGTTAAGCAACTGGGCTAAGTTTGGATGGGGGGAAAATCTGGGCTGGGAACAAAATTTACAAGAAAGAATCAGCTTGGAGATGAGTTTTTTAAAAAAAACGTTGAGATTTGTTTTTACAAGATGTTTATAGAAGTGAGAGACAATTTTTTTGAATTTTTGAGGATGGAGGGCAAGAAGATGTGCTGGCAACTAAGATTTAAATCAAAGGATTTTGAAGATCTGGAACGAGAATGAGGTGGTTAATTACATATAATACATATATTAGGTGTATTTTAGGGTTTAGAATGTTACCACCATGAGATAGGCCAATAGTCTATCAGGCCAGGGGAACACTCTCTATCCTAAAGGGATTATTGTGTATTACATAAATGTGTGTTTTAAGGTCTAGATGTCACCACCATGAGATAGGCCAATAGTCTATCAGGCCAGGGGGACCCCACTATCCTAATGGCTTGTCCTAAAGGTCTAGTAACTAGGGCTTAGTAATAGTTAGAGATGCAAGGGGAAAAATTAACATTTTTGCAACAAAGCTATACGCAAAACATGTACATGTGTGGGCATAAGTAAATACAGGAAGCAAACTTTCATGCTAAACCCCCCAATCAGACCGATAACAACAAACCATCCAGGAAGCACATGGAGATAATGATCTGAAGTTATATAGCTCAAACAAAAATCTCAGACCTAAACCAAGTGGCCAGACAGTTGGTTTTATTCCTGATTATTCACAAGTTTCCCCTACACCTTTCTTTCTTTGGGTGACCAGGTTAGGGGCTGCAGATTAATGAAAGCAAGGACCGAGCCTGAATCGTTGGTTTCCAAATTATTAACAGAGGTACGGCTACAACTTAGCTTACTAATCAACCTAACTATAGGCGAAGAACATATCAGATTATATACAAGGTTCTCACTTTTCTTATCAGCTCCAAACCAAATCCCAGAAAAAGGTCTAGCCTATTCAAACCATGAAAACTAGTTACTTACCATTATTCTCTTCTTTCCACTCACGCATACAGATAGCTAGATGTTCAGAAACAAAGTAAAACGACCGCAAGTGAACAATAACCAGTATATATCACCAGATGAATGAAACACATCAAACTTTTTATTATTGACAGAGACTCCTTTCCCCAGCATGACCTTCAAGAAATAACACAAGACAGACACTAACAGAATGGACAACCAGCACACAGAACTGGGTATTAATATTCACAGAGGTGTAAAGGGTGTATATAAGGATCAGAGATCAATACCGGAAGAAGAATACTTACAATTTCCTGCAAGCAACTCAAAACCAAAAGAGACTAAACAGAGCATTAGTCCTTGATACACAGATAAGATGGATGACAGACGAAACAAAACCCCGGACCAAACAAATCTTTGCGGGTTCAACCCATGGATTAAATCGAACCCCCAGACAGATGAACAAATCAAATGCTCTCTCTGAATTTACCGCAGCTTAGACAACAAATATATTAACAACGATGACTTATCCATACCATAGGGGGATTAAGGGTAACATAAACAGATTCTAAGACTGAAAACAGATCAGTCTACTCTCCTCACAAGCTAGTATCAAAACTGAGTATGACAGGTGGGTTTAATCGTAAAAGCCAGTATAGTAAACGCTTCGCCTCTGTCCATGGACTTCAAACATCCATACCAGATTTAGTATCCTTTCAATGCCAACAGGGAGTAAAGATGGCGAAACCGGAGTTCATCAAAATCGATTCTCAAGAGTCTTAGGAGAAATTGAAAGAAAATCCTAGCAGAAACAAACAAACAACATGGTTTTCTGCAATTTTCGAACCCATAGACTCTTTTTGGAGTCGGTATTCACGGTAGCGCATTCACGTAAACGACAAGAAGATAAAAGGGGGGTATTCGACTTGTTTATGAGCTTAACGAAACCAAAATCTATAATAGACTTGGCATTCATTTGCAGTCGAAAACGAAATAAAGCGAGGACGACGAAAATCTTGACGTTTTTTGAAACAAGAGGAAAGGAAACGAGGTCTGGAGTGCGAGAGTTGATATTAACGTCGGAAATTAGCTCCAGAGAACCACTTCCTCGCACCCAATAGAGCCATTGCCGATTCGGGTCACTTGACAAAAATCGAAGAGGAGAAGCTATGAGAGGGGAAACATGCAGAACGAAAGAGGTAAGATGAAACTTACTCTGCCGGTAATCGCAACCAAAATCGAAATACGAAGGAAACGGGCGGTATCCGTATCTATGGGGTGAAGCTTCGAGAGGGGAGAATGGTAGCTCTTCGAGGAAGAAGGAGAAGTCGGTTCTGGGTGTTTTAGCTCCTTGGTTTCGAAAATGGAAGAGGTAGAACGATGAGCAGGGAGAATGTCAATCGGGATTTGTGTCTGAGTGGTAAAAACGTGGGTATACTGTAGGTTTTGAGAATGTTTATAATGTTGGAATAGGGTTTCCAAAGGGAATGTCTGATGGCTTATGGGTTATTCACTGTATGGGTTTTGTTTCTGGCTGGACCTTGATTTTGGGTCTTCAGGCTATGTCTGGGCTGATTGAAAGAGAGAAAGGGGGTAGCTAAAAAAATGAGGCTAAAGTGTTGCTAAAAAAAAACGACTGCACTAAAGCGGAACTCGGTATATGGGCGTAGAAGACATGTAATATACTTCGGAACAGGTTAAAATGAAAAAGAAACCTAACCTGCTTGCACCAGGAATCGAACCCGGGTTAGTAGACTACCTAATGGGTGTTCTGGCCAGTTACGCTGGATCAACTTTCAGTATATTTGCGGGAGAAATAATACAAGATCTCTCATTTCGACTGGATAATTCTCCTAAGAAGTTGTGCACTCCAAAGAAAATATGTACAATAAAAATGAGACGACTAATCTAATGACATAAAAGTATGAAATACAATTAAATAAGATTCGAAAACGTAACGAGATATAAAAAAAAGGAATAGCATGTGTACATGAATAACACTAGGTAATAACAAAACCGTGAAATGTTTCAAAACAAAAGCAACAAGACATGTACACAACTGAAGAAGTTTGAAACGGATTACAATAAAAGGCTCGTGCTTCCTTTCCCATAGGGACGTGAGATTTAAAAGCCGGGAAAAGAAAATTCCTTTGGTTGAAAACGGGGACGACCGCCTTGTTTCTAGAAGCATGTTTATTTTCGCATTTTTCGTTTCAATATAAAAAAATGGGTGAGAATTTTTGGTGTCTACAGATGGCTCCCCTTGATTCAATTCTGCAATAGAAGGCTTGCAGAATTGGATCAAGGTTGACGGGGCGCCAAAAATTCTCACTTTGGCTTTATGCGTACACCGAGATGCAGTTGCCAATGGAGCATTGTATGAGTGCGATGGGAAAATTACACGATAGCGGGATGCATGAGGACTTATGACGAGCCTCAACTAGACCTCTTGACATCCAGCTATAGGACTTATGACGAGCCTATGATACTAACAATAGATTGATTGGGGTGCACGAGGACTTATGACGAGCCTCAACTAGACCTCTTGACATCTAGCTATAGGACTTATGACGAGCCTATAATGCAATTGAAAGTACGAGGACTTATGACGAGCCTCAACTAGACCTCTTGACATCTAGTCATAGGACTTATGACGAGCCTATGATACTAACAATTAGGTTGATTGGGTGCACGAGGACTTATGACGAGCCTCAACTAGACCTCTTGACATCTAGCCATAGGACTTATGACGAGCCTATAATGCAATTGAAAGTACGAGGACTTATGACGCCTCAACTAGACCTCTTGACATCTAGTCATAGGACTTATGACGAGCCTTTGATACTAACAATTAGGTTGATTGGGTGCACGAGGACTTATGACGAGTCTCAACTAGACCTCTTGACATCTAGCTATAGGACTTATGACGAGCCTATAATGCAATTGAAAGTACGAGGACTTATGACGAGCCTCAACTAGACCTCTTGACATCTAGTCATAGGACTTATGACGAGCCTATGATACTAATAATTAGGTTGATTGGGTGCACGAGGACTTATGACGAGCCTCAACTAGACCTCTTGACATCTAGCAATAGGACTTATGACGAGCCTATAATGCAATTGAAAGTACGAGGACTTATGACGAGCCTCAACTAGACCTCTTGACATCTAGTCATAGGACTTATGACGAGCCTATGATACTAACAATTAGGTTGATTGGGTGCACGAGGACTTATGACGAGCCTCAACTAGACCTCTTGACATCTATCTATAGGACTTATGACGAGCCTATAATGCAATTGAAAGTACGAGGACTTATGACGAGCCTCAACTAGACCTCTTGACATCTAGTCATAGGACTTATGACGAGCCTATGATACTAACAATTAGGTTGATTGGGTGCACGAGGACTTATGACGAGCCTCAACTAGACCTCTTGACATCTAGCTATAGGACTTATGACGAGCCTATAATGCAATTGAAAGTACGAGGACTTATGACGAGCCTCAACTAGACCTCTTGACATCTAGTCATAGGACTTATGACGAGCCTATGATACTTTGTGGGGTTATACGAAACCCGCTGCTTTGAGTGGTTGATTCGGGGATGACTTTGATTGGATTGATTTGAGTTTGAATGCTTTTCGGTTGCTCCTGTGAGGGATGTGATAGATGTTACCCTTGGCTTTTCCAGTGTGGGACTTTTGTTTTGACAGTCTCGCCCGATGTGCACTGTAGTTTCGGGATCCTATAGGACTCTTGGCTCCAGAGTTCGAGATGGCTCCGGTTTGGTATGTGATCCCCTTGTGAGCGACGACTCTGGGATGGTTGATGGGTTCGGGTTCGATATGATCTGAGGGCTCCGGTATGATCGGATGGCTCCATTGCGGCTGGTTGGCTCTGGTACGGCCCTGAGATGGCTCCGGTGTAGCCCGGGATGATTTCTGATTGAGGCAATTCCTCCATAGAGTGATGGCAATGACCTGTGGTTCGAGGGGAGGAGGGGTTTTTATTTGGGACGGGGTCGCACCCTGAGAGGGTTGCCTACGTACTCAACTCCCTGTTGAGATCAGACCTTACGTAGTTCATTAATTTTGGCGAGTGAGGAGTTCGGTGGTGAGGAGGAATGTCTTGCGGGGCATTTCTTTGAGTGGCGCCCGAAGCTTTTGATCCTTTTTTTGATGGATGTGCAGTTCTGAGAGTGTTGTCGTGCCGGTGGGTGAAGGAGACAGGCTCTGCGCTGTGGCTTCCTTTTCTAAAAGAGCATACTCATCTTTCTCTTTCGTGGTGTAGGATATTATGTCCGAACCGATGGATGCAAATCTATTCTACATGCATCTTTTGGAATTGGATATGATTGAATGCAACTAGGATGTCGTGTCAAGGTGAGCTCAGCCAAGAATTCTAGTTAAGTCAGATTAGTCATTTCTGAGCCACTTCTTTCTTGAAAAATCTCCCGAAAGAGGTCTCTCGGGATCTCTTATACCTTTCCGTTTCCTTTCTTAAGGTCAGTTAGGCTTTCTTTAATCGGGGTGATGAACACTCTTTTTCTCTACCTTCCTGATCTCTTTGACACTCGTTTGTGCACGATTGTATTGACAAGATCGGACGCGTGTGGCCTTTCATGTTTCAAATTTGGTACTTTCGAATCAAGCAAATACCATCTCTAAGTCGGAGGTCTTTCGATGGGTTATAACGGGGCTGCAGGGTATGACATGGGACTGGAGGATTGTTTGAGGATTGTGGAGCTTTGGTGCAACGGAGGATATGCTTCACCTTTGCCATGGATGGAGTGATTTTGGACTCTTTCTTTGTGCGGATTATTATGTGCTCTCATTTTATTTGCTACTTTCTTGAGTAGTCTATTTGCATTTCTTTGTGTTTGACTTCTGGTCTCATCTATTTATCAAGTGTGGAGGCATGAGTGGTGTGAGACTTTCATTTCCTCTTTACTATTTTGAGCGTTTTGTGCTCCGCTTCTCTCGTTTTATCCTCTTTGGGTATCTCTTTCAAGCTTTCTTCCATGCTTTAAATGGTGGGGAAGAACCATGGCTCCAGCTCTTTTATCCTCTTTGCAGGGGTGAATGGTTGTGTGATGTGGGGTGGTATATCGTGGAGCTGTTTTCGAAAAGATTCTCAATGAAAGGCTCAGCGGGGTTCACTAAGGGATCGTTTTCAGGGTCAATAAGGCTTTTGGCCTTGTGGAGGTTTTCTTCGATCCTAGGTGCCTCGTCATCCCTATTGACAGATAATTGTTTCCTCTACTATTCCAAATTTTGACATGAATGGTAACGCGCTTTTCTCATCAATATTTAGTTCCGTGAAGGGGAATCCTCACTGGTGCTTTGAAATTTAAATGCATCAACGCTCTGGGTTTTGCACGCTCTGTGTTTCTCTCATGCTCAACTCTCACGGGAGGTTAGAGATCCTTTCAAGACCTCTTCGGGGAAAATGATACAAGAATTCGGCGGCCTTTGATGACTTATGTGACTTTCCTAGAATTAAAGATCGAGATGCACCTCGACACTAGGGATATGCAAATGCAAATGCAAATGCAATTAAGCTAAACCTAATGCAGATGATAATGATAACTTTTGTGTGGATTTTTTTTTTGATGCATTTTTGTGGATGCTTTTTTTATGGATGCATTTTGTGGATGCTTTTTTGGATTTTTGAATGAATGCGTGTGTTTTTTTTGGTTTTTATGACGGTTCAGACATAATATCGTTTCAACCGGTCAAGATTGACAAGGCTTTGAAATTCTCTCCCCTCCAAATCTGTTAATACAGCACCATGAGGGGTTATTTCTTTGACCAGATAAGGGCCCACCCAGTTCGGTCTGAACTTCCCTCGTGGGTCTGGTAAATCTTTCCTCAGCTCTTTTAGGACGAGATCACCCACTTGGATGTTTCGTTCTTTGACCCTTTTGTTGAACGCTCTAGCCATTCTCTTCTGGTAACCCTGGATGTGATATAATGCCTGTAGGCGTTTTCATCAAGAAGAGCAAGACTGTCATAGCGCTGTTGCAACCAGTCACTTTCAGCAATTTTCAGTTCGTTAGTGACCCGAAGATTGGAATTTCAAGCTCGATTGGCAAAACACATTCTGACCCATACACCAAGGAATACGGGGTGGCTCCGGTTGCAGTTCTGACAGTAGTTCGGTAACCCCAGAGAGATAGTGTAGCTTTTCCGGCCAATCTCTGTACGTTTCAACCATTTTTGCCAGTGCTTTTACGGCTTTGTTGGCGGCTTCGACGCTCCGTTAGTCTGAGGTCTGTATGGGGATGATCTGTGGTAACGGATGTTGTATTTTTCCATGACCCGGATAGTGTCTCCGTCAAATTGGGGACCGTTGTCTGATACGAACTCTGATGGAACCCGTATCGGCATATGATCTCGCTCGATGAACTGGGCAACTTGCTTTGATCCGATGTTGCGAACGACCGTGCCTCTACCCATTTGCTGAAATATCTATCGCTACAAGGATGTAGCGGTGTCCATTTGAAGCTTTGGGGTGGATTTCTCCAATGATGTCGATTCCCCATATAGAGAACGGCCAAGGAGCCGCCATGGCTGTAGGGGTAGAGGAGGCAGGTGTTGCAAGTTAGCATGGGTCTGACACTTGGCGCACTTTTTCACGAATTCGTGACAATCGGCTTCCATTGTTGTCCAGTAGTACCCTAGTCTGAGGATTTTCCGGGATAGGGAATGTCCTCCAGCATGGGTCCCGCATACTCCCTCGTGGACGTCCTCGACGATCTTATCAGCCTCTTTTCGGGTCACACAGTGTTGGACTCCATTCGGCATTCTCTTGTAGACCCTGGTTCCGCAGACCACATACTGATTTGACATTCTTCTTAGCGATGCGGTCCTGCTTAGTGGCTTCTGGCGGATACTCTCCTCTTCTAAGGAAATTCTCGATGTCCACAAACCACTCATCCTCGACTTCCCCTGTCTCGATGGCTCCAATCTCAAACGAGGGTGTATTAGTCATGGTTATCCACAAGGGGAAGTATAGTGAACCGGTGGTACTGGACACTGAAGCCAAGGAGGCTAAAGAGTCAGCAAAGATGTTCTGGCTCCGGTTCACATGCTTGAAAGTCACATTTCGAAAGCAGGTGATCAAGTATGAAAGGTAGTCATGGTAGGGGATCAATCGTTCTTCTCTGATCTCCCAAGTCTGATTGACTTGCGAAATAACGAGATTAGAATCGCCAAAACCTCTAACTCCTCCACTTGCAATTCTAATGCCATTTCAAGTCCCAGGATGCAGGCTTCGTATTCTGCCATGTTGTTAGTGACGGATAATTGATTTTTACGCAGCTGGAAGTAATCCCCTCAGGATGGATCAACAAGATCCGGCCCCTTTACCCTTATGGTTGACGGCACCATCAAAGTACAACCTCCAACGAGTTTTCGTAATGTCATGATTTGTTCTCCGGGAAATCGTCATTTCCGAAGAACTCGGATGCTACAGGGCATTCTGCTAGATGTTCGGCTATGGCACTCCCTTTGATTGATTTCTGAATTTTGAAAGTGATATCGAATTCAGACAAAATAGGGACCATCTGGATAAGCGACCGTCTAGAATTGGCTTTTCCAGAAGGTACTTTATAGGGTTCATGCGTGCAATCAGATGAACCTCTTGCCTAACAAGTAGTGCCTTAGCTTCTTCGTAGCCCAGACCAAAGCAGCACAAATTTGTGGATGTCAGAGTATCGTGTTTCTGCATCGACCCATTTCTTGCTGATATGGTAGATTGACTTTTCACGCGGTGGGGATCCTTGTTCCTGGGCCAGCATGGCGCCCATTGACGTTTCTCGGGCAGTGAGGTAAAGGATCATTGGCTTGCCCTCCTGGGGCGGTACCAAGACGGGCGGGTTCTGCAAATAGGTTTTGATCTTCTCAAAGGCTTCCTGACACTGTTCATTCCAGACTTTAGATGCGTCTTTCTTCAACAGACGGAAGATAGGCTCAAGGTCTCGGTTAGCTGCATGATGAATCTTCTGATGTACTGAATTCTGCCTAAAAACCTCTGATTTCTTTTTCGGTCTTCGGAGGAGGCATTTCTTGAATGGCCTTTATTTATCGGGTCTACCTCGATTCCTCGGTAGTGATCATGAAGCCCAAAAGCTTTCCTCCGGTCACTCCGAATGTACATTTCTCGGGGTTTAGCTTCATCTGGTACTTCCGCATCCGATCAAAGAACTTTCTCAGATTTATCAAGTGGTCCTCCCGTTGGGCAGCTTTGACAATCATGTCATCTACGTATACCTCCACTTCCTTGTGAATCATATCATGCAATAAGGTAGTGGCGGCCCTTTGATACGTGGCTCCGGCATTTTTTAAGCCAAATGGCATGTTCACGTAACAAAAGGTTCCCCATTGTGTAATAAAAGACGTCTTTTCCTGATCTTCTACAGCCATTCGAATCTGATTGTAACCTGAAAACCCATCCATGAATGACAGTAGTGCATGTTGGGCAGTATTATCGACAAGGATATCAATGTAGGGTAAGGGAAAGCTGTCTTTGGGGCTGGCCTCGTTCAAGTCCCGAAAGTCAATGCATACTCGCACCTTTCCATTTTTCTTTGGGACGGCTACGATATTGGCTAGCCAATCGGGGTAATTGACGACCCGAATGAAGCCAACACGCAACAACTTCTCAACTTCCTCTTTCACTTTCAATTGGTGCTCGGGTTTCATTCTTCTCAAACGTTGTTTCTTAGGTTTGGCATTTGGGTACAACGGTATTCTGTGTTGGACAATGTCGGGGTCAATCCCTGGCATGTCTGCGTAGCTCCAAGCAAAAACATCGACATATTCAATTAGCAGGGAAGTCAAGTCACGTTTTTCCGTTTCACTCAGACCCAAACCAACTTGTAAAGTTTTGGGGTTATCAGGTGTTCCGATGTTTATTGCTACAGTGTCCTCTACAATCTGAGTGTGGGTGGAATATTGTTCTGTGGGAGGCATATTCTCCTATCATATTCTTCTTCTTCTGCCTCATAGTTTTGCATTGAATCAAGTGACAAAAGAGATGAATTTTCTGAATAAACTGAACTTTCATTAATATTCGAAGAGCTGGGTAACTCAGTGATTGTTAGAAAATTGCCACCATTTTTACAGCGGAAAACAAATGGTGGCTCCCCCGCTCTTTCTTCTTCGTCAAAGTTAAGACAGATACCACTCTCATCGTCAGTGTTACAAGAACTACCGCTATCACTACTGCTACTACTATCACTATCTACTAGACGGATTGAGTATGGCTCCTGGAAAATCAGCTCCTCTCTCTTATGATAGACGACAAGACACGCTCCATGGCCATCTACCGAGGGTGCGGGGTCCTTGATGACTGGTTTGGTCGTGACACTGCTCTCCGCTGCATCCTCGGGCATTCCTTGGTCGCATCCCTTGTCGGCATGGTCTTCAAGGCATGAGTAGAGGGGAAGTGAAGTGGTCCACCAGCTCTCCCACTCCATTGTCTCCTGACTTCCCTGAGCTTGAACTGCTTTCTGCTTATCACAACTCACAGATACACATGGTTCAAGGTTAACTGGTAAGAAAAAATCTATGGGGATTCTTACATGTGAATCTGTCAACATCATACCTGGCATTTCTGTGAATCCTAACCCGGCTCCTCGGCCTCCAGCATATGGTGCTAACGGCTCTACCATGCCCTGTAGCTCCTTTCCTAATCCATTCCCCTGTTTGTAGCCCATCCGAGACATCATGTGCTGTGATGCGGGGCTATAGACACTAGGGTCGAAGTAGAGAGGAGTGATGAAAGAAGTTTGACTTACCTGCTGCGCCGGTTTCGCCACTGTGAACCCCCAAGGGTTAGCTCCGTTGACCTGGCGCTTTGATCTCGAACAGTTGGGATTCATTCCTTGCCTCTCCTAGCACCTCCACGATCCGTCCTCATGCTTAAACTTGAGCTTTTGGTGGACTACTGAGGGCACAGATTTGGATGAAATTCCGGCCCAACAGTAAGTTGAAGGTGGAAGAAATATCGATGACCATCACTTCGATAGAGAAGGAGGCATCCTCGATTAGGATTGGCAGGGTGATCATCCCCAACACTTTCTGTGGCTGTTATCGTATGCGCTTAAAGTCATCTCCACAGGTTTGAGATCGTTATACCCCATGTGTCGAGCAACACGCAGCGGCAGACGTTTACTTCAGCACCGTCATCGATGAGTGTCTTGGGGACATTGAAACCCCCGGCTTTTACAGATATGTAAGGGCTCGTCCAGACTGGCGGGAGATTTCCTCATCCGTGAAGGTGATTGCCATAGCAGGGGTTGGGTCAAGTGGGCTACAATGGTGTCTACACTGACCGTTTGTTTCTTATCCATTTTAAGATGTCGGGCCACTGCATTCTTGTGTTCCTCTGACATGGTCAACAGGGACCAGATTGTGATTGGGATGCTCGTGCTCTTCAACTTCTTGAGCAATTCTTCTTCTCCAGCCAATTTACTTTCCGATTCACTCAAAGTGAGATCATGCACTTTCTGGGGTAATGACGCGGCCTCTTCAGCAAGCTCGACCGGCTTGTAGTGTTTTCCTGAACGGGTAAGATGGTGAGTCTGACTTAGATCTTCATCTTTGATCAAAAGAGGTGCCCTGATCGGGGTTACCGCAGGCGGACCATCATCTTCGTTGGTGATCAGGATGACACTGCACTCAGAAATTCTCCTTCCCGCCTTTCGGCAACCTTCTGTCGGCACCAAGCTTCTACCACCTCCAATGCTTTCATAGTGTTGTAGAGCTCTCGTGCCTCAAATTCAGTCCCACGAGTAACTCAAGGTTCTTTTCCATTTGCCGTCCTACTATCAGTAGGTGATGATAGACACCCTTCCTTGTCCTACAGACGCTCGACTGTAGCACGTATCTCATGCGTCATAGCTAGATACTCATGCATTTTGGGTTGAATATCATGCTGGATTTCTGGACGACGAACTCGGAAGGCGTCTAGCTCCGGAGATAGTACGATCGGAGGGGGTGTGCTTGATTGCCTGGCTCAGAGGAGTTCTCGATGGCATGGATCCTTATGATTCTGCTAACATCTGACTCTTCTTCTCCTTCTCCCATCAGACTCATCATATTCACATGCTTGGGGATAGATTGTTCTGAGTATTCGGATTAGTTTTCGGGAATTCTACCTCCCCAGCGTCGATCAAGTCCTGAATGGCATGCCGCAAGGCCCGGCAATTATCAGTACTATGTCCCTTGATCATGTGATACTCACATAGGCTGTTGAGGTCAAGCCCCATCTGAGTACTCCGGGTTTTGGATTCGGGTGCCTCAATAAGAATCCACTCTTCTTCAACTTCTCGTAGGCCTTGCCCATCGGCATACCTAGACTCGTGTAATTTCTCCTTGGCTGGGACTGGTAACTGTTCGGTGGTGGAGTTGCAGAATAGTTTGAAGTCGACCCACTAACTTGGGCTTTGAAACACTGGTGGTGGGGGTTGAGGTTGGTGGAGTAGGACAAACTTACTGCCCGTGTCCGTCTTGGACTGCTTGTTTTGGTAGTTCGACTGTCGGGGAAATGTTCCTTGGAATTTAGGCCTTTCAACTTTCCGGCCAGAGCTAGCTTTTGCAGCCGTGGCAGCTGCTTCAGATGTTTGAAGTCACAAATCCCAGAGGACTTGAGGTGATCTGAACAAGGATTTTCTAGGCAATCGATTATGATTTGATTTGTTCATCTTCACTGGGCGGTCTAACATCAGGCCCGCCTTCTCTCTCCATCTGGTGATGAACTCCATCACCGTCTCGTGATTTCTGTCTCATTGTTTCTAGGTCTCTCCTGGTGACCCCTAGGTGAGTTATAACTGTACTGCTCCACGAAAGCTGATAGACCTCTTCCAACTTCTTCCCTGAGAAATCCATTCTTGATACCCAAGTTTGGGCTGACCCTTCAAGATAACTAGGGAAACAGATTATCTTCATCTCATCATCTAGCCCATACATAGTCATGACCCGGTCAAACTGGGCGAGATGGTGCCTGGGGTCCCCTTTCCCTGAGTACTTAGAGATTTTGGCAGTTTTAGATTTTCGGGCAATTTGGAGCTTGGCTTTAGTTGGAACTGACGAAAACCCAACATCTTGGCTCTCTCCCCGAGCTGCATCTCCGTTAGTAGCTCTTCTTTCAGGGATTTCTTCATTTGATTGAGGTCAAGTGGAAGGTGCTCAGCAGGCGGGGCTTGGTTGTAACCATGAATCAAATGGTTAGATGGTTGGGGTAACAGTTGGGTCTGGGAATTGCTTCCTCAAACCGGACAGCATGTCCGGGGGTGGTGTACTGGTATTGATTGAGTTGGATGGGGTCAGGGTGTGGTGAGTGGGGATGAATGAATTCTGGTTGTTTGGCTTGATATAGATGGGCTGTTTGGACAGTGGCTCCAGCGGGTGGGAACGGTGGTAGTCTGGGGAAGGTGGTTGGTACTATAGGGACCGTGGTCATGATTGGAGGTGGCATGGGTGCTCCTGAGAGTATGTCATCCGTTTGAAATGTTGTGGTCACTGGGTGGATGACAGTACGTCCTTTCCCTGTGATTGGTTGTGGTATGGTGGTGTTGAACATAGGGTTTCGATTGCTAAAGCATCGGTTGGGGTGTGGGGAGTCCTCAACATAATCTTCATCAGGGTCATCGGTAAGGTACAGGTCCTTTCCTTTGGCTGCCCTTTCTATGCGCAATTGCTCTTGCAGTCGCTCAAATCCTATTTCAATTCTCGTTCCTTGTTGACTGTTCTAGCATACGGTAGAGAACACTGGGATCGGGAAGGTGTAAGCCACTACCACCAGTCCCTAGGACTGCACTCGCGCTCGCCTCGTTAGCTGAGGTGGCTGGGGCGTTTTCCGGGGCCGTTGGATTGATCAGACTTGGATCCATAGTCTCCGACGAGGTTTCAGTTGCGGTGTCACTGGCCAGCCTTCCCCGGGAATCTCTTTTCCACAGTCGAGTAATGTTGGTAAAACTGGAAGAACACTCCTGACACTCTGCTCTACTCTGGTTGGTTTCTGCGATACCAGGGAATATGGAATGCGTGGACGATGTCAGTATGAATGTAAATCCTTTTCATAAAATGATAAAGCAGAAAAGGAAGTCGTCCCCGATTTTTACGAAACAGCGTATTCTATTGGTTAAATTATTTTGTAAAACGGTAAAGCGGAAAAGGAGCACAAGCCGATTTCCATTTCCTGAAACAAAGGTCGTGCTATCATTACTCAACTGCCGTTGCAATATAGTGGGGAAATAAGGGATTACATTCGAGTTCATATGGGAAACATAACATTAGTTAAGAATAAATAGTCATTACATAGCGAGTGTCATAATGGGGAGAGGGGATTACATCTAAATTAAGAGGGGAAAGACATATGTCAATCAAAACATACGAAAGGACGTTACATATTCGAATGGGGAAAATGGGGAGTTACATCCAAAATGAAGCAAAAGGGGGTGATATGCCTAAGACCTAGGATCGACGGGAAGGGTCAGCCCAGCACTTGCTTCCTCTTCAGGTTCCTCCTTTCCTTCTTCCTCTGCTGACAGGCTGTCATGGGGGGCTGCAAGTTCTCGACTATCGCCTCACCAGGTTTCTGCACGATCACCGGATGAATGAGTGAGTAGGGATAGCGGACTTGCCGGTTGATCCTCATGTCGAGCCAATTCTTGTATCCGTCGCTAAGGTCCAAGCAAGTTTCCCTATTAGCGTAAACAGCCCACTTTAAGCCATTGGCATAAGCTTCGATGACATATCTAATCGCGCTATCAGTAAACTGATGGCTCCTGAAACCTGACTCGATGGCTCCCGGGATGGTCTGCTCGCGCCCGAATTGGCGCATCGCCCTCTGAGGATAAATGGTGATAAATTTGCCCAGGCCAATGAGTATTAATCCGCTGTTTCCTGCCGATTGGACAGCTCCCCCTTGGACATCCCAATCCTTAATGACCCAGCGCTTGAAAATCAGATGAGTGTCACGGAACCGAGCTCTCCAGCCATCTTCCGGCTGCGCTCTCGCCTCCTAGCCATCAGGGGTGTCCATATTGACTACCGAGTATGGGGTGCTACTGGCAATAGGTGCAAATGATCAAAAAGCCAAACCTGAAGTAGCAAGGGGCTTCCTACGAAGAAGGTCTCTGTGGTTCCCATCTCCTTCCAATGGTCTAAGGCCCGAACGATTTCGGCGGCCGCTACTGATCCGACACTCAATCCCTCTTCGAATGCATGTAGTAAGTAGATGACCTGAGGATTCATTCTGAGGTCTCTCTGCCGGAACAAAAACACACCCATGATGCAAAGGTCCAATATCCGTCTCCTGGTCTTAAGCGAGCGGTAAGGTCGGCTAAAACGTTCCAGCAGTTCTGGTAAGCTCAACCCCATATTTCCGAAGTTCTCGACCTCCTCTAGGCTTACCTCTAAGAACTCTGCTGCAAATCTTGGGGTTCTAGTCCGCTCTGTAGGGATCATCGGCATTCTCTGGTGAGGCTCTATTTTGAGGAAAGCGTCCAACTCCGCCAGTAATATCACCAGTTCTTCTCGGAAGAAACGGTACAAGTGATCAACTGGATCCCAATAGGTGACGGATTCAAACAACGCTTCATAGATTATGTCGACCTTACATAAGCGAGCGAGGCTTGTCAAGAGTGGCTCACATGTATTCTTCATCTCCATACAACGGTTCAAAAGCTCTTGACCAAACTCCTTTTCTCTAATTAATTCTTGCTGAAAAGGAGAGACTTGACCCTGACTCCCAGATGCTGTTTCATTCTTTGGTTTCTGTTGTGCCTTTCTGCGTTTCTTCTCTTCCCCGGACACTGGCACTAGTCGGTTGAACATGGTTGATCCTGCAAAATAGAACAAACAAAGAGAAGGGGAAGAAAGTGGTGAGCAAGAATAAGGGATAGCAGCTTAAGCAATTTGTGACCTTCGTTTTTGGAAACGGAAAACTAGATTTGGAAACAATTTTAAAAAGTGTTGAAAACAATCTTTGATTTTGAAAAGGGTTTTGGAAAAGGGTTTGAAAACAGTCTTTGATCTCAAAAAGGGTTTTCGAAAAGGGTTTGAAAACAGTTTTTGATCTCGAAAAGGGTTTGAAATAACTTTGTTCAAATGAGAATTCCAAACATTTTTTTTTAGAAGGCGTAATCAAGTGGGTTTGACAAAAGGTTTTTCACACAATGCAAACTGCTCAAATTAAATTGTGGCTGGTTTTTTATGTGGAGCTGAGTGCGAATGATTGGGATAATCACCTTCCAGGCCTATACCAACATCCATCATAAAGCCACACGGGCCACGGCCGGTGATTATCACAACATACTCACTTTGGAAAACTCGGGGAAGTACTGCATGGGAACAGGTCTCTCGTCATTTGCACGGTCAGGTGTGTCTAAAGTCCAAATTATTCACTGACTACGTTGTGCCATGTATGGGTATCCGGTAAATACGGGATCCTCTATGGACGTGTAGCGTGACATTGGGCTTTAGAGACACCCGTGGTGCAAAAGAACAATGGAGGACTGAGCCCATACAATCTTCAGGGTAAGGCAGAAGGGTGGTCAGACAGGCGGCATACAAAAAAGGGGGGGACTACCCATAAAACCCGTCCTAGACACCGGATTAGGCAGCTGGACACTGAAGGCTCATGGTTCACTATATGCTGGTTTGGACTCAGATATGGAGGATAATTTTAGATCATGAGTCTTCAGGGCGTAGGTCGGTGACCGTCTCGCCTCGCAGGTTTAACCACTCAATGAGTGACCCGACTCATGGGAAATCAATCGTGGACCGATTGGGATGCCGTGACTCGTGGAAATAGGGTGACACAGAGGAATGCATGTCCTAAGCTACCCATGCACTCACAACTTGTAAATGTAAAAGTGGTAATGGTGTAGGTCAATGACCGTCTCACCCCGCAACAAGCAACAATAATATGAATGCGGCAAATAAAACAGAGAAGAACAAGCAACCTATTTACTAACTGTTTTGTCTTGAAGGCGGTAATTCCAATTGGTTGTTTATTAACCTAAAGGGAAGTTAGCTTCATTCAATCCTAAGTGTCTCTTTCTAATCATGAGCTAATTATTAACCCAATTGCTGTCATGTTTGTTGAGGATCTAACAAATCCTAGCTGCCCTCATCAGCTACACACTATAAGTGTGGAGTAGAATAATCCTAAAGGCTTTGAAAAGAATCTCTTGAAGGTTTTGAAAGAAGTGGGGAAGTCCCAACAATTTTGAATAGAGTTCAGTCTTCCTTGAGTTTGAGAAAAACTTACTCAAGTTTTCCCCAGCAGAGTCGCCATTCTATGGAGGGTGATTTTTCGGTATGAGGGGGGTCTATCTAAATATGGTCTAACTAAGAAGTCTAGATCCTAGGAATTTGCCATTCCGTGGAGGGTGAAAACCCGTTATACATGGCAGCCCTCAAATACCCTGTAAATCGTCCGTCTTTCCCAGAAAGCATAAAGGGGAGTGCAAGTATGCACTACGCCTGCTCTCGATGGGCTCCACGCGGACTTATGCCTCTATAAGGTGAAATTGACTAGAGTCGCCACCTAGTTTGACCTATGATAACTAGGAAGGAAGATCGGGTTCTAAGAACCGTTAATTGACTCTGAGATTATTACCTATGGATAGGACTTATCTGATCATACTAGAGATTTGTGTGGGTTCGCACGGGTTACACCCCTTGGAAGTGGCGATGACCACAACCTTGGATTGGTGCCCGAGGAAACCTCGGTCTCCAATTGTCGGGATTACCTTCTTTCAAAACCTTTTAGAAGAGATTCGGTTAAAGCCAAAGGATAAGATCGAATGAGGAGTGAGGAAGATTTCGAAGAGTTGAAGAATAGGCTGGTCTTGGAGTTGGTCTGGTTGAAGTGCTTTGAGAGGTTTTAATTGTTCTGAGAGATTTGAGGTCGTTTTGGGCCCTTACGGGATTAAGAGGATGATGGGGGTGATGGGGTGGGTTTTGGGAGTAGTGTAAAAGGGCATTTTGGTCATTTTTGGTGGAGTCAAAGGGGTATTTGGACCATTTGGATGATTTGAGGAGTTTTTTGTGTTTGCGAAGTTTGGGTTTTGAAGTGGTCGGGTTTTTGTGGTGTTTTGGGAAGTTGGATGTGTTGAGGTGCAATTCGGGTTTTAAGGACGGTCGGGGTGGAAGAGGATATTTGGTTTGCAGGTATTCGGGTTCTGAAGATGCTTCGGTTTCTGGAAGTCTTCAAGAATTCACTTAGTGGTTAAAAGGAGGATTGAGAAGTGTTTAGGGTCCTAAAGTTCTAATGGAGATGTTAGATTGGGGTATTCAGAATTGTCTCTCTTAAAGTCTTTAAAACTGAAAAATCATTTTTTGTGTAAAAGGGCGGATAATCCCGAGGGATTACCCTATGTACCCCCTCGAACACGACACTTAATTAATGGTAAGTGCCGAGGCTCGAAAGATGGGGCAATGAATTTATGTCGAAAAATAGGATTCAGAGAGAAACACCATGAATGAGATGTTCTCGGTCGAACCCTAATAACGTCTCTAACTCCCGGGTTTTAAAACATTAAAAACCGAAAACATTGAAATCGAGTGGAAGGGAGTTAGACGATTCTAAAATCCCGACTGCAACTAGGAAGGTCGTAACTTCCCTAGCACCCCGTCTTGTAAAAATCTAGGCTGCAATTAGGGGAGGTTTGTCACCCTAATGCCCCGCCTAAAGAGATCCAGACTGCGACAAGGGAGATTATGACCCAGTGCCCCGCCTTGGATTTTTATTTTGGGGAAGGGAGACAAGCGATGTTCTAACCGTGGAGGAAATGTTTTGAAGGGGTTAGACATTTCTTACTCCCCGAAAACGGTTTATTTTGGAGCTTAAAAACTGAGTTAGAAAATCTTTGAAGTTGTTCAGAATTTTCTATGAAGAAACACTGATTTTGAGAAATGTTTTTGGAGGAAACTTTGTATCTGTATGTGAGAAACTTTCTGCAATAGAGAAGAGTTTTCTGTGATGTGAGAAGAGTTTTCCATTAAAATTCCACAAAATGGTTTCTTTGAAAACTTGATGAAACTTTAATAAAAAGATTGTTTTGAAATTCTTTTGGGTTTTTAGATTTTGAAAGGAATTTACAAGTGAGGATTGGATGAAATGTATTTGGGTTTGAGTTGAATTGAGCTTGATGAAATAGGTTCGGTTTGGATTGAGGTTCAGGCTTGAACTAGATTGAATTTTGAGTTGGGTCAACGTTTTGGTCAAGGTCAATGTCTTTGGTCAAGGTCAACATTCGGTCAAAGCTATACCGGGTCAAAGTGAGGTTGGTCAAGGTTCGATCAGGTCAAAGCTTGAGGTCAAAGGTCAATCTTCAGGTCAAAGGTCGACCTTCGGATCTTAACTTGATTTTTTGCGGACTTAGGCTTGATTTTTGTGGACTTAGGCTTGATTTTTTGTGGACTTAGGCTTTGTGGACTTTGGGCCTTGTTTGAGACATGTGTCTTTAATGGTCTTGGGTTCTGTTTTGAGTTGGTTTGAGTTTTTTGATTTGGGGCTAGATTGGGCTTTTGATTCGTGGGCCCGATTTGGGCCTTGGGGAGTTGGGTTGTGGACTTCGGGTTTGGGTCATGGGCTTCGGGTTTGGGCCATGGGCTTCGGACAATGGGCCGGGTTTATGAACTTGGGCCGGGTTTGAGATGGGCTGGGTTTGGTAGAATTGGGCCGAGAGTTTGGGCTCTGTTTGGGCCGTGGGTTTCGGGTTTGGGCCATGGGCTTTGGGTTTCGGACTTGGGCTATGGGCCACGGGTTGGGCCATGGGCTGGGTTTGGTAGAATTGGGCCGAGAGTTTGGGCTCTGTTTGGGCCGTGGGTTTCGGGTTGGGCCATGGGCTTTGGGTTTCAGACTGGGCTATGGGCCACGGGTTTGGGCCATGGGCTGGGTTTGGTAGAATTGGGCCGAGAGTTTGGGCTCTGTTTGGGCCGTGGGTTTCGGGTTTGGGCCATGGGCTTTGGGTTTCGGACTTGGGCTATGGGCCACGGGTTTGGGCCATGGGCTGGGTTTGGTAGAATTGGGCCGAGAGTTTGGGCTCTGTTTGGGCCGTGGGTTTCGGGTTTGGGCCATGGGCTTTGGGTTTCGGACTTGGGCTATGGGCCACGGGTTTGGGCCATGGGCTGGGTTTGGTAGAATTGGGTCGAGAGTTTGGGCTCTGTTTGGGCCGTGGGTTTCGGGTTTGGGCCATGGGCTTTGGGTTGGTTTGGGATGATTTGGGCCAGGTTTGAATTGGGACTTGGGCCGAGTTAAGCAACTGGGCTAAGTTTGGATGGGGGAAAATCTGGGCTGGGAACAAAATTTACAAGAAGAAATCAGCTTGGAGATGAGTTTTAAAAAAAACGTTGAGATTTGTTTTTACAAGATGTTTATAGAAGTGAGAGACAATTTTTTTGAATTTTGAGGATGGAGGGCAAGAAGATGTGCTGGCAACTAAGATTTAAATCAAAGGATTTTGAAGATCTGGAACGAGAATGAGGTGGTTAATTACATATAATACATATATTAGGTGTATTTTAGGGTTTAGAATGTTACCACCATGAGATAGGCCAATAGTCTATCAGGCCAGGGGAACACTCTCTATCCTAAAGGGATTATTGTGTGCTTATATACATAAATGTGTGTTTTAAGGTCTAGGATGTCACCACCATGAGATAGGCCAATAGTCTATCAGGCCAGGGGGACCCCACTATCCTAATGGCTTGGTCCTAAAGGTCTAGTAACTAGGGCTTAGTAATAGTTAGAGATGCAAGGGGAAAAATTAACATTTTTGCAACAAAGCTATACGCAAAACATGTACATGTGTGGTGCATAAGTAAATACAGGAAGCAAACTTTCATGCTAAACACCCAATCAGACCGATAACAACAAACCATCCAGGAAGCACATGGAGATAATGACTCTGAAGTTATATAGCTCAAACAAAAATCTCAGACCTAAACCAAGTGGCCAGACAGTTGGTTTTATTCCTGATTATTCACAAGTTTCCCCTACACCTTTCTTTCTTTGGGGTGACCAGGTTAGGGGCTGCAGATTAATGAAAGCAAGGACCGAGCCTGAATCGCTGGTTTCCAAATTATTAACAGAGGTACCGGCTACAACTTAGCTTACTAATCAACCTGAACTATAGACAGAAGCATATCAGGTTATATACAAGGTTCATCACTTCTCTTATCAGCTCCAAACCAAATCCCAGAAAAAGATCTAGCCTATTCAAACCATGAAAACTAGCCTACTCACCATTATTCTCTTCTTTCCACTCACGCATACAGATAGCTAGATGTTCAGAAACAAAGTAAAACGACCGCAAGTGAACAATAACCAATATATCACCAGATGAATGAAACACATCAAACTTTTTATTATTGACAGAGACTCCTTTCCCCAGCATGACCTTCAAGAAATAACACAAGACAGACACTAACAGAATGGACAACCAGCACACAGAACTGGGTATTAATATTCACAGAGGTGTAAAGGGTGTATATAAGGATCAGAGATCAATACCGGAAGAAGAATACTTACAATTTCCTGCAAGCAACTCAAAACCAAAAGAGACTAAACAGAGCATTAGTCCTTGATACACAGATAAGATGGATGACAGACGAAACAAAACCCCGGACCAAACAAATCTTTGCGGGTTCAACCCATGGATTAAAATCGAACCACCAGACAGGATGAACAAATCAAATGCTCTCTCTGAATTTACCGCAGCTTAGACACAAATATAATTAACAACGATGACTTATCCAGTACCATAGGGGGATTAAGGGTAACATAAACAGATTCTAAGACTGAAAACAGATCAGTCTACTCTCCTTCACAAGCTAGTATCAAAACTGAGTATGAGCAGGTGGGTTTAATCGTAAAAGCCAAGTATAGTAAACGCTTTCGCCTCTGTCCATGGACTTCAAACATCCATACCAGATTTAGTATCCTTTCAATGCCAACAGGGAGTAAAGATGGCGAAACCGGAGTTCATCAAAATCGATTCTCAAGAGTCTTAGGAGAAATTGAAAGAAAATCCTAGCAGAAACAAACAACATGGTTTTCTGCAATTTTCGAACCCATAGACTCATTTTTGGAGTCCGGTATTCACGGTAGCGCATTCACGTAAACGACGAGAAGATAAAAGGGGGGTATTCGACTTGTTTATGAGCTTAACGAAACCAAAATCTATAATAGACTTGGCATTCATTTGCAGTCGAAAACGAAATAAAGCGAGGACGACGAAAATCTTGACGTTTTTTTAAACAAGAGGAAAGGAAACGAGGTCTGGAGTGCGAGAGTTGATATTAACGTCGGAAATTAGCTTCCGGAGAACCACATTCCTCGCACCCAGTAGAGCCATTGCCGATTCGGGTCACTTGGCAAAAATCGAAGAGGAGAAGCTATGAGAGGGGAAACATGCAGAACGAAATGAGGTAAGATGAAACTTACTCTGCCGGTAATCGCAACCAAAATCGAAATACGAAGGAAACGGGCGGTATCGGCTTATGGGGTGAAGCTTCGAGAGGGGAGAATGGTAGCTCTTCGAGGAAGAAGAAGAAGTCGGTTCTGGGTGTTTTAGCTCCTTGGTTTCGAAAATGGAAGAAGGTAGAACGATGAGCAGGGAGAATGTCAATCGGGATTTGTGTCTGCTGAGTGGTAAAAAATGTGGGTATACTGTAGGTTTTGAGAATGTTTTATAATGTTGGAATAGGGTTTCCAAAGGGGAATGTCTGATGGCTTATGGGTTATTCACTGTATGGGTTTTGTTTCTGGGCTGGACCTTGATTTTGGGTCTTCAGGCTATGTCTGGGCTGATTGAAAGAGAGAAAGGGGGTAGCTAAAAAAAACGAGGCTAAAGTGTTGCTAAAAAAAAACGACTGCACTAAAGCGGAACTCGGTATATGGGCGTAGAAGACATGTAATATACTTCGGAACAGGTTAAAATGAAAAAGAAACACTAACCTGCTTGCACCAGGAATCGAACCCGGGTTAGTAGACTACCTAATGGGTGTTCTGGCCAGTTACGCTGGATCAACTTTCAGTATATTTGCGGGAGAAATAATACAAGATCTCTCATTTCGACTGGATAATTCTCCTAAGAAGCTGTGCACTCCAAAGAAAATATGTACAATAAAAATGAGACGACTAATCTAATGACATAAAAGTATGAAATACAATTAAGAATAAGATTCGAAAACGTAACGAGATATAAAAAATAAAGGAATAGCATGTGTACATGAAATAACACTAGGTAATAACAAAACCGTGAAATGTTTCAAAACAAAAGCAACAAGACATGTACACAACTGAAGCAGTTTGAAACGGATTACAATAAAAGGCTCGTGCTTCCTTTCCCATAGGGACGTGAGATTTAAAAGCCGGGAAAAGGAAATTCCTTTGGTTGAAAACGGGGACGACCGCCTTGTTTCTAGAAGCATGTTTATTTTCGCATTTTTCGTTTCAATATAAAAAAAATGGGTGAGAATTTTTGGTGTCTACAGCAGGTACCCGCGAGGGATGAAGAAGCGAAGACTAGTTTACTTCTTGTCTTTCTTTTTGGATTGTAAACAGTGAATTTATGATTGGGTACTGAGTAGTACATGGCTATAGCTTTGATTAGCCGGTGTACCATGGGGTACACCTTTTTGGATTTTGATAGCATGGGAATTGGTATAGATGAGTAGTTGGTAAACTCATTCTTTTGGGGAGGATTGGTAAAGGATGTAATTCGATACTTTAAATACTCGGTGATCCAAGAATTGTAAGTATGTTATATTTGGGTAATGGAAGCAATGTCTTAGTAGCTCGGCACGTTATGTTCATCAGACCGTGACTGTAAGTAAGGTAAGCCTAGCTAGCCGTATGGGCGGTTAGCAGCGTTGTACCACCCGCCGTAGTAAGTATGTAATATTTCCGCTGCGAACTCGTAAGATTAATAGGACGATTAGACGGTAAGCATAGGATTAGCGGTTGGGGTGTTACAATACTCCAGGACAAGGTCCTAGACCAGGTGTTGTTTTTCACCCGAGAGTGAGCTAATGATTTGGTCCGGGACTTAGGCTGAGAACCAAGTCCCGGACCACCCCCAGAAACTACGAGAGTGTTTTAAAGGGTTGAAATGATGGGGGATTGAATGTTAATGATGTTATAGATGTTAGGGCCTTGTTTGGTGACATGTAAAGGCCCTAGGAAGTGTAATAAAGTGTTAGAAGTGATTGAGAAGTGAGAACTCAAATTAACAAGAGTAAAACCGAGTTAAAGGGATAACGGGGAAAGTACGGGAGTAGCATTTTATTATGTACCGTATGAGCCTAGTATTAATAATAATGTTTGAAACATTATCAGAGAATCGTGCGTGACCCGAGCATGGTGAGATGACACGGTAAAAGTAAAAAAACCCCGGTGAAAGGTATGATTTTCTCATACTCCGCGCGCTAACCGAGTTACGTTGATTTGTGTGTTTATGTGCCGGCTTAATCAAGACTAAAGCATGAAAATAATCCCTTGTTTGATTATGTATGTCTTGTTGTATGTTGAATGAGCTAACATACTTGTATGCCGGTGTGGTCTAACATAGAGTAAAGGCCGACTCATAGTGAGTAACGTTTGGCTAGAGACCCATAGATCGGGTCGATGCTTATGCTAACGAAAACGTGAAAAAACACAAACTATCCGTTAAAGTATAACGATAATGCAAACATATGAACTCCCTAGAATGTGAGGAGATGTACGGGTTGAGTAAATACCCGATAACGGTTAGAAAACCATATTGAAACAATCCACGAAACAAATAAGAGTGGAAAGATAAGGGAACCTCCTTCAAGAGGATTAAAGATAGTTCGAAGATGTGAACTAGTAAAGAAGGTAAAAGAGACCTAAGGGATTAGTAGCTCCCTTGAGACATGGTCGACCTCCTATATGAGGATTTTTTACCGATTTAAGAAAATAACCAAAAGTATGAGTAAGTGGAATGTAAGGGTAACTCTTAAAACCTAAGATTAACCGAACTTAAGTGATGCCCCCAAAGTCATTAGAAACATCGAGAGTGATGCTTCTAGACTAATATAGATAATATAATTATAACTCCAAGAGAGGAGTGTATGGGAATGTAAGTAGTCCGAGAGTAGTCGGACCTAAGTAAAAAGAGAGGGGAACTAAGAGAGAGTTTCGTGAGCTAGTTGAACCTTCCCACCATGCATGCTAGACCCAGAGTAGGGTCGAAACCGGGGAAGTAAGACTATGCTTGAGGGTCATGAGTTTTGGCCTAAGTAGTATTAAGAGTAACAAGCGTGACGTAGGAGACCTGTAGTGTCTCGAGAATCTACAACGGCTTGAGTATAAATAACCCAAGAGTGTGGGTGAGATAACGTGTATAAGTAACCCGAGAGAATGGGTGTGTATAAATGAGTAGCCCAAGAGAACGGGCGTGTATATGAATAAGTAACCCGAGAGAGCGGGTGAGATATTGAATAAGTAAACGAGGCATAGTGAGGTATAACCCTCAAGGCCTAAGAGTAAACTGATATAAAACTAACAACCTTGTTATGTTAGTTAGGAATTGTGTTCCGTGATTGGATGTAGATTCCTTGAGTAATACACATATATATTGTATTGCTATGACGCATGTTGTTTGACTAAAAAGAACTCAATGTATATCCGACAAAAGCAGTCGGCGTGTCCCGGTTAGCGCTTGGGGTATGCGAATTTCATATGCAGCGTTAAGCTGAGCCCCTAGGGGCAACGTTTTATTTTTCAGGTACACCGAAGATGTTACCGTTCGAGAGTAGGACGGGTCGGTGGGTTGCATGGGTAGTTAGATTTAATTACTTATGTATTGGAAGAGGTGTAAGACCGAATATGTTGTCGGCATCCATATGTTGTAGACTCGGTATAGTAAAGAAATGCTTTGAGTAAAGTATCTGTATTGTGTACTCGGTTGTTCCAGTTCATCAGACCGTTACGGTATGTAAGAAAGGCCTGGTTAGCCACGTGAGTGGCTAACGGCGTTGTTTCACCCCTCGTTGTAATTGGAGTTCCGCTGCGTGAGTAGGAGTAATTAGTAACGGTTTATGAGGTAATTACGAGGTTAACGGTTGGGGTGTTACATCATGATTCCACATTATTTGATTAAAATCACCTGCAACCACCCAGGGGATGGAAACTTGATTTCTAAGCACATTCAGAAGCTTCCACGACAGATGTTTCAAGGACTAATCTGCCCAACCATAAAAACCGGTGAAGTGAAATAAAATTCCTCCTGGTAACAAAACTTCTACTGCAATATGATGTTTAGAAGAGTTGATACTAGAAACTTTCACTTCCTTAGTCCAAAGCAGAGCTAACCCACCACTTCTACCTACACTAGGAACAATCAGACTGTCATACCCATTGAAATTCTTATTGATTCTTTCCATCTCCTCCTTCGATCTATAAGTCTTAATAAGAAACACAAGCTCAGGGTTTTTAGATCTCAACAGACCTTTAATCCAAGCTATTACCTGAGGGCGACCCAACCCTCGGCAGTTAAAGCTTAAGCAACTCATTGGGACTGGCAGCCTTGCCCAGAAGCAAGGTCTGCCTGAGACTGAGAAAAGGAGTCCTCTTGAGAGTCCTTGATTTCTTCTTCTTTCCTAGAAGAATTGATCTTAGGAGACTTAAGATTCTTGCTCTTCTGCTTACTGATTTTAAAGCTTATTTTAGACTTCTTCTTATCTGATTTTCCAGGATGAAATAAAATACCTTTTCCTTCCTTTTGACTGAGAACAGAAAGGTCTTCCTTTTGTAAATCTAGCTGATTGACACCAGATTTTGTCTTTCCTTTGTAGTCTGCTTCTTGCATAATCTGAGAAATAGACATATCTATATCTATCTGAGATTGAGAGACTCTTTTCTGTTTTTTCACTGATTGAGAGCTGAACTTCTCTATAGCTTCAACCCAGTTGAACCTATGATACAGATCCCTCTTATTTTGGGCTCTCATGTCTGTAGTAATATGCTCAAAACCCGGAGGTCTGGTAGATTCTAAATTCCCTCCTCTTCATGATTTTTTCCTTCAGCTTCAGAATCTTGATAGGATCCTATTCCCAAAATCTTGTCACTGTAAGGAATACCTAGAGTTCGGGTTTCCTTGATACTTAACCCTTTATTAGAAAAAACCTGAATTTCCATCATAGCCTGAGCATTCTCATCCCTTATTCCTTTTCCTTTATCTTTCTCCTTCCTATTCCCTTGAAGATCTGCATCTTTGCTTCCAGAACACTCCTTCTGGGATTTCTCTTGATCTGTAACCTCCTGAATCGAGATAGTGTTCTTCCTGTTACTATTTTCCTTAGATAGAAGCAATTGAATATTTTGCTCAAGCAGGAATTCATCTGAAAGAGCTGCTGTGGAGCCAGCAAATTCAGTTCTCAACCAAGCACCATATCTCTCAAGAGAGTCTTTATCCTTTTTCTTCCAGTCACATTCCACCGTCATATGATCTAACCTTCCGCACCTAAAGCAGAAACTGGGTAGATTTTCATATGACAATCTACAAGCTCGATCTCTCTGACCATCATTCACCACTAAGACTCTGCAAAGCGGTTCTGTAATATCAATCTCCACTCTTATACGCAGAATCTTAGAAGTAAGAGGATTAATCTTATCTGCACACCCCACATAAGTTCCTATTGTTGCCTAGGATGACAGCAGATGTTTTATTAAAAAACATCATCGGTAAATTATGAACTCCTACCCATATCTTCACCTTCTTCGAGTTGTGTTCATCTATGTGTATAGAAGGGTTGAAAGGCATTAAAACCAGAAGCCTATTATGGAAGTGCCAAGGACCATTGGCCAATATAGGCTTCATATCAGCTCCTGATGTGAAGTGTATCGTGAACTTGTTTTTCCCATATCTGTTACCTTAATGTAACTTTTTGGTTTCCAGAGACTAACCAGAAAGTTTTGGAGAGCTTTAGCTTGAACTTTGCTAGGATGTAATATCTTCCCAAAGAGAGAATTACCTATGTCTGAACTAGCTGTTTCAAACCGAAGAGAATCACCATCCACTTTTTCCAACTCTCCTGGATGTATCTTCATCTCATTCCATTTGGATAAAACTCCATCCATACTGAACATTTGAAACCTTTTCTTTTTCTTCTTCCTAACTCTTTTTTTCCTTTTGACAGACTAGAGGAAAGTGAAGAATGATCAATATACCAGTATCTGCACTTGGGAAAAAACAGGAAGTTTGTAGAGAAACTGAAGACCTTCTGGTTATTAACCTTGCTCAGATCAAGATTGTCGTTGTAGAAGTGCCCAATAACATCGGGAATACTTACCTTGATACCACTCAGAGTATATGTTAAACCACTTAGATTTCCTTTAACCAGGTAGTTGAATACCTCATTACTACCCTCATCATCACAATCTTCTTACGTGTCAAAATATTACTAGAGTTAGTATCTCTGTAGCAAAAAAAAGATCTCCTAACTCTTGAAAACACCCCTACATGTTTTCTTATGTAGCATGCATTAACACTCCAACGCCCACGTCCTATCACTAAACTCCCCTCCATACCCCTTCACCGTACAAGTAAGTAAAAAAGAACCAATTTAGAGGAAAGAGCCTAACAGCTCAAAACAAGGGAGGAATCCAAATCGCCTTTGCTAAAAGAGAGAATTTTTTCATACATGAATGTACCCTTCTCCATATGCATAGAGTTTAATCGAAGACTACGATTGAATACAGCTAAAGAATTTAGCATGGATTAATATATAGATAACATATTTTTATAACTTGCAGTTTGTTTAAAGACTGTCAAACATAGCATGGTCTGTAGTTTATAGAGTGTAGATAGTATGCGCGCAAAGATAAATTTTTCACAATGGTGGCAAGAATACATGTTTAGAAAGTACTTCAATACTAGGAACAGTTCATAGATCGTTTTTAATTGCCAGATCTTAGCAGCATAAATATATAATGAGCAGAGCATTTTTTCAATGCCTTGGGACTGCTGCAGCAGCATAACATAAGCAGTTAAATGCTTATTCCCAATCATACTTTCCAGATCATAGCAGAAGTAAGTAATGTTCACAAGATCCAGAAGCAAATTAAATCATGCTCTATTGACTCGCGGACAAAAGTAAAGTTGTTGTTTGCTAAATGGTCATTTTCATGGCTGAAAATTTTACCGTAAAAACAATTCTCGTGGTAGCAAGTAGGATTTGTAAGCCATATTAGGTTGTCCGGCCCATTATGTTGGGCTTGGGTTATAGTCTAGTGGGCTTATCCATATTATGAGTCCTAGTACAACTTGTGTCTGTCTATATGTTCTATATATAGAACACTACAGTACTCTATCGATACACACATGAATAACATACAATATCTTTTCCCTCTCAATTCTCTCGGTTATCATGGTATCAGAGCCATTCATCGCCAGCTGAGGCGATTTGCTCATTGATCTCGATCTCGATCTCCTTCTTCCTCTTGTTCGCTCTTCAACTTTTTCTTTTCGAACATGAGTCTGATATCTGACGATGGATCTGGTGAACACATCCCTGGGAAGGCTCCGCCGGTCACTCCATCAGCGGCAACTGCAACACCTGTGCAAACACATCAGCCAAGCACTCAATCAATACTCTCAGCAGCGGCTAATCTAGTCAAGCTAACACACGACAATTTCAGATTATGGAAGGGTATGTTACTTCCCTTCTTACGTGGCAATGATTTATATAAGTTTTTGGATGGATCTCATCCCTGTCCTGATCCTATGGTGAATGGGAGTCCAAATCCTGAATATGCGAGGTGGATCCAGCAGGATCAGCTCCTCATTACTATTTTATTTTTATCGCTATCTCCTTCTATTGTTGGACAAGTGATGGATCTAGAAACTGCTTCATCTGTATGGAATGAGTTGCATGAAACGTTTGCTGCTCAGACAGCAGCACATCTAGGCCAATTACATCTTAAGTTGGCTAGTTTGACTAAGAAAACAGATGAGGATATTACAGCCTATTTCAACAGGGCTAGAGATCTGTCTTCTGCTCTTGCTGTCACAGGACATACAGTGTCAAATCGTGAGTTTCAGTCCTATATGCTTAGAGGACTTCCTAAGGAGTATGATGCAGTGGTCACCAACATTATTACTAGGACCGATGTATGCTCCCCACAGCAGATCTATAACTTTCTACTCACGTTTGAAGATATCCTCAGACAGAATACAGCAAGGGTCACAGAACCTGTTTGCTTAAATGCCACAGAAGCAGCAGGTGGTAATAGAGACAAAAACAGAAACAATCAAGGGAAAGGAAGATCAGGAAGGGGCCGTGGAAATGGTTCAGGAAGAGGAAATGGTGCTAACAGTGGAAGAGGCACAACTTATTTTACTGGCCAGACAGATAACAGACCTACTTGCCAGATCTGTCAGAAAAAGGGCCATGTGGCTGCTGTGTGTTATCATCGGTTTAACCAAACCTATCAAGCTAATCCCCCGCCTTCCTTTGCTGCTAATTCTACTGGGAGATACTCTAATTCAGAGTGGCTGCCTGATACAGCAGCTACACATCATTTTACTGGGGATTTCTCTCGGTTAAACATTGGAGCAAATGACTACTTAGGAAATGACACAGTCAGTCTGGGGGATGGATCTACTCTTTCTATATCTCACCAGGGGTCAGGTTGTCTCTCTTATCCTTCTGGTATGTTTCAGTTGTCTACAATATATCATGCACCAGATCTGAATAAACACCTTATCTCTGTTAGTCAGTTTTGTTCAGACAACCGAGTATATTTTGAGTTTCATGCCAATTATTTCTTGTTGAAGGATCTTCAATCCAAGGAGACACTTCTTCAAGGGTTGGTTAAGGATGGTGTCTATACTTTTCCCCAATTTGATTGTAACCGCTCCAAACTCCCGTTACTCTCTAGTCTGGAGCGTGGGGGGATGTAAGCCATATTAGGTTGTCCGGCCCATTATGTTGGGCTTGGGTTATAGTCTAGTGGGCTTATCCATATTATGAGTCCTAGTACAACTTGTGTCTGTCTATATGTTCTATATATAGAACACTACAGTACTCTATCGATACACACATGAATAACATACAATATCTTCTCCCTCTCAATTCTCTCGGTTATCAGGATTGAGCTCACTCTGCTTGCAGTACACATTACATTAGCAGGCAATTTATTTCAAAGTTCAAGTCTCTAGAAGTCCAACGAAAACTTGCTTTATTTCTGCTCGTATCTTTATCATAAGTAGTAGGCAATTAAAGGGAGCCAGAACTTTAAACAGAAAATTCAGTTCGGTACCATTTTTATCAACTTGCTACTACTGTTACTAAAGTTCAGTATAACTATAGTTTTAATCAAGGTACCTCAAGCCGGCAGAGGAGGAAGAAAAGTAGAGAAAGGAAGATGATGAAGTGGGTGACGATTTCTCTAGCTTTGCCAAATTCGAACTTCTTCCGAGTTTGAACTCACTTCTGGTTCCGATAGGAAATGGCGAGCGGCTTCTAGTGAGACTAATGACTTTTGTTTGTTGATTGCAAGCACTTGCGGTTTTGAGGAAGAAGAAAAAACGATTCACATAATGCCCAGTGATTTAAAAGCAATCGTTCCAGTGTTTTGTAGCTGGTAGACGCAGCAACTTAATATCATGGCTCTGAAGTGAAGGGCATCCAGCCCATATTCCATGTCAAATTTTGCTATGTAACAGTAGGAAAGTGCAGGCTACCATGCGGTATAAATCAATTAGTTCTAAGGAAAGTAATACTTCCGACAAGAGGCATAAAAAACAGCAAACAAACTGCTAGCTAACAAAAGCCGAAGCACAGACAGCACTATTTTTAGCTGGAAAAACTGTTTATATAAGTATCATTTAACATCAGCAAAAATCAGGGGCAAAACAATATAATTTAGTAGGTAAAAAAAACTGCTTATAATCAATTTATAATACAGCGCAATAATGCTCAAATTTGGAGAATCAAACAGCACCTGAATTGGGAGGGAACTGGACAATTTTAAAAACTAGGGATATTTCAGAAAATATCATTGAGTTTTTGCTTAATTCACGATATACCACTGTGTTTTCAAAATTACATAGAATAACATTGAGTTTTTACTTATTTCACCAGATAACACTATGTCTCATATTCTGTTAACTTCTTTGTTATTTTTCCTAAAAAATAACAAAAATACTCCTGTTATTAATTAATTGTGTCACAATGAATTGTCATATTGATAAATTCCATAAAATATCACCTTAGTTTAACTGATAATAGGGCAGTTTAGTCTTTTATTCTAGGGATATTAACGGAAAAGTTAACGAAATATGTGACAGAGTGTTATCTGGTGAAATAAGTAAACACTCGGTGTTATCCTATGTAATTTTAGAAACACGGAAGTATATCATGAATTAAACAAAAACTCAGTGGTATTTGGTGAAATTTCCCTAAAAACTAAAACAGTGCCAAATATAGTAGCAGGAGGCACCCACTGCATGTTTTTTTTCTTAGTTCAAAACAGCCATTAATCAAGGCTTTGAAATTAAAAAAAAAAAAAACCAATCCTTTAAAGCTAATATGAAATGCAGCAGAAGAACAGAAAACAAAACAAAGCAAAGTAGAGCACAAATTTGGCCAGCGATTTATTATAGCAGGCTTTTAAACAGCGCAGAAAATTTGAAATATATGGCAGTAGCAAAAAGCGTGTATTGCACCCTTTCCTAAGCTTTGAAATGGCCAATCAAATCAGCTTACCAAACAAGCCAGTATATAGCAGGAAAGTTGCAGAGGATGGGACAAAGAGAAGGTGATCCCGGATCTAGCATAAATATTTGTTGTAGCGGGTCCTTAGTTTAGAACAACAAATACTAGTTTAAGGTTACTTATCCACTACTGTAACTATAAAAAAAGGGGTTACTTTTTATGGCAACAACAAGCAGCAGTATGTTGGTCAAAATTGATCATAGCAAAAGGTGTGACTACTAACTAGGGGTAATAACCTGAACAGAATGTTTAATTTAAACCAAGCAAAAGTATCTACTAGTGTTTGAGACTTTATTTCACATCTTTCAGGCATCAGCTTTTAATACAAGTTGAGTACCAAAAAATCAAAACCATAAGCCGTTTGTAAACTTATGACTTAATTTCCATGATTCGCAATCTTACCTTGGATGTTGTAGGCTACTGTTGGTTTTAGAAATAATTCCATACCTCTCTGCGAACCAGTTTTGAAATGTCTTGAACTTTTCCCTCACTCCAATGTCTGCAAGGATGAATTGTCCATAATAGTAGCAGTAATTTCCACTTCAAAACACGAGCAATGATCACAGATGCTGAGTGTGTTTGTTAATTTGATTATTCACATTGAAAGTAATATGCAAGAATTGTGTATAACCAGTTTGCACTGTGTAAACTTTATCAGCTCAGAGTATGTGTAAAAAAAGTTTTAAATTATGCCAAAGCATGTTGTATGATATATTATGTTCTAATTACGCTCATATGCTTTATTGGAAGTAACTAACTCTAGAGAAAATATTGTATCTCAATCGTGATTTGTATTGATGTTTATAACATGTATTTATAGGAACAATACAGTATTCTAGAGACTATAGAATGAGACTGGACTTTACAAATATTGTGAAATCTATTTTGGGCCGATAAGGTTTGGGCTATTATCCTCCCGCGAGCCCAACGCCATCCTTGCAAGGGGAAGTTTGGCTCGATTTTGCTGGTAAACAGAAGTGGAACTAGGTTTCGTCAAAATGTCAGCAATTTGGGAATTGCTGGGTAAATGTGAGATCTTGAGAGAACCTTGCGCAATCTTCTCCCGAACAAAAAAATAGTCGATGCTAACGTGCTTGATCCTGCTATGCAGAGCTGGATTCGTGGTGATGAAAGTAGCACCGAGATTATCACAATAGAGATGGGGAGGTTCGCGGAGAGAAATCCCTAGTTCAGCAAGCAAGTTTTGGAGCCAGATGACTTCAGCAGCTGCGGTGGCGACAACCTTGTACTCCGCTTCTATAGACGACCGCGCAACGGTCTTTTGTTTGCGGGAGGACCAAGACACCAGATGGGAACCAAGAAAGATCAAATACGCACCAGTGGACCGTCGATCAAGAGGGGAGCCGGCCCAGTCAGCGTCCGAGTACACATGGAAGTCCATGGTGGAGGAGGAATCGAAGAACAACCCTAAATTTAGGGTTCCTGCCAGGTAACGAAGAATCTGTTTTACATTCGTCCAGTTCTGTTCATTTGGTTGATGCATGCTTTGACAAACTTTGTTTACTGCAAAGGAGATATCTGGTCGGGTAATGGATAGATATTGGAGGATGTCGACTATTTTTCTGTATTTTGTGGGATCTAGGAATGGCTTAGGATCTATAGAGTCTGAGCTAGAGGAGGGACACATAGGAGTGGGGGAGGGTTTGGCGTGAGCCATGTTTGTGATGTATAGAAGGTTTTGTATGTATTTTGTCTGAGATAGGAGAACTCCAGCAGAAGTGCGAGTGACATTCACCCCTAGGAAACAATGTAAGGGTCCCATAGCTGAGATAGGGAACTGCGCAGATAAGGCACCAGTGAATTTTTGAATCAAATCCATAGAGGTGGTAGTGAACAGAATGTCATCGACATAAACAAGTATAAACATTTTCCCGCTTGAAACTAATAGACAAAAAGGGAAGAATCTGATATAGAAGCAGTAAAACCAATCTCAATTAGGAATGAACTCAACTTAGAGAACCAAGCCCGTGGGCTTTGCTTTAGGCCATATAGAGATTTCCTCAATCTTCAAACATGGTGAGGAAACTTAGGGTTAATGAACCCTTTAGGTTGATGAATAAACACATCCTCCTCCAAGTTCTCATGGAGGAAGGCATTCTGAATGTCTGCTTGATAGAGAGGCCAGCCATGAGTGGTGGCTAGGGAAATGATTAACCTGATTGTAGAAACCTTAACCACTGGGCTATAGGTTTGAGTGTAGTCAAGCCCGTAGGATTGAGAGAATCCTTGAGCAACAAGCCTGGCCTTGCGCCTCTGTAAGCTGCCATCTGAGTTATATTTAGTTTTGAGAATCCATTTGGTGCCTAGTATGTTCATAGAGGGATGAGAGGGTACAAGTTCCCAAGTTCCAGTGTCAAGAAGAGCATTATATTCCTTGAGAATGGCTTCTTGCCATTCTAGGTAGGATTGGGCCTATTTGAAGTAAGAGAATCAGGGATGTTCTGTGGGTTAGTGGTAGTGACATGTGCCTATGGCCATGGGATAGTACCGTCAGTGAAGACTTTGGGTTTGAGAGATTGTGTTTTAGACCTAGTCACCATGGGATGGCAGGGGACAGGGGAGGGATAGTCATTTGAGGTGGTGAGAGGGGTGTTGTGGATAGGTGACTGAGAGGCAGTTGTGTTGGGTGAGGAATTTCTGTGGGAGGGGAGGAAATATCTGGGCTAGATATGGGAGAGGGAGTAGTAGAGGAGAGAGACTGAGGATAAGTAGTTGTGGTAACCTGGATATCAGGTATGGGGTATGTAACAGCAGTGAGAGAGGGAGATGAGGAAGTGGAGTTTTATTGGCAAAAGGAAAACTGGTCTCAATGAATGTTACATCACGGGAAATTATGATTTTATTTGTGGTGGGGTTAAAACAGAGATATCCAGTGTGAGAAGGGGAATAACCAATGTAACAGTGTAACAGTGTTTGTGCCTTGATAGAGTAGGAATGTTAGTCTGACCAGTATGAGAGATAGGGAGAGAGGTACCGTCACCCAATGTAACAGTGTCTGTGCCTTGATTTTCAGAGGCACCAATGTTTAGGCGGTTGAAATCCCCTGTGAAGTGATGTGTGGCTCCTGTGTCTGGGATCCAGGTAGATGAGGTAGATCAGGGAGTGTGAGAAGTGAGGTTGGCTTGAAAGATGCGGGGTGGATTAGCTTGATATGATTGTGAAAATCTGTGATAACAATTTTTTGCAACATGGCCTCTCTTGTCACAGATCTGACATTGAGGTCTACTGTCATAGTGACCTGCAAAGTTAGTAGATCCAGAGTTCTGACCAGATCTATTTCCTCCATTGTAGTTACCTCTTCCTTTGGATTTGTTGGATCCAGATCGATTAAAGTTGCTCCCATTCTTGTTCTTCTCATAAGATGATTTTGAATCTGATTTGGAGGTAGCATAAACAGTGAGAGTAGTAGAGAGTTGCTTGACTTGTTCTGATATGCGAACCTCCTAATGCAACAGATTGCCATATAATTGGTGATGAGTGGGGGCCTTAGGTTGTGTAAGAATGTAAGTCACCATAGAATCATATTCACTAGGGAGACCTTTCAAAAGGTATGTCTGTAGTTCACAATCTGAAACCACATGATCAGTAGAAGCCAAAGATGAAACAAGAGATTGAGCTCGATGAAAGTACTCAGTGATGGTTTCGGTGCCTAACATCTTTATGCTTGCTAATTGTAATAGATACTGGCCAATGTGAGCTACAGACTCAGCGGCAAAAATATCCTCCAGAACTGTCCATCTGAGTCGATGTAGTACACTTGGATGTTTGAATAATAATAGACTCAGAGAGAGAAGATAGGATAATACTCATAACCAATTGGTCCTGTGTTTTCCAGGTGTAATATTTTTTGTTGTCTTCTTTGTTGATGGTTGCAGGTGGACATTGATGAGATCCATCGATGTAGCGGAAGAGATTGTTGCCCTTGAGGAAGGGCTGAATGAGGCTTTTCCATGTGGGATAGTTATCAGATCTAAGCTTAGTGAGATGAGAGGCAGTGGATAAAATGGAGTATGAAGGGATCGATTGAGTGACAATGGTGGTTGTTGAAGCTAAAGGAGTGATGTGTGTTCATCGCCATTGTGAGAATCGGCAGATCCAGAAACAACGGACATAATGGAAATTTTTTTTTGGGACTTATCCCTTTGCTTGCTCTGATACCATATTGGAAGTAACTAACTCTAGAGAAAATATCTGTATCTCAATCTTGATTTGTATTAATGTTTATAACATGTATTTATAGGAACAATACAGTATTCTAGAGACTATAGAATGAGACTAGACTTATGTAATGAGACTGGACTTTACAAATATTGTGAAATCTATTTTGGGCCGATAAGGTTTGGGCTATTATCCTTGCATAAAAATAGTAAAAATCTAAGGCGAATGTAATAATTTCTCAGGAAACTCTACTGCTGTAGCGGAGATTCAATTTACCACCAAAAATCAGAATAAAATATTCTATTATGTGTAGCATATATAGCAACAGTATGAGGCATCAAACTTGTTTGTGTCCCAGTTAACGTTATTAATAACTAATTCTTGGAAGGAAACAACAGCAGAGTAACATGGTTATTTCATCTTTAAATAAGGCCGAGAAAAAGATTGCAACATTAGCATGAGATTGCAAAATTGGTAATTTAGATCACGCAGGTGCAGAAGCTTTTATCCAAGATTTAACAGGGGCAAAGTTTGCAATAATTTCAGTAGAGAGAAATTTTCTGAAGGGAAAAGATACATGTAGCAAAATATCGCTATTAGAATGAAATTTTTAATATAAACAAAACAGATGCAGGAAAAAGTAGGATTGGGAGCCTAAAGAGTTGCCAAAAGCTATAGACAAAATTTGGTAAAAAGTCCATATTATGGGTTCAGTTAGAGGTAGAAGTGAAACAAAACCAGAGCATGAGCATGCAGCCTTATATTGAGTCAGAAGTAGAGAATCGCAAGGCAATGGAACCGTGTAGACAATTGTATTAAGTAAAATATATCCCGATGATATTATTAGGGATAGGGCCCATGTATTTATAGTACATTTACAAAATCTTGAACCATCTTAAGTTATAAGAATGGACTGGACTAATATACTGATAACAACCGTAATGGGCCTTATGGACTAGGTCCACTATTCCCCCGCATTCCAAAAGAAGTCTCAATGAGAGACATTTGGGAATGGAGAGAAGCAAATCGACCACGACCTAGGGTTTTTGTAACACCTTAGATTTTGCCTTCAATGAAAGAGCATGTCGATACGGATCTAACGCCACAAACGGATTTGAAAACGGACTTCAAATGAGTCCTAAAACTGAAGAAGAAGCCTTGTCCGAACTTGTGTGCGGACGTTGATGTTCAGACACAAACCGAGATGAAAACAGACTGAGAAAACCTGAGTGTCCGAACTTGTGCCCGGACATTTATGTTCGGACACAAGTCGAGAGTTTGAACAAATAGACGTCCAAACATGTGTCCGAACATGTAAGTTCGGACACAAGCTCCGATAAAAATCCAATAGGTGGTCCGAACATTGGTCCAAACATGTAAGTTCGGACCAATGCCGAGATTTACAGTTCAGACCCGTCCTCGCATGCTGTCCAAACATGTAAGTTCGAAAAGATGTTCGGACACACTCAAACACTGAAAAACAAAACACTATCGGGGCCTGTCCGAACATGGATGTCCGGACGGAAGTTCGGACAGGTCCAAAGTTGCGAAATTCAGAATGTAAACAGAGGTAGAAAGAGTATAAAATGATTACGAAATTTAAGATCAATGGATCATGATTATCTCATAGGCAAAAGTAGTAAATGTTACCATAAAACACAGTGGAAAATACTTGAATCCAGAGTGCTACCGCCACACTCAATCCTTTGAGTGCTCAGGCTATAATTAAACAATCTCAAACAAAACCAAACGTTTAAACATTGTGTCTCAAAAATATAGTAACTCAATTGTTGCAACACGAATAATGATCAATACTCCTAACACTACGTGATAGCGCATTTCACATCCCCAACCTCAGCAATATGTACCTGCGATCAGAAAACAATATACAAAAACACGAAAGGATCACGCAAATCAGCAAAACTGAGTAAATCCTACCTCATTGTGTAAAATACATTTTGAAATTCTTTTTATCAGTTTATCAATCGAACGAGAGAGACATAAGCAATTAAACCATTTTTCCAACAATAAAAGTAATCAACAAAACAATAGGGAGCTTTCACTAGGAAACAATCACAGCCCAAACACGGAGGTCACCTATGGGACCCCCAACAATAATACCACAGACAGTCACCTATGGGACCGTCAAACACCACCTTACCCTAAGTCCTTAAGTGTGCACACCCCCTATGAAACATCAGTCCATAGAGTAGATCATAGAGCTTAACTGTGTTTCACTGTTCGCAGCGCAAATAAATATATAGATAAGATACCAAGTATCAACAATTGATATGGAGCACCTATGGGCTCCAATGACATAGCAATTATTCCTGTGAAAGGCTCCCAAAATCCTTAATCAAATCAGCATCCATAAATTTCATTCAACAATTCACAATACGTGGGAAAAAATCCCAATTCCCAATTTCCCAATTTCCCAATCAGGGCTTAAATCATCTTCCAACAATTATAAAATCGGTGTTCCAAAACATTTTCCAGCAATTTGTAAACCACAAAATCAGACAATCATGAGCATAGGTGTAACACCCCATCCAACATTAACATACTTACAACAAACTGCAGCGGAAGAACATCCTCATCACATTACTTAACTTGTTGGTGTTACACGCCGTTAGCCACCCACGTGGTTAACAAGGCTAATACATACACAATGTACCGGTCTGATGGGCTAAATTCCCGAGCAACTATACATCAGTATCCCTTTCCATTAACAATAACAACAACATACACCTTAACAACTATACCGAGTACTTATAAACTGATGCCGACAACAATTTCGGTCTTACTACACCTACTGTATATACACACTTAAATGAATACCCAAGTACAATAACTACCCGTCCTACTCTCGAACGGCTTCCAGCACTTCGTACCTGAAATAGGAAAAGAAGAGAAAGGGGTGGCCCCAAGGGGCTCAGCACCTTTGCTGGTATGGTAATCCCGCAGCCCACATGCTACGGGCCACGCACAACTAATTGTCGTCTTAACATGCAGTTGATATATTTAAATCATGCATGTAACAATAAAACACAACACTTAACATTTCGCCTCAATGGGCTCAACAATCGGATATACATCCTACTTAACAAGTCACCCATGGTATCATCATCCCTAGAGTGTTTCTCCTCCAACGGAGCTACTTCCTTAATAGACGACACATACCCTTAAATCGGGTTATCCTTAAACGCCTCTTATCACAAACTGGGAGTCATATCCATGATCACACAATCTACATTATACAACACACTCCACATTATACAACCTACGACATACACTACATACAACACTTAACAACACTTTGCACGTTCTACGTACACAACACAATACCGCAATGAATACTGCATCACAACAAAACACATAACACAAGGGAATGGTTCGCTTAGGAACCGACCCAAACATTGTTTACACACTGGTGAGCCTAGAGAATGTTGCCAGTCTCATGATAAGCTCGTTATACAATAACACCAACACTCATTACCGTCCTAATAGTTGGACGAGTAACTTAAGTTAAGGCGGTTCGGGTTGGAGGCCCTAACACACCACACAACACAGGTTCCCACTAAACCGATCATAAGTCAGAATAGGTAAGCTTTGGAGTAAGCTAATGGGAGATCATAACCCGTGAGGGAAACAACCATAACAAAGAGAAGGGTAAGGCTAGGAAGGATACCCTCTCCCAAACAACGCGCGACCGGCCAAACCGGATTCCTCACTACTGTTAGTACATACTTACTTTAGACAATACTTAGAACTCCACTATGGAGCCTGTCACATAACAACACATACAGTATTACAACTGGGTTAAACATACAAGGGAGATCCCTACATTCACACATATCACACATTTAACACACGCATAGCCGTGGTTAGTACGTCCCATGGTACGGGTCGTTTACTCCGAATACCGAACTCTCATGTGATCCTAGACTCAGTTAACTAAGGTTAACACTTCCGAGGTTAGATGGTATCGGAGTTGAACACGCCACATATATGAATTACTGTAAACTCATTACATGTTTTATCTTATAACGTGGCAAACATACAGAAAACACATTGGCATACAAGCCGGTGTAATCCGGTAGGACGCAGGTTGCAAGAAAACCATACCTGTCACCGGAGTCCCCTTATCCTGTCCATTATGTCCTCGAGCAATTCTCGAACAACTGTTAACATCACATATGTTTTCATTAACATCGGGGTTTGCTTGATCGTTTAATGTCAATGCTTAATTTTTCCCCGTTAACTTAGTTACATAACTTAACATTTTAACTTGTTTTACTTTTACATTTGATACAATTTTTCACCCAATTGCCATTTAAACTCACCTAACATCTCCATAACAACTTATAACATCATTACCTACCAATCCCATCATCACAAATCATTTCATAACCTTAAACCATGTTTTTGGTCCGACCGACCCACGACCGACCCACAGCTGGGTCGGTCCATTACAGACCCCTTTTACTTCCTTACAAACATGCCCGTCCGACCCACGTCCGACCCACCATTCTGGGTCGGTCCATGTGCGAACATTTTTCCACCTTTGAAACTTGACCGACCGACCCATGTCCGACCCACCCTTTTGGGTCGGACCATCACCGAACATTTTCCCAACATTTTACAGAGGCTCGACCGACCCAAAAACTGGGTCGGCCCCTGGGTCGGTCGCCTCCTAAACTTACCCAAACTTGTCAATTCTTCACCAAACTTCTCCTAAGGCCTCTTAATGTGTTCTAACACCATTTGGCACTTCAAACACACCCTTAAGATATTCTTAAACACTCACAAAACTATTTTTCCTACTTCCTTAAACCTTTACTTTATCTCACAAAATTCCTAACACTAGGAATGTTTTCTCCTTAAGATCTCTAGGTGGTATTTCACCTATAATGACCATTACACTAGGTGTTTCCTCTACACCTTAACATATCTCTCAACTTCTTTTCTTACTATCTAAATCTCCTTTTTCACATCATACCTAAACATCACTTACTCCTTGAACACAACATTACCTAAACCTTAAACAACTCCTCCAAGACTTTAATACATTCACAAAACACCATTGAACTCCTAGAACTTCCAAGACAACACCTAAATCCTTGCATCACTCTAAACCACCTTAACACATGTTTTCTCCTCAAGTAAACATTATGCACCTTTAACACTTCCTAGTTCACCAAAACCATTTAAAACACTTAGAACTTCTCACACATTTTCCCAAATTTGGCCATAGCTTCTCTTGTATATACTCACATCCAAACACTTAGGTTTTTACCTTATTTCACTCAAAACACCTAAAATCCATCAAACACATCTTTATACACAAACTTCACACATTAAGCACTACATCACAATATAGTGCATAACTTAAATTGCTTGGCACTTAGGCCCTTAAATAACATGGCTCTTAGGCCCTTAAATTGCATAACCTTAAACACTGAATTTCCCACATAAATAATGCCTTTGACCTGCAAATACATACACCAATACATATTCCTTTAATAAACTCCTTGAGAGCATTCTACTAGCTCATTGCCATTGGCTCCTTAGGTTTTTAGTAAGCAAATCAAGCTCATTTCCTAAGGCATTTAAACTACATTGAGATAGCTTGTTACCTCTTTTCCTCACAAATTCTTTCTTGGTTCCTTGTAAACCGGTGGGGTACTTGATCCTTTTCAACTATTAAACATTATACAAACAATAGAATGAGTATTCAAGCATTATGCTTCATCTCATTAAACCCTAGTTACACATATTGTTTTAACACATTAAGGTAATTGTTTTACCTTGGAATTGGAAGAGAACTTGAACAAGTATCAAGAGAGGACTCCTCCTAGCCCTTGGAAGATTCAAATGAAGCTAGAACAAGGCAATATAAGAGCTCCATTAATGGTGAATTTTCGGACAACATGAAACATGGAGGAAACATGGATTTTCTTTGAGTTTCCTTACCTTGAAGCAAAGGAGAACAAGAATATGTGAAAAGATGAGCTCAAGCTCCTTCAATGGTGAATCTTCATGGCACCAAAATTGAGTTCTTGAAGATTTGAAAAGAGGGAAGTGTAGAGCTTGACCTAACTAAGACAAATATGGTCTTGGAATTTGATTTGGCCAAGGGAATCACAAGCTACAAGTGAAGGAAGATGAAGAATGAGTGTGGGCTGTTGGAAACCGATGGAGAGAGGAGGAAGAAGAAGACCATCGTGGGAAATGAAGGAAGAAATGAAAGAATGAAGATAACACTTGCTTTTGGAGATATTTATGTACTAAAGTAACTTTCTTCTTTTTACTTTCTTTTCCTTCCTTCCTTTAATTGATTTTACATGGTGGTGACTCACCTTACTACAAAAACCGGCCACCATTATAATAGAAGGGTAATGTAGTCTTTATTGACTCATTTAATTACTTATAACATTATATGTTACAAACTAGCTTGTAAAAATTACTATTCACAAATACAAGGCACATAGAAGTGAAATTTTTGATTTCCCACTAATATGGCCACCAAATGTGATACTATATAGTACACATGTTAATTAAAGAGTAATGATGGTCATTTAGCCATTCAAAACTCATTTACAAGACAATTTTTCAAAAACGTGCTTTAAGACTCCTTAAAGCACATTTTGTGTTTTAACTTGTTTTCAAGCTTGGTTTTCTTTAGTAATTGATTTAATATGTTCATTAACATATAAACAAGGTATAGGTATGACCATTAGGTCTTTTACACATTTATCCCAAGCTTAGAGCACATTTTTGCTCATATTGACTTTAAGGTATTACCTTGTGTTTTGTTTGGTTTCATTGTCTACCAAAGTTTCTTAAGGACTTATTTAGCCTTATTACATCATAATTAAATGTTATCAAGTCTTGGTAGGCTCTTTGG